>CM050165.1:162448121-162707642 GCA_027410445.1 Discoglossus pictus
TGTTGTCAATTCTATGTGTCCTCTTATTTTAGTGATTAATTTTTGCTGCTTCAGAAGTTACCATCTGTTACACCCGCCAGGTTTGGGGGAATACGCTCACCCCAAGTCTCTCTCTCTCTCTCTCTCTCTCTCTCTACGGGTCACAATCATTTGTTCAGATCTCGACACCAGCCAACACTTCAGATGACAGCATCATTTCTGAAGAGACAGGCACCATCAGACCCCTTTTCTTAGGATCTAAGAATCACACACCATGTACCTTTTGATTAGTACAAGCAGAGTCCGACACTACCTTTGTTTAGTGTGTCCAAAATCAGACTGGTACTTCTTTGTTTTTCAAAACACATTTTCAGGTGACACAAAACACCAAAGACTGTCCCCCAGTTCTAGCCCATCCTCCAAGGCAAATAGCTTGCTACCCCATCACCCACATGGCTTTCTTGTTCTCATTACGCATTTTATAATTCTCTTACAGAGCCATAAAACTAGCTCTCCCCTTCATGACTAAAGCCAGAGCCTTCACATGTGGTCGATCGCAGGGCCATATAAATTCTTTTAGAATTATTTAACCCTTTGAATATCCCAGATATTACTGTGAAGCAAGTTGTTAGTACCTTCTGACCACACGTATAATAACTGATGAACCCCAAACAGTCCAGTAGGCCCTTCTGTTCATAACAGCATTTTTAAGCCTTGCATTTCTGTTGAGTTTACATTCACCCCCATTAGTCTTGTCAGCTAAGAATTTGATCTGTCTGTTTGAATCCACCATAGAAAGCTGTGGGGGAGATTGCCGCTGAGTGATATCTAGCTTTACTAATTGTCAGGGACTGGCAGTTAGCAGCAGGGCAAGTAGGAGTCTGATAACAGTAGACGTCTAAGGATAACAAAGGCTCTACATACAATTATGCGTTCCCCACCATCACATATATAGTTGTGAGCATGCGGGTTGTTGCTAACGCTGCGGGCTCGCAAAAATACGACCTTACCGACCGAAACCCGCGCACATGAAAACATTAAAAACACCATAAATACACACAACAAATACATAAAAAGCTTACCTACAGCAAGGGAGGGCACCCAGGACCTCGAAAACTGAAGTTACACCTCAATTTAACTCGAAATACAAGAGTTTAGACACCCGAAAATCCCCTAAGCGAGAGAAAAAATGGCCTCCGAAGAAAACGAGGCTACCGGACTACAAAGACGCAAACACCACCAAACACCTACAGATTTTCCGAAAAAGATGGACGCGATCCAAGAACAAGGACGCCAAATCAGCCACAGACGCATACCACACATTAGGCTCCATTTTACAACACTAACTTACACAATGCGGAAGTACACAGCTACCAAACAACCAACAATCTCTCAATGAGCGCCGAAGCATCTTGGAACACCAACAAAATGTACCGCCCTTACAATCTTACTGCCGTCACTTTTTGAAGGGCAAGTTGCTATTGTTTAATAGTTGACAACATATATTATTGAAGGCAGACCATATTAGTTTCTTCCATTGCTCAGGGTTCCAGGTTTTGTGCTCCTTATACCAGGCAATGGTATAAGAGAGTTGGCTATAAGTATAAACTTTTTCTGAATATTAGCCACACTATAAATTCCAGCTTTGTGAAGCTCATGATGTGTAGTTCTTGTAAATACTGGGTTGCAGAGGTGCTTATTCAATTCTGTGGTCATTTCTGCTGTTTGTATTTTTGAGGCATGAGACAATATCCTGTAAGGGTCCATCAGTCCATGTCAATGAGATTTGACTTGCAACCCGTTTCTCTTTTGTTGATGCAGTTTATCCATAGTTTATCATATGCTGTCATTATATTTTAGACTTTTCCCCTTGACAAATTCAATCATTTAGCAGCTTTTGTGACTGATACATTTGCAACACCATGATGGAGTATTTGGCCACTTTGGAAAACGTTTAGTTGACTCATGTTGCTTTGAAATCTCACATATCACTGTGCTAATTAGCAGACCTCTTTTATATGCAATATAATAGTTGGTGGTGGTGTTCAGTTGTGTCTGACTCTCTGTTATCCTATGGACTACAGCATGCCCAGGTACTTATCCATAAGCTTTTCTTGGCAGAGATATTTGAGTGGATTGCCAACTCCATCTCCAGTGGACTTCTTTGCTATGACTTTACCATCTTGGGTGATCCTACATGGAATGGCTCATAGCTTTATTAATCTACACAAGCCACTTCACCATACAGTAGCAATTCAGATTCCAACTGCTAATTGATAACCAACTTTTATATGGCTCACCTTTGCAACTTCATTTGTAACTGTGATTTAATAATTTCATAATTAAAGTCCATTGTATTTTGGTGGAAAAAATGGCCGCCGAAATAAAACAAAACAAGGCTACAGGACCCTAAACATGCAAAACACCGCGAAACACGTAGACTTTCCCAAAAAGCCGGACGAGGTACACGAACACGGACGCAAAAGCAGCCACAGCCGCGTACCACACATTAGCCGCCATTTTACAACACTAACTTCCTGAATGCGTAAGTACACAGCTACCCTAACGGATTTCCCTCGCGCACGCACACTATTTACACTACACACTGCACACATTGCTGACACTTTCTAGTGGAGAAATGACCGTGGCCTCTATATTTCTGAGGGGAGAAAAAAAAACTTGAAAATATGTGGGTTGATCTGAAGAGGGCTGTGCACAGGAGATGCCCTCGCAATCTGACAGATTTGGAGTGGTTTTGCAAAGAAGAATGGGCAAATCTTGCCAAGTCAAAATGTGCCATGCTGATAGACTCATACCCAAAAAGACTGAGTGCTGTAATAAAATCAAAAGGTGCTTCAACAAAGTATTAGTTTAAGGGTGCTCATACTTATGCAACCATATTATTTTATTTTTATATTTTTTCTTCCCTCTATCTAAAAGATTTCAGTTTGTTTTTCAATTGAGTTGTACAGTTTATAGGTCACATTAAAGGTGGAAAAAGTTCTGAAATGATTTATCTTTATCTTGTTTTTTTACAGCACAGAAACCTGACATTTTAACAGGGGTGTGTAGACTTTTTATATCCACTGTATCTGATATACATTCTAAATTAAATTGTTCTTTTTTTTTTCCACTTCACCCCCATTTGTCAGCACTTCTCTTCATCTTTTTAAACAAAATAGGTATATCATTTTTAAATGGCAATTAATAAAAGTAGTTTTTTTATGTTAATATGATTTACCTTTTCTCTCCCAGGAGATCATTTTTAATGTGATCCAAAATAGAATTATTTTATTATTTGGATGTTTATCCAATTAATTCTGTGTGCACAGTTAATTATTCTCATTTCTGTGGTATCAAAGTCAACCTTGAGCCATTACAACTTCTCTATGTAAAAAAACTTTCAGAGTGGACAGTTATAGTATGCTGAAATGTATATATCTATAAGGTGTATGGATGGCTAAAGGATTCTGGTTAACTAAGTATAATATATGTTAATCGTAAATTAGGATAACATTTCATTTAGTGGGTGGGGAGGGGAGGTCATAAACCTCCCCTTCCATATTTACTTTATTGAATATTATCCAGTTCCCTGATGGAATTGTGACAAAGAAGGGTACAATTATTTCCAAACACATGATTCATAATGCACATTATTTTTTGAGCAAATCTTAGAGCACACACGCAGAATTTTAGATAGGACTGTATAATTGCACTTTGGGGACAACCACATGTAGAGAAGGGAGAAAGCTATAGGCAAGGAGCACACCAAAAGCTTTTTATGAGGATCATGTAATCTTGTGTGATTAATGACATAATGTTCTATTTTTTTCTTATTTCTGAGTATTTTTATGTACTGCTGCTTCATGTATTGCTGTTTCATGTTTTTCTCTGTTATTGTAATTGAACACACACACATGGACACATACATATCTCATCAATTCTAAGTAATTTTGTAAAAAAGTATAACCTCTTACCACTGACTGTACACTGTCCCTTTAATATGTACTTCAAAATACAATGCCATACATATTTCTTCATATCTATTTTGATGGTGTCTCTATCCTTGCAGGGCGCACTCTTGCAGCATTTAAGTAATTTGAGAATGACTGAGATGAACAAGGATAAGAAGATGGCTGAGAGGATTGTGAATCATGCTCTGGAGATCATCTACCTGCTGACTGGAGAGGTGAGATCGCAAAGAGGCTATCATAAAGGCACCACTCATTCACCTTGAAAAGCAATTGCATCCAAATAAAGAAAGTGCATGGAAGGTCAAAAGGTATAATCCCAGGGAGAGCACAGTTTCTTAAGGAGATACAGCTAAGCAGAAAAAGGGGACTTGATGTGCACAAAATATGATTTGGGGTTTATGAGAGGACTTCTAGAGAACAAATATTAGGCCGTAGAATAATTCTTGGATTTGAGTTTAGGAGACCGACTGAGATATAACAAATATATGGCAGATGGCATAGCACAGTTTGCAACTTATTTCTAACGCCACATTGTGCAAATCGCCAAGAAGCTGGCTGGAGAGACGAAAGTGATGTTTTAAATTTACAGAGCACTGCAGTGTGTTTTTAGTTGTGCAGTTAGTGACATTATCAGTGTGGTGCCTCCAAAAATATAACTTGAATAACACCCTTACAAGGAATTGTGACATCTTCCTGTGACACCATTGTGAAGAAGAATTCCCACTACAGCAATATTGACCAGGTAACTGGAGAGGTGAGCACTGCTGGAGAATGTCATAGTATTACTTGTCTATGGCACAGTTATATCCTTTAAATACAAAAAAAAATGATCTGTCTTTATTTTGCTTGCTTGTTCATAGAATAATCATATTGAAAAATGAAAAGTATCTCTACACCAGTTAACATTTCTACTTTATTAAGTTAATATAAATCACAACTTCGTTGACAAGATTAGTTACATGATAAATAACCATGTGAATAAGGCCCACAAAGTAATACATGCTCATATGAAAAATACCCACTTAGAAAATTGCTCTAATCTCAAGGGATGTCCTCTTGTCAGTTGAAAACCTCTTGGCACAAAAAGCTCCCTTGACAAATCTTTATACTGACCCTAGATGTATTTATATCAGGTAATCATATCTCCTCTTAGACGCCTTTTTTCTAGAGAAAATCATTTTAATTTGTTAGTCTTTCTTCATAACTTAGCCCCTCCATTCCCCTTATTAGTTTTGTTGCCCTCCTCGGTACCTTTTCCAGCTCTAAAATGTCCTTTTTATGAAGTACAAAATTGTACTCTATATTCCAAATGAGGGCGTACTAGAGATTTGTATAGTGGCAGAATTATATTTGCCTCCCTGGCTTCTATACCCTTCTTAATACATGCTAATATTTTATTTGCCTTTGCAGCTGCTGCTTGGCTTTGAGCACTGTTACCTAGGTGGTTGTCCACAAGCACTCCCAAATCCCTTTCAATATTTGATACACCTAGATTTGCTCCATTAAGATTACAAATTGCATGGCTATTTTTCCTTCCCAGATGCATAACATTACATTTATTCATATTAAATCTCATCTGCCATTTAGATGCCCATTCCTCAATTTTATGTAAATCCCTTTGGAGGGAAAGCACATCACTATCTGATTTAATTACCTTGCACAACTTTGTGTCATCAGCGAAAATGGAGACACCACACTCCAATCCTACCTCTAAGTCATTAATAAATATGTTAAAAAGGAGAGGACCTAATACTGAACCCTGAGGAACCCCACTTACCACATTAGTCCAATCGGAGTATGTTCCATTTACAACAACCCTTTTCTTCCTGTCTTTTAGCCAGCTCTCAATCCATGAACAGATATTTACTGCAACTCCTGTATCTCAATAGTCTGCACAATAGTCTCCCATGTGGCACTGTATCAAAAGCCTTTGCAAAATCCAAAAAGACTAGATCCACTGAGTTGCCTCTTTATAGAAACTAATTAGATTTGTTTGACATGACCTATCCCTCATAAATCCATGTTGACTCCTACTTATAATCGTTTTCAAATAGACATATTCTTGTATATTATCCCTTATTAACCCTTCTAAAAGCTTCCCCAATACAGAAGTGAGGCTCACTGGTCTGTAAATGTTGTCCATTTATGTTCAGTGTTTTTACCTATCAGTTCTCTGTCCCAGTCTATACTTTGTATTGCTGCACTTAGACTGTTAAAATCTGCCCTTTTTAAAATGAAGAGTTTTCGATGGCCCCTTAAAATTTAGTTTTTTAAATCAATCTCAAATGAGACTGTTGTTGTGATCACTGTTTCACAAAGATTGCCCTATTCCAACATTTGATACTATATCAATATTATTTGTGATGAGTAAATCTAAGATAGCTTCATTTCTAGTAGGCTCTTGTACAACCTGGGCCAGATAATGATCCCTGAGTGTACTCAAGAACCTGCTCCCTTTAGATGAACTGCTGGTCTCATTTATCCAGTTGATTTCAGGGTAATTGAAATCTCCCATTATTAGAACTTGCCCATGCTTAGCTGCATTTTCAATCTATAAAAAGAATTGTATTTCCCCACTTTCAGCTATATTTGGGGGTTTATAGCATACTCCTACTAATATTATTTTGGAATTTGCTGCTCCGCTATTTAACTCTTCCCACAAACATTCAACTTTATCACTAGGTCCACCATAAATATCTTCTCTGACTATAGGCTTAAATTTAGAGTTAACATACAGACAGATCCCTCCTCCTCTTTTACCATTTCCCCTATCTTTCCTAAATAGGTTATAACCATCCAGATTAATAGTCCAGTCATGAGATTCATCCCACCACGTGCCTATTAAATCCCATTTTTCATTAATTGCTAATAATTCAAAATCTCTCCCATTTTTCCTGGCAAGCTTCTGGCATTAGCAAGCATACACCTTATGTTATGAGTCTGTAGTTCTGAAGTGCCTGCCACTGTAACTTGATTTACTTAGTACTACCTCCCTATTGACTATACTACCCCTCCCCCATCTCTTCCCCTATGAGTTGTTAATTCATCCATTATACCCTCTACACTTTCTACCCCAATAATTATATCTAGTCCCTCCCCCCACCTACTAGTTTAAAAACTCCTCCAGCCTTTCTACTATCCTATCCCCTAGTACAAAAGCTCCCTCATCATTAAGGTGCAATCCATCCCTACTGTAGAGATTGTATCGAAGTGAGAAGTCAGCCCAGTGCTCTAAAAACCCAAACCCCTCCTTAGTGCACCGCATCTTTAGCCACGCATTAACCTCCCTAAGCTCCTTCTGCCTTCCTGGGCTAGCACGTGGCACTGGTAGTATCTCAGAAAATACTACCTTGGAGGTCCTTGCCTTCAGCTTATTACCTAGTTCTCTAAAATCATTCTTTAGCACATTCCATCTTCCACTAACTTTGTCATTGGTACCAATATGTACCAAGACCGCCGGGTCATTTCCAGGCCCTCCCAATCACGATCCACAACATGACGCACCCGGGAGACAGAAAACTGTTCGATTGCTGGAATCTGGGTGACAAATAACCCTGTCTACCTTCCTAATAATACTGTCCCCTACAACCAAAACCTGTCTGTTGCTCTGCCTATTTTGCCCTCCCACTCCTCCAGTAGAGCTGTTCTCCTGGCTGTTAGAGGGCACTGCTCTATCTGGCATTGCCATTCCAGAATGGACATCCCCAACAGTTTCACTCAATCTGGCAAATCTGTTGGTGTTTGCCAACTCAGAACTGGCCTGCCTCCTCCTGCTTCCCCTTGTAATTGTAACCCAGCTACCTGCCTGGACATCCTCACTAGCCCCAGCTCCATCCTCCATGCTAGGCCCAGATAAACTGTGCTCAGTCAGCACCAACCCCCTTTCCAGTGGAGCAATATCACTAAGTGCTGCAATTTTCCTCTCCAGATCTCCAATTTGAGCTTCTAGAGAGGCAACATGCTCCCACCTCTCACAGAGGTATGGACCCTGGATCATCTGTTCCAGTATTGCATACATATGACAGGATGTACAATTAATAAGGTTGCCACTGGATTGACTCATAATTATTATTATTGTCTACAAAATTTCAGTAGGAAAAATAAAGAATATAAAATAATATATTTGTATAAAGTTTTCCTCCTTTGCACTATAAATCTGCCCTACCTTTTCTTTGAAGTCCCTCCTTTTTTTTTAAACTCCTAAGCTTTTACTAGAATTGCACTTAATACTGAAAATGTTTGCAAGCTCACAAGTTCGCCCCTTCTCCTGTTTATATTAACTTCTGCCTTCTCACCTGGACACAATTAGTGCAATCTGCAATTTATCAGCCTTTACTTGTAAGGAAAATCCACTTGCGAACAGCCCCAAAACAGCTTACAATCCTTTTATTCTAGTTTAACAGTCAAGCCACACCCTTCTTACCTGGGCACAATTAGTTCTTCCTGCGCTAACCAATTGTTTGGGGAAGCTAGTGTGGCCCCATTTTGTTGCTATATCCTAACCACTGGTACCTCCCTTGTGTATACCAAAGAAAAAAACTTATTTAGCTAATCTGCCTTTTCTTGGTCACTATTTATCAGTTTGCTTTGTAGTGTTTTTATAGCTTCCTTCCTGGCTTTTTTCCCATTAATATATTTAAAATATTTTTGCGTTAGTATTACTCTTCTTTGCAACTAACTTTTAATTTTCTATTTTAGCCACTCTAATGGCTCTTTTGCAAGTATTGTTGATTTCCTTATACTCACATAAAGCTGCTCCTGTTCCCTCTTTCTTGTATACAGGGAGTGCAGAATTATTAGGCAAGTTGTATTTTTGAGGATTAATTTTATTATTGAACAACAACCATGTTCTCAATGAACCCAAAAAACTCATTAATATCAAAGCTGAATATTTTTGGAAGTAGTTTTTAGTTTGTTTTTAGTTTTAGCTATTTTAGGGGGATATCTGTGTGTGCAGGTGACTATTACTGTGCATAATTATTAGGCAACTTAACAAAAAACAAATATATACCCATTTCAATTATTTATTTTTACCAGTGAAACCAATATAACATCTCAACATTCACAAATATACATTTCTGACATTCAAAAACAAAACAAAAACAAATCAGTGACCAATATAGCCACCTTTCTTTGCAAGGACTCTCAAAAGCCTGCCATCCATGGATTCTGTCAGTGTTTTGATCTGTTCACCATCAACATTGCGTGCAGCAGCAACCACAGCCTCCCAGACACTGTTCAGAGAGATGTACTGTTTTCCCTCCTTGTAAATCTCACATTTGATGATGGACCACAGGTTCTCAATGGGGTTCAGATCAGGTGAACAAGGAGGCCATGTCATTAGATTTTCTTCTTTTATACCCTTTCTTGCCAGCCACGCTGTGGAGTACTTGGACGCGTGTGATGGAGCATTGTCCTGCATGAAAATCATGTTTTTCTTGAAGGATGCAGACTTCTTCCTGTACCACTGCTTAAAGAAGGTGTCTTCCAGGAACTGGCAGTAGGACTGGGAGTTGAGCTTGACTCCATCCTCAACCCGAAAAAGGCCCCACAAGCTCATCTTTGATGATACCAGCCCAAACCAGTACTCCACCTCCACCTTGCTGGCGTCTGAGTCGGACTGGAGCTCTCTGCCCTTTACCAATTCAGCCACGGCCCATCCATCTGGCCCATCAAGACTCACTCTCATTTCATCAGTCCATAAAACCTTAGAAAAATCAGTCTTGAGATATTTCTTGGCCCAGTCTTGACGTTTCAGCTTGTGTGTCTTGTTCAGTGGTGGTCGTCTTTCAGCCTTTCTTACCTTGGCCATGTCTCTGAGTATTGCACACCTTGTGCTTTTGGGCACTCCAGTGATGTTGCAGCTCTGAAATATGGCCAAACTGGTGGCATTGTGGCAGCTGCACGCTTGACTTTTCTCAATTCATGGGCAGTTATTTTGCGCCTTGGTTTTTCCACACGCTTCTTGCGACCCTGTTGACTATTTTGAATGAAACGCTTGATTGTTCGATGATCACGCTTCAGAAGCTTTGCAATTTTAAGAGTGCTGCATCCCTCTGCAAGATATCTCACTATTTTTAACTTTTCTGAGCCTGTCAAGTCCTTCTTTTGACCCATTTTGCCAAAGGAAAGGAAGTTGCCTAATAATTATGCACACCTGATATAGGGTGTTGATGTCATTAGACCACACCCCTTCTCATTACAGAGATGCACATCACCTAATATGCTTAATTGGTAGTAGGCTTTCGAGCCTATACAGCTTGGAGTAAGACAACATGCATAAAGAGGATGATGTGGTCAAAATACTCATTTGCCTAATAATTCTGCACTCCCTGTAAATTAAATGCCTTTTTTCTTTTCTTTTTCTTATTATGATCTTTAAATCATTGTTAAGCCACATGGAATGTGATCTACTCCTTTTAACTTTTTTTTTTTAGATGGTATATGCCTCTGTGTATGTATATTTAGTAATGATTTGAATGTTGTCCATTTATTTTCAGTATTTTTACTGGTAAGTTCTTTGTCCCAGTCAATCAGCTCTATTAAATTCGGGTTACGTGTTAAAACGTAGCCCATAACATAGCTCTTAGGACTTTTTGCTAATAAATTTGCCCTGTAAAGCATGGCGCAGACAACATGCGGGTTAAGACGCAGCAAGGCCGAAAAAAGTTTAATGGTTGAACTATGTTGTACTTCGCAACCGTAAATCCTTTGATCTGTCAAGTCCGTAACTTCTACATTTCCAATTTAGCTATTAAATTGCAACAAAGTCACTCGCGAGCAAGCCCGTAACACGCAAATCGAGCCAAAAGGCCAATGTGTGCTGGAGAGGACCTTACAGGGGGAAAAAATTAAATACGTAGCACTTTAAATGCAAATAAAAAACACTACTGTACTTTTATTAAAAGGGAAATTAATGTTGGCTCTTAGAATTAATAGCCCAACATTCTCAAGCCCGCAAATCGTCAAACAAAAATACTTGATTTCATGTATATATTGTGTGTTATATCAACCCCAGTAATCAATGTGTTAATACATATACTGTAACTCGCATGTGATAGAATATCATATTTGCGGCTTTATTAATATTGCATTATGACTGGAATGTGGGTCCGATCGTAACTCGTAATTGAACCCCCGTAAGACTTTGAAAGCCATCCTCCATTTTCCTGTGACGCAATGCTGCTGATCTCTGTTTCCATTGGCTCCATCTAAACCCGTAACTACGGGTTTGCTTAATTGATTACGCTCTAGCACGCAAAACCGGCGGCCGACAAATGTTTTACAGTTTTGCGTCTCCAGCTCGCAAACATTCTAATTTAATAGCACCGTAACTTGGCCAAATTTCAAGCCCGCAGCCGTTGCAACCTTCATGTTGGAGTTACTGACTTTGAATTTAATAGGGCTCTATATGTTGCATTGCTGCCCTTAGCTCATTAAAATGTGCTCTTTTAAAATTAAGAGTTATTGTTGCCCCCCCTAAAACTTTGTTTTTTTAATTCAAGATTACTGAAACGTGGTGCGATGAATCTCATGACTGGACTGTTAATCTGGATGGTTATAACCTATGTAGGAAAGATAGGGGCAATGGTAAAAGAGGAGGAGGGATTTGTCTGTATGTTAAGCCTGAATTTAAGCCTATAATCAGAGAAGATATTTATGGTGGAACATAAAATTCAATCTATCCACAATGAACTCTCCTCCCACCATGGCTCACACACTTCACTCTCTCAACTAACTCTACTAACCAACAACACCCAATCTACCCCCCCTTCCATTCCCACAGCCACTCTGGACTACTTTACCCCTGCAACAGAAGATGAAGTCTCCATCCTAATATCATCCTCTCACCTCACTACCTGTCCTTCAGATCCTATTCCATCTCAGCTCATCCCTCCCCTCTCTACTACACTTATCCCAGCTCTCACACATATCTTCAACCTTTCCCTAAACACCGGCACATTTCCATCATCTCTAAAACATGCCATAATTACACCCACTCTCAAGAAACCCTCATCCGATTCTGACATTGCATCTAACTATCGCCCTATCTCTCTACTTCCCCTGGCTTCCAAACTGCTGGAGCGGCTCGTCTATAACCGCCTCACCAGTTTCATCTCCTCTAACTCTCTTCTGGACACTTTCCAATCCGGCTTTCGGCCCCAACACTCCACTGAGACAGCCCTCATAAAAGTCACCAATGACCTGCTCACCGCCAAGTCAAAAGGCCACTTTTCTATTTTGCTTCTCCTGGATCTCTCTGCCGCCTTTGACACCGTTGACCATTCAATTCTACTCCACATTCTCTCCTCCCTCGGCATTCGAGACACTGCTCTCTTGTGGTTCTCATCATACCTCCAAGAACGATCATTTAGCGTCTCCTTCTCCGGCACATCTTCTTCTCCTCACCCCCTGTCTATTGGCGTACCCCAAGGATCAGTCCTAGGCCCCCTCCTCTTCTCCATCTACACATCCTCACTCGGCACCCTAATAAACTCTTTTGGGTTCCAGTACCATCTCTATGCAGACGACACCCAAATCTATCTCTCAGCACCAGATCTATCCCCCTCTCTTCTAGCACAGGTCTCCGACTGCCTCTCTAGTATATCCTCTTGGATGTCCACCCACCATCTGAAACTCAACATGTCTAAGACTGAACTCTTAATCTTCACACCCTCTACTACAGCTTCAATTCCTCACATCTCTCTCTCTGTCAACAACGCCATCATCACTCCCACCTCCCAAGCCCGTTGTCTTGGGGTTCTACTGGACCCTGCCCTCTCTTTCATCCCACACATACAGTCTCTAACCAAATCCTGTCTTTTCCATCTAAAAAACATATCCAGAATACGCCATTACCTTACACAAGACACTACTAAGATTCTAATACACTCTCTTATCATTTCTCGTCTTGACTATTGCAACTCGCTCCTTGTTGGCCTGCCCATCACTCGCCTCTCCCCACTTCAATCTATAATAAATGCCTCCGCCAGACTCATCTTCAGTACACATCGTTCAGTGTCGGCAGCTCCTCTTTGTCAATCACTCCACTGGCTTCCCTTAGCCTCCAGAATAAAGTTTAAAATCTTGACCCTAACTTATAAAGCCCTCAACAACAGCGCACCCCCATACATCTCTGCTCTCATCTCCAAATACTCCCCCACACGCCCTCTTCGTTCTGCTAACGACCTTCTTCTTTCTACCACTCTTGTCACCTCCTCTCACTCCCGCCTCCAGGACTTTTCTCGCGCTGCCCCTATTCTCTGGAACTCCTTGCCTCGCTTCACCAGACTATCCTCCTGCCTTAAATCTTTCAAAACATCAATAAAAACGCACCTCTTTAAAGAAGCCTATAACCTTCCTCCCTAACATGCTCAGCACTGCTCAGCACTACTCTCTCCCTACTGTACCAGATACAAACTTTAACCTTTAGATTGTAAGTCTGCGAGTTTCAATCCTGCGCAGTGCTTTAGGGAAAGCGCTATGGACACTGGATTCCAAGCTCAAAGACAGGGCCATACACTCTTTGCAATGTATGAATCTTTAACTTGTCATTGCCTGTAACTTAACTTATGTATAGCGCTACGGAATATGTTGGCGCGTTACAAATAAACGATAATAATAATAATAATAACTAGCGGTAATGTTGAATGTCTGTGGGTAGAGTTAAATAGCGGAGCAGCAAATTCCAAAAGAATATTAGTAGGAGTATGCTATAAACCCCCAAATATAGCTGAAAGTGAGGAAATACAATTTTTGTTACAGATTGGAAATGCAGCTAAGCATGGTCTAGTTCTAATTATGGGATATTTTAATTACCCTGAAATCAACTGGATAAATGAGACCAGTAGTTCAGTTAAGGAGAGCAGGTTCTTGAGTACACTCAGGGATCATTTTCTGGCCCAGGTTATACAAGAGCCTACTATCTATCTTTGATTTAGTCATCACAAATAATATTGATATAGTATCAAATGTTGAAATAGGGCAACTTTTGGGAAACAGTGATCACAACGCAGTCTCATTTGAAATTGAATTAAAAAAAATATAACTTTAAGGGGCTAACAAAAACATAAATGGACAACGTTCAAATCCTTACTAAATAAAAATATTTATCACCATATACCATGTGAAAATAAAGGTAGAAGGAGTAAATCACAACCCATGTGGCTTAGCGATGAATTAAAGATGAAGATGAGGAGTAAGAAACAAACATTTAAATTATACAAACAAGAGGGGACAGAGACTGCTTTACGTAAGTACAAGAAAATCAACATGGCTTGCAAAAGGGCTATTAGATTGGCTAAAATCGAAAATGAAAAGTTAGTTGCAAAGGAGAGTAGGACTAACCCTAAAATATTTTTTAAATATATTTATGGGAAGATGGCAAGGAAGGAAGCTATATGAACATTACAATGTGACACAGACTGTCTGATAATTAGTGTCCAGGAAAAGGCAGATGAGCTAAATAGGTTATTTTCTTCTGTATACACAAGGGGATTTTCGTGTGTGTAAATTCATAAATTTGGACTTAAATTGAGGTGTAACTTCAGTTGCAGAGGTCCTGGGTGCCCCCCCCCTTGCAATGGGTAAGCTTTTTATGTATTTTTTGTGTGTATTTATTGTTTTTTGTTAATGTTTTCAGGTTTGTGCGGTTCGGGCGTTAAAGGTCGTAATTTTGCGAGGTCGTAATTTTTTTTTTTCTAAGTCCCGCGGTTCGTATTTTATTGTGTAAGTCCGTATATAGTGATTGCGTGGTAAAGTGCCTCTTTTGTGGGTGTTTGTAACCGTGTGTGAGGCGCCGTAGAGCCTCCACCTCCGCAAATGCCGCCCCTCGCTTTGCGAGGGTCCGCATTTGCGGCCTGCAATGAGCCTTTGGTTCATTGCAGCCAACGTTGGAGCCTCCACCTTCAGCAAATGCGGCCCCTCGGTTCGCGAGCGTGACAACGATTCGTAGTTTGAAAACTATTATATGTGATATCCAGGGTCAATACAAGGCTTTGTCAAGGGAACTTTTTTGTGCCAAGAGGGTTTCAACTGACAAGGAGACATCCTTTGAGATTAGAAGTAAAAAGATTTCACCTTAAAGAAAGGAAAGGGTTCTTCACAGTAATGTGGTTAATCTGTTGAATTCTCTACCAAAGGAGGTGGTGACAGTGAATGCGATAGACAACTTTAAAAGGGGATTGGATATATTTTTAAATAAAAAGGGCATTAAGGGATATCCTCTATAAATAGAGAGGGAGTATTAATCCAGGGATGAATCTGATCACCAGTATCTGGGGTCAGGAAGGAATTTTATATTTTTTGCCCTGTTGAGACAATTGGCAAAGTTTCACTGTTTTTTTTTTTTTTTTCAGTTTGCCTTCCTCTGGATCAATTAACAATACATCTGCGTATTGCAGATCAGAGGAGATCTAAAAATGTTGAACTTGATGGACTAAAGTCTTTTTTCAACCTAAATAACTATCTAACTATGTAAGAAAAAATGAGACTTTGTTGGGGTCACTATTCCCCAAGGGTTCTCCTATTTCAACATTTGTTTGTAAATTTGTTTGGTCGATTAATTAACATATTGGAGAGTTGTAACCTTTTTCTTATGTCGAAAGAAGTACAATTATTGTAATAAACATGTTTATTTTTGGAACATTGTATTTTTTGGTTGAGGAACAGTTGAATTGTTTTTTGGGTAAAGAACTGTTGAACATTGGATTAATGAGTATTGTAAACTTGACATAATTTTTTTTAACATGCAACTTGTACATTAAGAATTCTTAAACAAAATATATATTGAATCCAGAGGAAGGCTAACAGTAAAACCCTCCTTGAAACGTAGCCAATTGTATCAAAGTGGGTAAAAAATGAATTCCTTCCTGACCCCATTAACTGGCTATTGGATTACTCCCTGGATTAATATTTCACATGAAATGATACATTTATATTGTGTAACAAAACATCTTTCTACTGTTAACAGAAACTTCGAAATATGTACAATGAAGGAACTTGAGTTTTTTTTAAACTTGTAACCTTGTAAACAGTAACATACTTAATTAACATTTTAACTGGATTTTTGGTAAAATGCAAGGGGGTTGGGCTAATGAGTGTTACCATTTGAATGTAATAAGAGTTGGACATTGGCTTAATGAGTATTGTAAACTTGACATAATGTTTTTTTAACATGCAACTTGTCCTTTTAGAGCTGTTAAACAAAATATATATTGAATGCAGAGTAAGGCAAACAGTAAAAACCCTCTTTCAAACGTAGCGAATTGTATGAAAGCAAGACAAAAATGAATTTCTTCCTCACTGGATTAATATTTAAGATGAAATGCTAAAATTACAATGTGTAACCATAAAGTTTGAAATATGTACAATTAATGAACGTTATTTTTTGGTTTTAAACTTCTAAGTTTCTGAACAATAACATAATTAATGTTTGAACTTGAATTTGGTTGAAATGAAAGGTAAGTTTTTGTGGGGCTAATCATGCATAAACAGTACTTCCATGAAATTGTAATGAGTTATTTTGTCATTGGTGGTTTGGAATGGTTGACATTTTTTGGTTGGTGTTGTAATTGTTGAAAATGGCACATAGAGTTTTCTATGTGGAAGAGTGGTTCCGTAAAAAGAGAACGCGAGACATTAAAGTTCGTCCGCGATGTGTAACCACTCTGTGTTCTCTATGTGTTTTGCCATTGTATGGACTTTATTATGGAAATAGTGGTGCTGTAAACAGTTTTGTAGTGAGCTAAAAAGTAGTTATTGAAATGAAAGCACGGTTCTGTATGTTTTACTTTCTTTTTTGTTGTTAAATTGTCGTGTTGGTAATTTTTGGCTTTTGGTTTTAGTTTGTGATGGATGGTTGTGTTTATTTCAATGAAAGTTAGAGTACTTCATCGTAGACAATGTTTTTTGTAAAAATTCGTCCATCCTCTAATAAATCACCTAGACTTTCATTGTTTTCAATGTAAACTTTAATAGCCTGTGGATTTTTGCACCTTGAGAAGGCAACATATAATTGCCCATGTGCAAATACTGGTTGTTCTAAGAATATCCCCACAGATTTGAAAGTTTGACCTTGTGATTTATTAATGGTCATGACAAATGCCATGATGATGGGAAATTGTCTTCTTTGAAGTACAAAAGGGAGGCTACTTTCACTTGGTGCTAAATCTATTCTTGGTATGAAAACTCTCTTTCCTCTATGGGTACAGGTTAGATTTTCAGCTTCTATGAAACGGTCCTTTAATTGTTGAACAATTAATCTTGACCCATTGTATAGGCCTTTTTTTGGGTTCATATTTTGCAGTAACATCACAATTGCACCTTTCTTTAGCTGCAAAATATGTTGTGGCATTCCAGAGGGAGTTAATGAGTTTATGAATTCAGTAGAAAAGTTTGCCTGACGTTCTTTGTCATCAGCAAGTACAGAATCAGCACTGTGATAATTTTTTTGGGGTGCATTCATTTTTTAAAATATTTCATTATTGAGGAGCAATTCATCCTTAATTTTACATGTTAGTATAACTTGCAAGTTCTGCATACTCCTCGTTATTTATAGTAGTTTGGAATATAGCCGATATAAGATCTTGTTTGGGATTTGTTCTTTTTTTCCTTCTCCAATTGTAATAAGCCAATCATTGAAATCATTTTCTCCTTCTGATCTCATATTTTGTTGTAATTGAAGATGGGTAAAATGTTTCCATAGTGTACTTGACTTTATACATGAATGTTTGTCTAAAATCGCCACCTAACAATATGACTTTTCCACCAAATGGCAAAGTATTAGCCATGATTTAACTAAGCAAACGGTCAATACATTGTAGGGCATGGCATGACATCATTGTAGCCTCATCTATTATAAATAATTTACATTTGTTAATTTTTTTGCCTTGTAATGATGTCATTCTAATATCGGACACGGATGTTTCTAAAATAGGTACTGGTAGTTTAAATCCACTATGCACAGTCCTTCCACCTTCCACTTCCAAAAGTGCGTCAATTCCAGTGGTTGCAAATGCCAGCGCTATTTTTCCTTGTGCTCGTACAAAACTCATTAATGAATTATATAGATACGTTTTTCCTAATCCACCAGGTCCATCGAGATAGAAATAACGCTCTTTCGCCATGTCATCATCTAGGGCATTTTTGATAGCATTAAATGCTTGCAATTGTAATGTATTTAAAGTTGCAAGTCTTTCTTCTGTTCTTTCTCTTTGTAGTTGAATGTCATAGTCTTCAAAGTTGATGTTGTCTATAAGCCCTGGATCTGGCAGATTAAAACCTGCACAACTTAATCCATGAGTTAAAAAGACCTCTTGGATTTCAATTAATGCTTTTAATTGTGCAATAGGCACATTGTATCGTTGCAAAAAGTCTTCAGCCATATTAGTTTTAAATTTGTCCCACAAAGGAAATGCATTTGGAGCATTTGAGAAGATACAAATAAATGCAAATTGTTCCCTCATCTGCCGTGGCATTTGACATAGTGCTGCTTCTTCTAGACATCTTTCCTATTCTGTATCATCAGCTAGGAAGTTTCTGTGGTGCGCAGCTAAATTAAGTTTTTCATATACTATGTCATTAACACTTCTTAAGTGTTCCAGAAACATTTAGAAGTAGTAGTCGTAAGCAGAAACGTTCAAGGTCTCTTGGACTTGCAGTGTAAATTCAGGGTATTATTTTATTTCCACGTCTTTTTCTTTTTCGCCATAATCCATTAACAAAAACATAATGGTATGGAATGTCAATATATAAGATTTCAAAAGTCAGTAGAATTTAATTGGAACCATGCAGTTAGTGTAGGGTGGCGCTGCTCACTTTGTGCTAAAGCATTTGTTTCACTGCCAGCATGGAAATACACTAAATGTCTTTGTGGCAAATGTACAGCTAATCGATATACTGCATGTGATCGATCATGCATTTCAAATTTGAGTAGACGCCACATAGCTTATGGCGCACTGACGTAGCGAGCATCTACATGAGAGGTAAGTTCATCATGTACTAACTCACTGGTTTCGTTATTTTCTGCACTTTTGACAACTACAGTAGCTGCATCATAGCCTGTGTAAATATATTTGTAGACATATTGTATGGATTTTATGGAAGTGCAGGCTTCAACATTAATGTGTGCATTATACTTCATGAGTAAATGTGGATTGAATGGTACAACATCTGTTGGTGACCTTTTTGCTGCGGATAATGGCAGTTTGGCCTTCTCTTCTATATAATGGATAGCCATCACAATTAGCATAAGTTTTATCTTGACAATCTTTGGTGAATTCTTTAGTACATTTCTTATTTTCCATACATGGTGACTGTGGATTAAGATCTCCACATGGTTTGTGAATCATACGATGAGTTACAATCTCATATAGTCTACCATGTATTTCTGAATCTGGTAGTTAAGCAATAATGACAGAATCTACTTTGTCACCAGTATCTAATTTATGTTTTTCTTGAAGGATTATAAGAATATGTGCATCTGGAAGTCCTCTTTTTTTTAAATTCAATTGTATAAACATAAGCCAGACATTTGCCAAATAACTGAGTTATGGTTATGTCACATATTAATTCATTTAATTTTATTTTAAATACTCTGGCTACTAAATCTGGTCTATCGGAAACAGTTTGGCCAATGAGTAGATTTTGTGTAATCTCTGGCCATTGTGGATTACATGTAAATGTAATAAATAAATCAGGTTTCCCAAATTAGGTGACAGAAGCCATGGCATCATTGTATCTTTCTCGCATATTGCGAGGAGATCCCTGGAAAGAAGATCGTAAAATGATGGCTTTCCCAGCTGTTATGCCTCTGCTTGTAGCAACCTCAGCGACATAATCCATCAATCCACAATACTGTTCTACACGTAGTTTATCTTGTTGATATTCAATGAAGTTTAAATTATTGGCCTCAATTTGCAAATAGGAATCAATAATCCATTGTTGTGTTAGTTTTCCCCCACATAAAATTGGATTGAATCCATTTCGAATGGCTATTTGAGCGACTTTAAATTCCAGCATGGAAATAATATTTCGCACTCAGACTTTAGAATTTGGGTAACTTGGAAGGTTTACCGTAATTGTGGATGCCAACCTGCTTCTCCATGTGGACACAATATTGGATATGTCATTGGATCTAAATTTGTACTTAAGATACTTGTATTAATGAAAGGTTGCTCCTCATTTCTGGGATATATTCTAATGTCTCTTTGAAATGTTGGTTCTCCTTCATCATTTTGAAACACCATTGCAACCTCATTTGATGTTGGCTAGTTATAACAGCGTTTATCAATATGTCTATCTCTTTTAAGCACCATATTGACCTTTGGGATTGGCAATTGATGTATTTCTGCAGAAAGTTGTTGTTCCTTTTCTACTTCTGCTAATTTTTTATAAGCTTGAGTGTAGGGGTTATTGGCCATCATTTTATCTAGCTCTATAAAAACATTGGGTAAGCGTTTTTTACTTTCTTGATGCTGCATACGTTTGTCAACAGCTTCCATTGTATCTAGGACATATAGTTCAGCAAATTGTCTTTGCTCTCCTTCCTCTGGATGTAAATGGGAAGTACGATGGTAAATTTGTCCTTGCACTTTAAAGCAGTAAGGGCCATGTTCTGGCACATTAGCAGCTAATGTTGCCCCCATAGATGAAAAGGATATGGCACTATTGTATGATCTTATGTCTGTTTGGAAATTCTTGTCGTTGGGAAAAGCAGGTTCACTCATAATGCTTTGTAAATATGGTGGGAATTGTTGTCTTTCTGGAAGTTTGACCTTGCATTTTTGACAGCAACTAATAAACTGTCCATCTGTGGGTCTTTCCTGTTTGAAATGATAAGCCTCACAAAACTGACAGAGAATATTCATCTCACCACAATTATGAAGCTCTACTGCTAACGACTTAACTAAAGGACAATTTGTGTATGTGTTGTAAATGTTTGTTGTACTATACTGTTTTGTTTCCCTCAGTTTTGGGATGAGTGATTTATTTTATGGGTTAGGGTTACAGTTTGTGGCAGACTAAAGAGGAATGGTTGTTGCATTTTTGGTGAGTTGTCAAGATTTGTTATAGTTTCCTAGTTTGTGTGCACCAGTTTTCTGATGTTAGATTTGGGTTATGCTTTAGGGTTACAGGTTCTTGCAGGCTAAATGTAGATTTTTGTTCTATTTTGTATATGTTAGCAATATTTGTTATAATATCATGTTTTGTGTCTGCCAGGTGTATTTGGTTTCTGGTTTTGTCTCAGAAGTTTTTGGCAAATAAAGATGTCTAATTTTATTTTGCATTTGTTATTCTTATTTTTGCAAGTGCGTTGTGTTGTGTTGTCTGTGATTTGGTATTAGTGGCTTGTTCTTTGTTATTCGTTTCATTTTGAGATTGGCGGGCAGCAAATAGTACATTTTCATTTTTCAGTTGTACTTCTTATACTATACCTTGATTGAAGTCTTCTTGCTGTATCAATGACAGAGGGTCCCCTGCTGCCAATGTGGATGATCCAGTCTTCACGCATTGTCCATTTCAAAAGAGAAAAGTAAAGTGTTAATGATATATTTAGTGGTTGTTTTGTAAGAGCATTGTGTTTTTGTGAATGTAATGTATTTTTGTATCTTACCTCTTCTTCTTTCTTTATGTTGTTGTAAAGAATTCTGTTTTCACTCTCCACGCTGCAAAATCTTCAGTGACGCTGTTGATGCAGTCTGTTAGAAATGTGCATAAAAGTATAGGAATTAGCTGCAGGCAAAATCTGTATTGATCACATTTTATTTGCGTTATATTTATTGAAATGGCTGTGAGTTGAATCTATTTCTGCCTTTTTTTAGAGTTGAATTCTGATTGTTATAGGGCAGATGGACATATGTCTATCTTTAAAAAGTATACATCAATTCAGTTGTTGTGATTTCTTGTGTTAGTTCGGTTTTGCAAGTAAGTGTAGTAGTTTGGTGTTCTTAGTCTCGTTTTTTTTTTCGACTGCCATTTTTTCTTTTGCTTAGGGGATTTTCGGGAGTCTAAACTCTTAAATTTCGACTTAAATTGCGGTGTAACTTCACTTTTAGAGGTGCTGGGTGCCCCCTTGCTGTGGGTAATCTTTTTATGTGTTTGTTCTGTGTATTTTGGGTGTTTTGAATGTTTTTGTGTTCACAGGTTTCGGGCGCTAATGTCGTATTTTTGCGAGTTCGTAATTTTTTGTTTCTAACTCCCGCGGCTCGTATTTGCGGATGCTATGACCGTAAATGTTGCAGTCGCGGTGGGAGCCTCCACCTCTGCAAATCCTTCCCCTCGCCTTTGGCGCTCCATGCCAGCTTTGCAAGGGCCGCAGCATTAACAACAACTTTGGAAAAATTGATTACTGTGTTTCACCTCATAATCGTCGCAGATTTTAAGAAATTTTTTTTGGGGAAAAAAGGGGCGTGCGACCTTTATGCTAAGCTTTTTATTTTTAATGGTGTGCGTTTCTTTATTTTTTTGCATGACAAAGGCAATACTTCAGTACTTCTATTAAAGCAAAACTTTTCATATAAGCACACTATAAATGTAACAGTTAACTAATGCTACAACATTGTTGATTTGTTTCAACATTCTAAAATATTTACAACACTACATAAGTAAACTATGAGCATGAGAAGGATTTTAATCTTCTGTGTCTGAAGATGCTGTGCTGCTATCATTGGTGTTGTTATCTGAAGCATTGTCCTCAGCACCACTCACATCAGAAGTGTTTACTTCGTTGTCGCTCTGCTGCAATGCGTCATCTTCAGTTCCATCAAGTGCATTCGATATTCCCGTCTTTTTGAAGCTTTTGATAACTCTCTTGTTTGGTATAAGATCCCAACTCCTTAGTTACCTCTCCTGCCTTCATTTGCAACATATCATATGATACACTGCAGCCACTGTTAACCATTTCGTTGATATACATAAACACTTCTTCATCAATTTTGTGTAAACTTGCTTTTTAGGACCTCTAAAATGCACGCCTAGAAATGTTTGTGTTTTTTAGCTTGTCCAACAGTCTCACACCAACTTTTCACTCACTGATAACTGTCTTTCAGCAGCTCTTTTTCCATGCTGTTCAGCAAACACAATCACTTTCAGCTTGCAGCCCGCAGAATAGTTTTTATATTTTCCCATATTCAAAGAGAAATACTTTGCACATTAATGTACAGTTTAGCTAGGCAGGAAGATGCATGCATTATCATGTCACATGACCTACTCATCTCAATGAGCGCAAGATCGCGTATTCTTATGCCACTGCTGCTCTTTTTAACCTTTAATCGCACGATTACGCGACTCATGCATGCGACTCATGCATGTGACTCAATTAATAAAGGTTTTTAACCAGGTGCGACTATTGTGCGGTGGCAACTATTGTGCAGTGACTAAATCAAAGATAGTAGGTTCTTGTATAACCTGTATAACACTTCACAACGGCAGAGCCATAGCAACATAAAGTGTATGCTTGCTTACGCAAGAAGTTTGCCTGGGAAAATGGACGAGCTAGAAATATTAGCAGTACAAGAAAAATGGGGCTTAATATGCATTACTGAAACATGGTGGGATGAATCTCATGACTGGACTGTTAATCTGGATGGTTATAACCTATTTAGGAAAGATAGGGGAAATGGTAAAAGAGGAGGAGGGATCTGTCTGTATGTTAAGCCTGAATTTAAGCCTATATTCAGAGAAGATATTTATGCTGGCACTAACGGCATCATTGAATCTTTGTGGGTTGAGCTAAATAGTGGAGGAGCTTATTCTAAACGCATATTGGTGGGAGTATGCTATAAACCCCCAAATATAGCTGAAAGTGAGACAATTATTGTTACAGATTGTAAATGCAGCTAAGCATGGGCAAGTTCTAATAATGGGAGACTTTAATTACCCTGAAATAAACTGGATAAATGAGACCAGCAGATCTGATAATTAGTGACCAGGAAAAGGCAGATGAGCTAAATAGGTTCTTTTCGTTGTTATACACAAGGGAGGTACCAGTGGTTGGGACACCGCAACATAATGGGGCTACACAACCATTACTAAATAATTGGTTAACGCAGGAAGAAATCCAAAAGAGATTGGAGAAAATAAATGTTAATAAAGCCCCAGGTCCTGATGGAATACATCCAAGGGTACTGAGGGAGCTGGGTTCTGTAATAGCCAAACCATTATATCTAATCTTTCAAGATTCACTCACTACAGGGTCACTATCGGATGACTGGAGAAAAGCAGAGGTGATACCTATATTTAAGAAGAGATCTAGAGCAAATCCGGGGATTTATAGATCAGTGAGCCTCACATCTGTAGTTGGGAAGCTTTTAGAACGGTTAATAAGGGACAGAATACAAGAATATGTCTATTTAAACAAGATCGTAGGTAGCAGTCAACACGGATTTATGAAGGATATGTCATGTCAGACCAATCTAATTAGTTTTTATGAGGAGGTTAGTAGGAACTTGGATCAGGGCTACTCAGTGGATGTAGTCTTTTTAGATTTTTCAAAGGCATTTGATACAGTGCCACATGGAAGACTAGTGAGCAAACTAAGGGATACAGGAATTGCAGTAAATATCTGCTCATGGATCGAGAGCTGGCTAAAAGACAGGAAGCAAAGGCTTGTTGTGAATGGAACATACTCCGATTGGTCTAATGTGATAAGTGGGGTTCCTCAAGGTTCAGTATTAGGTCCTCTCCTTTTTAGTATATTTATTAATGATATAGAAGTAGGACTTGAAAGTAGTGTCTCCATTTTTGCTGATGACACTAAGTCGTGCAAGGTAATAAAATCAGATAATGATGTACTTTCCCTACAAAGGGATTTGCATAAATTAGAGAAATGGGCGGCTAAATGGCAGATGAGATTTAATACAAATAAATGTAAGGTTATGCATTTGGGAAGGAAAAATAGCCATGCAATCTATAATCTTAATGGAGCAAATCTTAGTGTATTAGATATTGAAAGGGATTTGGGAGTGCTTGTAGACAACCACCTAGGTAACAGCGCTCAAAGCCAAGCAGCAGCTGCAAAGGCAAGTAAAACATTAGCATGTATTAGGAAGGGTATAGAAGCAAGGGAAGCAAATATAATTCTGCCACTATACAAATCCCTAGTACACCCTTATTTGGAATATGGAGTACAATTTTGGGCACCACTTCATAAAAAAGACATTTTAGAGCTGGAAAAAGTACAGAGAAGGGCTACAAAACTAATAAGGGGAATGGAGGGGCTAAGTTATGAAGAAAGACTAACCAAATGAAATGTATTTTCGCTAGAAAAAAGGCATCTACGAGGGGATATGATTACCTTATTTAAATACATCCAGGGTCAATATAAAGCTTTGTCAAGTGAACTTTTTGTAGCAAGAGATTTTCAACTGACAAGAGGACACCCTTTGTTTAAGGTAAAATCTTTTTTCCTTTAACCTCAAAGAAAAGGGTTCTTCACAGTTAGGGTGGTTAAACTGTGGAATTCTCTACCAAAGGAGGTGGTAACAGCGAATTCGATAGACAGCTTCAAAAAGGGGTTAGATATATTTTTGAATAGAGGGCATTCAAGGCTAGCCTAGATAACTAGCGAAGAAATATTGATCCTGGGAGAAATTTGATCGCCAGTTTCTGAGGTCAGGAAGGAATTTAGCTTTTTTTCCCCTTATGAGACAATTGCCAAAGTTTCAATGTTTTTTTTTTTTTCTGTTTGCGTTCCTCTGGATCAATTAACAATTAATAATAAATAGTGCACATTAAAAAGATCAATAGAGATCTAAAGGTTGAACTTGATGGACTAACTCTTTATTCATCCTCCAATACTATACTATTAATAATTATTTAATCAACAAATTAATTAATAACTAATCTGCATATTGCAGATCAGAGGAGATCTTAACAGGTTAAACTTCATGGACTGAAAGTCTTTTTTTTAACCTTAATTACTATGGCCCTCATTCAATTGCTATTTTGGCCAATTGAATAGGGGTCTAAATAAGCACATAACATATATTTTTTTAAAAAGTTTTTACTTAGTGAAAACCTTGCTTTTAGATAGATGCTTACGAACTAAAATCTTATTTTAAAAATATATGTTATGTGCTTATTTAGAGCACTATTCAATTGGCCAAATCGCTATTGAATGAGGGCCTATGTAACTATGTAAGAACCTGCTTTCCTTAGTTGAACTGCTGGTCTCATTCATCCAGTTTATTTCAGGGTACCGTAATTAAAATAATGTCCAATTTCCTAATACCCTATGGACCTGAGCATGACAGCCACTGCCCCTCTGAGCACTCTCAAATTTATGTAAATTGCTACAATGACCTCCTTTATCTGTTACGACCTGGAGGAGAGTGCCCATATTAGCCCCTAAACCTCCTGTTTCCTGCTACAGAAATACACTCCAAGGTGATAATAATTTGGGTTTCTTGGTACCCATCATGCAAATCAGGACCACCAGCAGGAAATCAGAAACACATGATCAGCATAACCAGTATAATCTGCTCTTCCGTGCGCTCGAAAAGGCCATGGCGACAGATCCTACCCGCAGATGTGTTGCTGTACAGCGAATTGTGAAGAGTGCAGTAAATATTACTTCTACGAACTATTTTTTTAAATAAAGTTCTACAACCAGTGCTGCTAATCTAGTATCTTTTATATCCAGCTGCTAGAATTAACTGTTTTCCCTATGTAACAACAAATATATACATTATCACATATCACTGCACTAGATAGGTTTGTAATATCTGAATAGACTTTATATCATAGTGTCATATCCTTGAGCTTATTCTCAACACAATCAGAAAAGCTTTAAATGTTACAAAAACGTCTCTGAGCCTGTTGTTGTTTATTCTTTCTGTTGTGTCTGACTCTCCATGACCCCATGGACAGCAGCATGCCAGACACATCTTGTATCTAGCTTTGCTAATCCATAATGTTTTGATGGCAGAGATACTGGAATGTGTTGCCAGTTCCTTCTACAGTGGAACACAATTTGTCTGTTATGACCTGCCCATCTTGGGTGACCCTACATGATATAGCTCAGAGTTTCATTGAAGTACGCAGGCTCCTTCACCACGACAAGGTAGTAATCCAGAAGAGGCACTCAGCCTAGTAGGCCCAAATACTTAAATAAAAAGGCCCTTAGAGTCCCAGGGTACTAACCAGGACCGAACCCCAACAATACATACACCATACATAACCGCAAAAAAGTGTCACAGTTCCTTAAAACAAGTCTCATGACTATTGTAGTTGCTCTTGAGGTTGGTAGCCACATGGGCTAGTGTCCATCCCTGGTCAGTTGTGCCCAGAAAACATAGTCCATGAGTCCAGCAGGCTGGGACATTACATTTTTGAGCAATAAAAGGGTGTTTCGTTGCTTAGTCATGGGGCAGCAGTGAAACAGCGTCAGGGAGATAGGGCTACAATTGATGACGTAGTTAGCCAGCATCAGCGTTCTGATGAGATTGAGACAGTGACAGCTTTACTAACTGATTAAAATAATCCAGGGCAAAATATCTGATGTAATGCAGACACTCTATAAATCTGAGCATCAGCATTATATTGACTGGAATGAAAACATAATTGAATAAATACATATATTTATAGATCTTACACTGAGTTAAGCTAAATTTATATAGCAATATCCAGCACAGCTTTACAATTTAGAGACACACCGGGCAAAGCACAAACTGTGCGGCACAATTGATATAGCACAACTTGTGCAGCAACAATTCTGAGTGCAGTAATTTAAAGACTCACTATCACAACTGGGCAACATTGCAATCAAATATTAGGTTGCTGTAATATGCATAAAATATACAGCCAGTAGAGCTGAAACAGTATGGCACTATATTATGCCACTCTGAGTGACACCAACATTTTACTTTTATGCATAAAAATATCGATTGTTCAACAGAGCACAGCTTATATAATACCCAAGATATGCTTAAATAGTAAATAGCTGAAGTGCTCAATTAAGTGTGTCACTAATATTGTGCTGGCACTGGAACCATATATATATATATATATATATATATATATATATATATATATATATATATATATATATATATATATATATATATACAGTCAGGTCCATAAATATTGGGACATCGACATAATTCTAATCTTTTTGGCTCTATACACCACCACAATGGATTTGAAATGAAACAAACAAGATGTGCTTTAACTGCAGACTTTCAGCTTTAATTTGAGGGTATTTACATCCAAATCAGGTGAACGGTGTAGGAATTACAACAGTTTGTATATGTGCCTCCCATTTTTTAAGGGACCAAAAGTAATGGGACAGATTAACAGTCATAAAACAAACTTTCACTTTTTAATACTTGGTTGCAAATCCTTTGCAGTCAATTACAGCCTGAAGTCTGGAACGCATAGACATCACCAGACGCTGGGTTTCATTCCTGGTGATGCTCTGCCAGTCCTCTATTGCAACTGTCTTCAGTTCCTGCTTGTTCTTGGGGCATTTTCCCTTCAGTTTTGTCTTCAGTAAGTGAAATGCATGCTCAATCGGATTCAGATCAGGTTATTGACTTGGCCACTGCATAACATTCCACTTCTTTCCCTTAAAAAACTCTTTGGTTGCTTTTGCAGTATGCTTCGGGTCATTGTCCACCTGCACTGTGAAGCGCCGTCCAATGAGTTCTGAAGCATTTAGCTGAATATGAGCAGATAATATTGCCCGAAACACTTCAGAATTCATCCTGCTGCTTTTGTCAGCAGTCACATCATCAATAAATACAAGAGAACCAGTTCCATTGGCAGCCATACATGCCCACGCCATGACACTACCACCACCATGCTTCACTGATGAGGTGGTATGCTTTGGATCATGAGCAGTTACTTTCCGTCTCCATACTCTTCTCTTCCCATCACTCTGGTACAAGTTGATCTTAGTCTCATCTGTCCATAGAATGTTGTTCCAGAACTGTGAAGGCTTTTTAAGGTGTTGTTTGGCAAACTCTAATCTGGCCTTCCTGTTTTTGAGGCTCACCAATGGTTTACATCTTGTGGTGAACCCTCTGTATTTACTCTGGTGAAGTGGTCTCTTGATTGTTGACTTTGACACACATACACCTACCTCCTGGAGAGTGTTCTTGATCTGGGCAACTGTTGTGAAGGGTGTTTTCTTCACCAGGGAAATAATTGTTCGGTCATCCACCACAGTTGTTTTCCGTGGTCTTCCGGGTCTTTTGGTGTTGCTGAGCTCACCGGTGCGTTCTTTCTTTTGAAGTATGTTCCAAACAGTTGATTTGGCCACACCTAATGTTTTTGCTATCTCTCTGATGGGTCTGTTTTGTTTTTTCAGCCTAATGATGGCTTGCTTCACTTATAGTGACAGCTCTTTGGATCTCATATTGAGAGTTAACAGCAACAAATGCAAATAGCACACTTGAAATGAACACTGGAGCTCTTACAAAACGCCCACAGAAGTGAGACTTTGAAAAAAAACAGCAAACACGCAATAACTAACGACGGACTTGCACAAAAAAATACGAGCTGCGGGACTTGGATAAAAAAAAATTGCCAACTTAGAAAAAATTTATTACGAACTCGCAAAAATACGACCTTAACGGACAACCTGCGCACAGCGAAAAACATAAAAACACCCACAAAATAAGCACAAAAATAAAATAAAATCATTACCCACAGTAAGGGGGGGACACCCAGGACGTCTGGAAGTCAGGTTACACCTCGATTTCAGTACAATTTAAAAAGTTTACACACTCGAAAATCCCCTAACCGAGATAAAAAATGTCCGCCGACAAAAACGAGGCTAAGGACGTAAAATTACAACACATACTCGCAAAACTGAACCAACACCCAAGAACACTTCATGCGGCACATAAAACACATTATGCGGGACGTACTACATGAAATGAGTAACTACTTTCCGCAAAATGGGCCTGGAACGCAAATTGACAGCTGGAACGCAAATAGCGCATGCATATTGGGTTCTATCTGTTTCTACTTCAGCTCAAAGTCTATAAATTCTGCACACTTTCCAGAAATTTCTACATTTCTCCTCAGGTGATGAACAGTGTGACTGGACATTTCACTGGTGGCGTTACTTTTGAAGCAACTTCATTATCACTTTAGAAGTTTAAAATCTGCAAATTACAACAAATAGGTAAGCTATAATACATTAATTTATTAATAAATCCATAATAAAAAAAAATATATGTTTTAAAATATTGACAACAACAACCGTATTCATGTATAGTAAAAATATAGTAATAGAGTATAGTAAAATGTAAAACACTGATATATGTGTACGTACCCTAAAATAATCTCAATTTAAAAAAAAAGAACAAATTTAAAAAACAACATAGCTTTTATTCATATCTATTTTAAAACATAATTTATGGTTTTACCAAAAAATTATGGACACATATATATTTATGCTGCATTTCAGTATTTCACTTTTTTCTCATTTTCAACAGACTCTGCCTCAACAGTGTCACTCAATTATTTGCAGCACTGCACGGTTTCACATGGACTGTCAAATCTGCAGAATTTTACACACAACAAAGAAAGAACAACAGGTAATATACAAAAATACATTTGCTTCACAAAAATAATATGCTCTTACTAAAAAAAAAAAAAAAAAAAAAAAAAATTATCTTCCGATTTTTTAACAGACACTGCCTGAAGACTGTCACAGGAAGATTGGCAGTAGGGGACCCTCTATCATTTATACACAACTAATAATTCAACATCAAGGTATAGTATAACAAGTAAAAAAAAACAAAAAAAAAAACACCTATACGGTTTGCTGTGTGCCTAAGTCAAAATGAAAAACTAAAATAAATCATAAGCCCCTAATGCCAACTAAACCTCTAATAACAACTGTGGTGCACACAAAACAGGATACTCCAACAAATGTTGTTAACACATATAAAATGGAAGAATGAATCCTTTTTTGTCTGGTCCAACCTCTAAGCCTAACCCATAACCTAAACCTCTAATCCCAAAAGTGGTGTACCCAAAACCGTATGGTACAACAAATATTGGTAACACATACAAAATTGAAGAACAAATCCTGTTTTGTGTGCCCTAACCTATAAGCCTAACACCAGAACCTAAACATATCATGTCAACAGTGACGTACACAAAACAGGATAGTACAACAAATATTGTTAACACATACAACATAGGAGAATAAATACTGTTTTCTCTGCCCTAACCTATAAGCCTAACCACATAACCTAAACCTCTAAAGCCAACAGTGCTGCACACAAAACACGATATTACAACAAATGTTCATAAAACATAACACATACCACCATCTATCCTGTTAAATATGCACCACTCTCTAAGCCTAACCCCATAACCTAAATCTTGCTGAATACATAGAAAATCAAAGTAGATTTCCTGTTTTACATGCTCTTAGTACAAAAAAATGATGATTTACATTTTACTGCAACATTTGCATTTCTCTCTTTCATTCTCAACAGACACTTCCTGAAGAAACAGTGCTATACACAAAACAGGATAGTAGCAAAAATAATAATATGCAGTTCAAAGAAATAAATAAACTAAGGAAAAAAAGTACTAATATAATAATTTTATTTACAGATTAATATGGCAGATACTGACAAGAAACAGGAAAAGAAAAGACGTCAAACTAGAGAACGTCAAAAAACATGGGCAGATCATCAGACGCCGGAGTAGATGTATATTCGACGACAAAAAGAATGGGAGAGACTCGCAAGCAAAAGACTATCAGCTGACAAACTAAAATTTAACCACAAGAAGTCAACTAAAAAACAAAAGCATTTAGAAAATGTTCCTGAACAATTAGATAAGAATTTGAATGATGATTTACACAGTCACATTGATAGTCCTTTACTTAAATCTTTAACAATAGAGGTTCATAATAGTGGTGATATGAATATTGTCTGTCAGTTTTGTGGGGCTTATCATTTCAAAAAGTTAATTTATTTTAAGAACACTTTATTTTTAGCTGTTTAAAAATCAAAAAATAAGCCGTGGAAAGAAGTGATAAAATTAAATATAAACAACAGTGTTTGAATCCAATACTTGAGCACAAATAATTATTGCCTTTTGTGCATTTTGCAATTGCACTACATAGTTTAAACCCGATTGGATATTCTAATGACTCTATATAATGTGTTAGCAAGTCCACATATAACGTTTTGACAAATCCTCATATAATGCAGAAATCTGCTAATCAACGGGTTTGTGTAGTTTATATTAATGAAAAAACACGGAGTTATATCTGGGTTAAAAAGCAATGATGTTAAAAACAAAGCAACAGATTACTGATGTATCTACCAGAAAAAACATTATACTAGATCAATAGAGGAAATACAATAAATGTATATTACACAAAAAAGCATCAAAAGCGTAAAAATATATATAGGGGGTATAATCCTTATAGAAAATACAGGACTTTCTGCTTGTCCTATTATAATTTGCTATTTCATTATCGCAGATACTTGCGGTTCACTTGGCCCTTTTACGATGCAGCTTGATGCTAATGAAAATGAAATTAAATTCCTCTGTGCATTGATCCTCTGGTTAGATGACCATCAGTAGTGCCCGACGGTCCCATTTCGCCCATTCACTGGGCTTACTTATGGGCTAATAACTAGGGTTGCTGTGAGGCTATTTATGCCCCTGTTTCACTTCCTGTATCTCTGGGCGTGATGACGTCGTAGCGTAACGCAACGTAACGTCTCGTCGTCACATGTTACGTTACTTGCTTCAAAATTACTTTAATTCTCTTGTATTAGACATTCAAGTTGGAGAAACTTTATTAGTCCGTTTTTGTTTTGGACAAACAGCAAATCGACTTACTGGGATGCTGGGGAGTTAAAGGCAGTGTGATAAATAAACTAAAGGGGAACATTGTTAAAAAATAATAACTTGATGTGGATAGGAAATACAATGCATAAAAAATACAAATATTATTTATACTATATAGTGAGCAAATTATGTAAAATGTGTCTAGAAGAAAAGAGGAAGTAGTTAGTGTCTAATCAACTGCTGGATTAAACCATTATGCTAAGTGGTAAAATTATGTGCTATTTATGCCACCGATAAGGTGGCTTAATCTCTTTATAAAGTGCAGTATTCAAATGACTTAATCTCTTTATAAATGCAACATTAAGTTGCTTAATAAGTGCAATTTAATATTTATATTTAAAGCTCAGGTAAAAGAAAACCTGGTTTCATTGTGTATAATTGGTGAGAGAGAAACTATAAATTTATGACCGTTGCCAAAGGCAATTGGTGAAAAAAATGTATGTGCTAAAGAAAAAATAAAGACTGAATGTGTATTATAATTTTTATACTTACCGTATTTTTCGCCATATAAGACGCACCTGAACATAAGACGCACCTAGTTTTTAGAGGAGGAAAACCAGAAAAAAATATTCTGAATCAAACACAAATACACTTCACACACATATACACACCTACATCACACACAAATATATATATATATACTAGCGAATTGCCCGTCAAAAAATGACGGCAATCAAATTGTAAGTGAGCTAATGCTGTTTGGTGTATAATAATAAAATAACTAATAGATTAATTAAGTAATATACTTTACCTATTTTGAAGTAATATATGCAGGAAGCATTGTGTTGAAGAGCTGACAATCTGTTTTGATGTTGCTGGAGCATTAGTGGTGTGGAGGTGCTGCGTAAGCGTGATGAATGTGTGCAGTGTAATAGTGTGCGTGCGCGAACCGTTAGCGTAGCTGTGTACTTACGCATTGTTCTAAAATGGTGGGTAATGTGTGGTATGCGTCTTTGCGGAATATCCGTAGGTGTTTTGTGGTGTTTTGCTTGTTTCTTGTGGTGTTTTGCGTGTTTTCAGTGCTGTAGCCTCATTTTCGTTTTGTTCGGCGGCCATTTTTTCTCTCGCTTAGAGAATTTTTTAGTGTCTAAACTCTTCTTTTTTTTTTAGTTAAATGAAGGTGTAACTTAATTTTTTGAGGTCCTGGATGCTCCATGCCAGCAACCGAGTCTGCAAGCGTGAGCAACGGGTCGAGCTGGCTCATATGCTCACAACTATATATGTGACTAGCGACTTGCCCGTCAAAAAATGACGGCAATGTGATGTATATGTTTGTCAAGTTGTTTAGTTATTAACATATATTTTTGACACTTGTAAGTATTTTAATATGAACGTGTATTTTTGTAAAATGTTGATGTAATGGTTTTTTTAAATGTAATTAGTATCTGAAGAATTGTTAACTTTAATATACATTGAATGAATAGGAAAGCAAAAAGTAAAAAGCCTTCTTTAAACGTCGCGAATTTTAACATGAAGTTTAAACTATATGTAAGCAATAACCATCAAAGTATATATTTTTAAACTTGAACTTTATTTTTTATGTAAGTTTAGAAGTTAACAAAACATTGGTATAATTTTGAACATTATAAACAGGAACATAGTGAATACATTTTGTAACCTAATTTTTTATTAAAAGTATTAACATTTGAATGTAAAAACAATTGACATTTAAATTAATCAGTATTAAAATTCAATTTGTATCAGAATAATTGTTAACTTGAATATACATTGAATGTAGAGTAAGGCATACAGTAAAACTCTTCTTAAAACGTACGTAATTAAAGTAATTTATTACTGAGCACATAAACTGGCGATCAACATTAATGTAGGTAGTAATCTTAAGATAACAGACAATATTTACATTGTGACTTAAAAGGTGCTTGACCTCTTAACATCCACTTTGTAATCTGTTGAATGAAATAACTTGAAAATATATTTTTTAAACTTGTAACATTAGAAACATTAACATAGTGACTTAACATTTTAACATAATTTTAATAACAATGCAAGGCAAGTATTTTGTGAGGCAAATCATTCATAAACATGACTTCCATTAATTATGACTGAATTAAACAACCAATTGTTATGTATTTTACAATGCTTTAAAAAAATCTTGGCATCGTAAATTTGTATCCTTCAAAGTTATAGTACTTCATAGTAGACAATGTTTTTAGTAAAAATACGTCCATCTTCTAATAAATCACCTTGACTTTCATTGTTTTCAATGTAAACTTTAATAGCCTGTGGATTTTTGCACCGTGACAACGCAACGTTCAATTGACCATGTGCAAAAACTGGTTCTTCCAAGAAAATACCCACAGATTTGAAAGTTTGACCTTGTGATTTATTAATGGTCATTGCAAATGCCATAATAATGGGAAATTGTCTTCTTTGAAGTATAAAAGGGAGACTACTTTCAGTTGGTGCTAAATCTATTCTTGGTATGAAAACTCTCTCTCCTTTATGGATCCCAGTTAAAATTTCAGCATCTATAAAATGGTCCTTTAATTGTTGAACAATTAATCTTGTGCCATTGCATAGGCCTTTTTTGGGGTTCATATTTCGCAGTAACATGATAATTGCACCTTTCTTTAGCTGCAAAATATGTGGTGGCATTCCAGAAGGAGTTAAAGAGTTTATGAATTCAGTGGAAAAGTTAGCCTGACTTTCATTGTCATCAGCAAGTACAGAATCAGCACTGTGATAATTTCTTTGTGGTGCATAAATTTTTTTTAAGATTTCATTATTGAGGATTAATGCATCTTTATTTTTACACGTCAGTATGACTTGGTTGGCAAGCTCGGAATATTCTTCGTTATTTATGCTCCCTTCAAATATAGCCGATATAATATCTTGTTGACAAATCATATGAGGTGGGATCTCTACAGTGTCATCAGGTAAATGTAGTATTTTTTCTGTTCTGCCTTCTCCAATTTTAATAAGCCAATCATTGAAATCAGTTTGGCCTTCTGATCTCATATTTTGTTGCAGTTGAAGATGGGTAAAATGTTTCCATACTATACTTGACTTTATACATGTTTCGATAATGTCAGTTCGATTTCCATGTACAACGACAGGTAATGTTTGTCTGAAATCGCCACCCAACAACATTACCTTTCCACCAAATGGAAAAGTATTCTCCATGACTTCACGAAGCAAACGGTCAATACATTGGAGGGCATAGCATGACATCATTGTGGCCTCATCTATTATAATTAATTTACATTTCTTCAATTTCTTTGCTTGTAAGGATGTCATGCGAATATCTGACACAGAATTTTCTAAAATAGGCACTGGCAGTTTAAATCCACTATGAACAGTTCTTCCACCTTCTAATAAAAGTGCAGCAATTCCAGTAGTGGCAAACGCCATTGCTATTTTTCCTTGGGCTCGTACTGAACTCATTAATAAATTGTACAAATATGTTTTTCCTGATCCGCCAGGTCCATCAAGATAGAAATAACGCTCTGTCACCATGTCATCATCTATAGCATTTTTAATGGCATGAAATGCTTGCAATTGTAGTGTATTTAAAGTTGCAAGTCTTTCTTCTGTTCTTTCTGCTTGTAGTTGAATGTCATAGTCTTCAAAGTTAATGTCATCTATAAGACCTGGATCAGGCAAATTAAAACTTGCACAACTTAATCCATGAGTTAAAAAGACTTCTTGGATTTCCATTAACGCTTTTAAGTGTGCAATGGGTTCATTGTATCGTCGCATAAAGTCTTCAGCCATATTACTTTTAAAAGTCTCCCACAAAGCTAATGCATTTGGAGCATTTGAGAAGATACAAATAAAAGCAAATTGTTCTCTCATCTGTCGTGGCATTTGACATTGTGCTGCTTCTTCTAAACATCTTTCCCACTCTGTATCATCAGCGAGTAAGTTTCTATGTCTTGCAGCTAAATGGAAGGATTCATATACAATGTCATTAACAGTTCTTAAGTGTTCAAAACTTTGTGCTCCAGGAACATTTAAAAGTAATATCCGTAAGCAAAAACGTTCCACATCTCTTGGACTGACTGTGTAAATTCTTGGAATAATTTTATTGCCTCTGGTTTTTCTTGGTCTCCATAATCCATTCACAAAAACATAGTGATATGGAATTTCAATATATAAGTATTGTGTTGCTTCAGCATCAGTGGAATTTAATGCAAACCATGCAGTTAGTGTAGTGTGACGATCTTCACTTTGGGCCAATGCATTCATTTTATTTCCAGCATGGAAATAGACTAAATGTCGTTGTGGCAAATGTACTGCTAACCTATATACTGCATGTGATCTATCATGCATTTCAAATTTTAAAAGCCGCCACATAGCTTCTGGCGCACTGACATAGCGAGCATCTACATGAGATGCAAGTTCATCATGTACTAACTCACTACTTTCAGGGTTGTCTGCACTTTTGACGACTACAGTAGCTGCATCGTAACCTTTGTAAATATATTTGTAGACATATTTAATGGATTTGATGGAAGTGCAGGCTTCTACGTTGATGTGGGCGTTGTACTTCATGAGTAAATGTGGATTGTAGGGTACTACATATCTATTGTCCACTTTTTTTCCACGAATAATGGCACTATCTCCTTCTCTTCTTTTATAAAGTGGATATCCATCACAATTGGCATAGGTTTTGTCTCTATAATCTTTTGGAAATTCTTTGGAACATTTATTATTTTCCATACATGGTGATTGTGGATTAAGGTCACCACAGGGTCCATGAATCATGCGATGAGTAACAATCTCATATAGTCTACCATATAGTTCTGGATCTGGTAGTTCAGCAACAATGACTGCATCCACTTTGTCCGAAGTATCTAATTTATCTTTTTCTTGAAGTATTATTAGAAGATGTGCATGTGGAAGGCCTCTTTTTTGAAATTCAATGGTATATACATAAGCAAGACATTTGCCAAATAACTGATTTATAGTGAAGTCACGTATTAATTCATTTAATTTAATCTTAAAAACTCTGGCTACTAAATCTGGTCGATCTGAAGCAGTTTGTCCAAGAAGTAGATTTAGTGTAATTTCTGGCCATTGTGGATTACATGTAAATGTCACAAATAGATCGGGTTTGCCAAATTTTGTCACAATAGCCATAGCATCATTGTATCTTTCTCTCATATTCCGAGGAGATCCTTGAAAGGAAGATGGTAAAATGATGGCTTTGCCAGCTGTCATGTCTCTGCTTGTAGCCACGTCAGCAACATAGTCCATGAGTCCAGAATATTGTTCTACACGGAGTTTATCTTGTTGATATTTGATAAAGTTTAAATTATTTGCCTCAACTTGCAAATATGAATCAATAATCCATTGTTGTGTTAGTTTCCCACCACATAAAATTGGATTAAATACATTGCGAATGGCAATTTGAGCTACTTTAAATTCAAGCATAGAAACATTATTTCGGATTCTGGCTTTAGCATTTGGGTAACTGGGAAGAGTTAATTTTGGTTGCCAACCTGCTTCTCCGTGTGGGAAAAAGATGGGATATGTCATTGGATCTAAATTTGGACTTAAGATACTCATATTAATAAACGGTTGGTCCTCATTTCTAGGATATATTCGAATGTCTCTTTGAAATGGTGGTTCTCCTTCATCATTCTGAAACACCATTGCAACCTCATTTGTTGTTGGCAAGTTATAACGACGTTTATCAGTATGTCTGTCTCTTTTAAGCACCATATTAACCTTCGGCATTGGTAATTGATGTGTTTGTGAATGAAGTAGTTGTTCATTTTCTACTTCTGCCAATTTTTTATAAGCTTTACTGTAGGGATTGTTGTCCATAATGTTATTTAGCTCTATGAAAACAGTGGGTAAGCATTTTTTATTTTCTTCCATCTGCATACGTTGGTCAACAGCTTCCATTGTATCTAGGACATATAGTTGAGCGAATTTTCTTTGCTCTCCTTCCTCTGGATGTAAATGGGAAGTGCGATGATAAATTTGTCCTTGGACTTTAAAACAGTAAGGACCATGTCCTGGTACATTAGCAGCTAATGTTGCCCCCATGGATGCAAAGGATATGGCACTATTGTAGGATCTTATGTTTGTCTTAAAATTTTTGTAGTTTGGAAAAGTAGGTTCAGTCATAATATTTTGTAAATAAATTGGAAATTCTTTCCTTTCTGGAAGTTTGAACTTGCCTTTTTGACAACAACTAATAAATTGTCCATCTCTGGGTCTCTCCTGTTTAAAATAATAAGCCTCACAAAACTGACATTGAGTAGTCATGTCCCCACAACTATGAACCTCTACTGCTAAAGACTTGAGTAGAGGACAATTTGCAAAGCATATAGGATTTTGCCTTTCATATTCATCAGGTGAAATGTCATATAATGTTTCAACAACAGGTTCTAAATGTTTTGTTTTTTTCGTTGCTTTTCTTGGTATATGTTGTATTGTTTGAGGTAAAATGTCATGTAATGTTTCATGAAACGGTTCTAAATGCTTTGTTTTCTTTGTTGCTTTTTTTGGTATCTCTTGTCTTTTTTCTGGTAAAATGTCATCTGATGTTTGAGCAACAGGTTGTAAATGCTTTATTTTCTTTGTTGTTTTTTTTGACATATCTTTAATTTCTGCAAGTGACAGTCTTTTGCTTGCAATTCTTTTGCGTTCTTTTTCTCGTCGAATTTCCTTCTTCTCCGGTGTCTGCTGGCTGTCTGCTCTCTGTCGTCGTTCTCTAGCTTGGCGTCTTTTCTTTTCTTGTTTACTCTCATTATCAGCCATGTTAATCTGTAAAAATAAAATAATGTACCATTAGTTTATTTTGAGATGTTAAGTTGTTTTTCATGACAAATAGTTATCAATAGTGTGTTAACATTTTATAGTTAATCAATTTCAATGCGGTCAATTGAATAAAAGTCTAAATAAGGGCATGAGATAATTATTTAAAGACATTTTTATTTATTAAACATGTATCCAAAAGCAAGTGTTTCAGTAACTAAAAAGGTATTTTAAAAAAGATGTTATGTCCTTATTTACAGCACTATTCAATTTGTCAAATGGCAATTAAATTAGGGTTTAGGACTGGAATGTTACAATGACAAATTGTATAGATTCTGTGTTTTTAGACTTTTTTGGACTATGCCAATTTATTTTTTAAGTTTACATTGAAGTTTGTATTTATTGTTAAAGATTATTGGCCCTAAAAGACAAATAAGAGATAGATGATAGATATTACTTTTTATACTGTACCTAGGTTGAAGTTTGATTTCAAGCAAAATTCTTTGTTGGTCCTGTGTTGAAAGCCTTCGTCCGATGGTCTGGTCCTGTGTTGAAAGTCCTCGTCCGATGGTGTAGTCCTCTGTTGAAAGTCCTCGTCCTCTGGTGTGGTCCTCAGTTACAACTCCTGTTCCGATGTTCTTGACGCAGTATCTGTTATAAAATAAAAATGAAAATGTTATGTTATTTGAATGTCTTTGTATTAATGAAAAAATGGCATTATTTCTGTGTTTTTCTACAATCCTTTTTGGTGCGCCACAATTTTGGTATGCTTCTGTAGGCTATTTTCTAAGGCTTATAGGTGGTTAAACATTAAAGAAGAATATTAATTAATTTTTCTCTTTTTTTACTTGTTATACTGTACCTTGGTTGAAGTTTGATTTGAAGCAGAATCTTTGTTGGTCCTGTGTTGAAAGCCTTCGTCTGATGGTCTGGTCCTGTGTTGAAAGTCCTCGTCCAATCGTCTGGTCCTCTGTTGAAAGTCCTCGTCCGATGGTGTAGTCCTCTGTTGAAAGTCCTCGTCCAATGGTCTGGTCCTCTGTTGAAAGTCCTCGTCCGCTGGTGTGGTCCTCAGTTGAAACTCCTGTTCCGATGTTCTTGACGCAGTATCTGATATAAAATAAAAATGAAAATGTAATATTATTTTAATGTATTTGTATGAACTAAAAAATGACATTATTTCTTTGTTTTTCTACAATCCCGTTTGGTGTCCACCACTTTTGGTATGCTTATTTAGGCCTTTTTCTAAGGCTTATAGATTGTTAAACATAAAATAAGTATCTAAATGTACTTTGGTATGTGTTTGTGTGAGTTTTCATACAATCCTGTTTGGTGCGCACCACTGTTGGTATGCTTATTTAGGCTTCTTTCTAAGGCTTATAGGTTGTTAAACATAAAATAAGAATGTAAATGTAGTTTGCTATGTGTTTGTGTGAGTTTTCATACAATCCTGTTTGGTGCGCACCACTGTTGGTATGCTTATTAATGTTGTTTTGTAATGCTTATAGGTTGTTAAACATAAAATAAGAATGTAAATGTAGTTTGCTATGTGTTTGTGTGAGTTTTCATACAATCCTATTTGATGCGCACCGCTGATGGTATGCTTATTAATGTTGTTTTGTAATGCTAATAGGTTGTTAAACATAAAATAAGAATGTAAATGTAGTTTGCTATGTGTTTGTGTGAGTTTTCATACAATCCTGTTTGGTGCGCACCACTGTTGGTATGCTTATTTAGGCTTCTTTCTAAGGCTTATAGGTTGTTAAACATTAAATAAGAATCTAAATGTAGTTTGCTATGTGTTTGTGTGAGTTTTCATACAATCCTGTTTGATGCGCACCACTGTTGGTATGCTTATTAATGTAGTTTTGTAATGCTAATAGGTTGTTAAACATAAAATAAGAATCTAAATGTAGTTTGCTATGTGTTTGTGTGAGTTTTCATACAATCCTGTTTGGTGGGCACCAATGTTGGTATGCTTATTTAGGCTTCTTTCTAAGGCTTATAGGTTGTTAAACATTAAATAAGAATCTAAATGTAGTTTGCTATGTGTTTGTGTGAGTTTTCATACAATCCTGTTTGATGCGCACCACTGTTGGTATGCTTATTAATGTAGTTTTGTAATGCTAATAGGTTGTTAAACATAAAATAAGAATGTAAATGTAGTTTGTTATGTGTTTGTGTGAGTTTTCATACAATCCTGTTTGGTGGGCACCAATGTTGGTATGCTTATTTAGGCTTCTTTCTAAGGCTTATAGGTTGTTAAACATTAAAATAAGAATTTAAATGTATTTTGCTATGTGTTTGTGTGAGTTTTCGTACAATCCTATTTGATGGGCACCACTTTTGTTATACTTATGTAGTGTTTTTTCTAATGGTTATAGGTTGTTAAACAAAAAGAATATAAATTTAGTTTGCTATGTGTTTGTTACAATCCTGTTTTGTGTGTACCAGTTTGTGTGTACCATATGTTGCATACTTTGGCCCTCATTCAATTGCAGTTTGGCAAATTCAATAGGGTTCTAAATGTGCTTATTTGGAGCCCTATGAATTGTCCAAAATATCAATTGAATGAGGGCCTTTGTTTGCTGGATTTGTTATATTGTGAGGGCCTCATAGAATTTGGTTTTTCAATAGGGCTCTATATAAGCACAGAGCATATTTTTGAACAGAAGTTTTTAGTTAAATTGAGCCAAATGTGCTTATATAGAGCCCTATTGAAATGGTCAAATCACATTTGAATGAGGCCCTCGGCCATTAAACATATTTAGGTCCTGAATCAATTGCGTTTTGACCAATTGAATAGGGCTCTATATAAGCACATAAAATATTTTTTGACAGAAGTTTTTAGTTAGTGAAGACCTATTATGTGCTTATATAAAGCCCTATTCAATTAGCCAACTCACAATTGAATAAGGCTCATGGTTCGGTTCTTTTTTATACTTAATACTTTACCTTGATTGAAGTGTGGAATGACAGAGGGTCCCCTCCTGCCAATCTTAATCCGCCGGTCTTCTTGTAGTGTCTGTTTGAAAAATAAAGTGAAATAGTGAATTATAGAATTTTTTATTTGTATTTAACAAACCATGGCCTTTTCAGCATTTAAAGTATTTTTGTATCTTACCTCTTCTTCTTTGTTGGTGTTCTTTAAAAGGGATTGTGCTTCACAGTGCACAGTGCAAATTGTTGAGAGACGCTGTTGATGCAGAGTCTGTTTGAATATTAAAAAAAGTAGAAAGATTGAGTTTTAGGTGATCTATTAAATTGCAGTAAATTAATTTCATTGAAATATACTTCTGTAATTAATTTGAATTAACATTATTTTTTGGTGGGGTCTACACACATATGTCACATACATGAAGCACATTTCCATAGTTGAAAGTAATTTTTTTGTGTGCGTGTGACATATCACTATAAATGAATCATATTTTAATTGTTAAATTAACCTTATTTTTATTTTTGGCCAACATACATAAATGTGTGTGTGACATGTGACTATAGATGATACACATATATGTGCGTGTCACATATCAGTATACATGACTCATATTTTAATAGTATTTTAATAGTCCCAACTTATTTTTTTGTAATGTAATTTAAATGTAGTTGTTTAATTAGTTTGTTGCAGGGGCAATACACATAAATGTGCATGTGACATGTCACTATACATTATACGCATAAATGTGCGTGTCACATGTCACTATACATTATACGCATAAATGTGCGTGTCACTTGTCAGTATACATTATACGCATAAATGTGCGTGTCACTTGTCAGTATACATTATACGCATATATGTGCGTGTCACTTGTCAGTATACATTATACGCATAAATGTGCGTGTCACATGTCACTATACATTATACGCATAAATGTGCGTGTCACTTGTCAGTATACATTATACGCATATATGTGCGTGTCACATGTCAGTGTCACATGTCAGTATACATAAACCTCTTTGTCTTCTTTAATTTTTTTTTTTGATGTCCTGTCTTGAAAATAAGTAATATATTATAGCTTACCTCTCAGTTGTAATTTGCACAATGTAAAGTAGTAAATTAGGAAAGAATTATCTTCTCAAGTTTTAGCAGCAGTTATCTTCGAAGTCACTCTGTTCATCACCTGAGGAGAAATGTATTTTTCTCTGTCAAATAGACAGTATTTATAAACTTGTAGAACATTCTGGAAAGTTAGACCGTTAGAACGTAATACGCATGCGCTATTTGCGTTCCAGCTTACAATTTGCGTTCCATCCGCCATTTTGTGCGTAGTAGTGGTTAAAATGGTGTTTAATATGAGTGTGATCCGTTCCGCATAGTATGTGTTTCATTATTGCGAGTAAGTGTAGTGTAGTTACGTCTGGAGCCTCGTTTTCGTTTTGTTCGGCGGTCATTTTTTCTCTCGCTTAGCCGATTTTCGGTCGTTTAAACTCTTTGTTTTGACTTAAATGGACGTGTAAATGAACTTTTGGAGGTGCCGGATGCCCCCCCGTGCTGTAAGTAAGCTTTTTATGTGTTTGTTGTGTTTATTTCTTGTGTTTGTGATGTTTTGATGCGCGGCGGTTGGAATGGGTCTTTCGCGGCCGTATTTTTTTCCGATGCGGCCGTATTTTGTTGCGATGTTGCCGTATTTTTTTGCGATATACGCAGTTAGCTTTTACGTGTACGACGCAGTGTATTTGTTTCTAAGTCGTGCGTATGTGTGTTAAGAGCGTGTGAAGGGCCTTTTTTACTGTTTTTTTGTTAAGTCTTGCGTCTGGGTGTCTGGGTGTAAGCGGGTGTGAGGCGACTTTGAGTTTTTTTTTGTTATGAAGTTGTGTGTGTGTGTATGTGTGTTAACACAGCCGATGTTGGGATGCTCCCACCACCGCAAATGCGGACCCTCGCTTCGCGAGGATCCGCATTTGCGGGGACGTTGTTGGGTTTTTGTTGGCTGGGCGGTTGGGTTTATTCTGTTAAAAAAGTCGTGTGTGTGTATGTGTGTGTTAACACAGCCGACGTTGAGCCTCCACAACCGCAAATGCGGGCCCTCGCTTCGCGAGCCCGCAAGCGTGAGCAACGACTCGTACGCTCACAACTATATATGTGATTCTATATTTTTTTTATCTGATATATTTTTTATTTTAGTTTAATACAGCATGTCAAAAATGAACTAAAAACAATATTAAGGGGAAAAATAACAAATGCCATGGAAATTCTAGCCAAGCAAATAATATATCTTAATATCCTAATTATTACAAAATAATAGGTCACCTCATAATTCACAAATAATAAAATAATTTTATACATGCATAACATGTATACCTATAATGTACAAAGTTAGAAGTTCAAAATTAAATATGAAATATTATTTAAAGTATAGTAAACTTAGGTGAACTAAGACACCATAATAATATGTTGGGTATGTGTTTAAATTGCTTCCAGTAGCTAAGGCTTTTGCATTGCCGGGTTACACCTGTTGTAAATTTCTTGGACACAGGGTGATGGGAGGGTATATGCCCGGTGTGGGGTGATATTAAAGGCCTATGTGCCTCAGGGTGGAGGTCCTATTACAGGCCGGTGTGCTCCCAGGGCCTCAACTGAGGCCCTCGCTTCGCGTGCAATGCACGGGCCAGCTCACCTGGTGCTGTCCGGGCACTGCAGCATCATATGAGGCCGGGACGGAGGCACCGAGAGCGGCCAATCAGATACGCAGTGACCCGGAAGAGGCTTGGAGCGCCGCCTCCTAACACTGGGCCTTGGACACAGGGTGATGGGAGGGTAGCAGGCTCACACAGTTGCCAGTGCACTTCGCGAGGGCCTCAGTTGCTGGCATGGAGCGCCTTCGCGAGGGCCGCGGGCTCGCTATGCGAGCCCGCAAGCGTGAGCAACGGGTCGAGCTGACCCGTATGCTCACAACTATATATGTGATATATATATATATATATATATATATATATATATATATATATATATATATATATATATATATATATATATATATATATATATATACACACACATACACCACACACATTTGGAGCATTTGGGAACCTCCAGGAGCTGTTGACCCTCCCTGACCCTCCTGATCCCCCCTGCCCCTCTTGATCCTCCCCTTTCTTCTCTTGATTCTCCCCTCTGCCCATCCATGATCATCCCTTGGCCCATCTTGATCTCACCCCATGGCACAGCGCTTCCTACCAGCACTCCTCCTGTACTGCAGCCTTCCCTTGCTTCGTGTGTGTGACGTCACTAAGATGCGCCGGCAGACCAGATGCAGTTCAGAGGCATGCTGCTGGTGCCGTAGGAAGCGCCAATGGGGGGGGGGGATCAGGAGTGGGGATCTAAAGGGGGCCAAGGGAAGGATAAGAGGGGTCGAAGGGGAGAATCAGGAGGGGGAGAGGATCAAGTGGGGCAGAAAGAGGACCGCGAGCAAGCACCACACAAAGTTAGGGGCAGTTTTAATGCAGGCAAAATGTGTATTTGGTATAAGACGCACCAACTCCCCCCCCCCCCCCCCCCCCCCCAGTTTTGGGGAAGAAAAATTGCGTCTTATACAGCGAAAAATACGGTATATATTTCCTATTCTAAATACGAGGTATTTTACAAAAATGCTGAGTAGGAAAAACCCTAATTGAGTCCATTTGGGCTCTGAGAGTTTAATGTAAATATCCATTTACATTCAACCTGGAGAAGGAGTTTATCCATATAACCTCCTCTTGGATTTTTAATCAATTTGTCTGCTACAAAGAATTTCATAGCTCCAGAATCATTATGATGGCATAACTTAATGTGGCGTGAAACTGGTGTGTCATCTTCATTTTTTATGGAATAGGTATGTTCCAAAATTCTCCTTCTATAAGGGGTCATAGTTTTTCCAACATATATCTTCGAACATGGGCACATCATAATGTACACCACGAGTCATGCCGCAATTTACAAGGCTTTTCAGTGGATATTTTTCAAGCGTTACTGGATGCACAAATTCTTTGCTTGGCTTGATATATGGGACAGGCTTTGCAGGGGCCACATCAAAATAATCCCACTGTAGGTTTCAGCCACATAGTATTTGCCACTTTTTTTCTGAAATAAACTTTTCACTAGATTGTCTTTTAAACTTGTATTTTTTCGATATGTAATTACAGGTTTAGCAGGTAGTTCTTTAAGACAGGATCATCTATTAGGATGTCCCAATGTTTTGAAAGAATGCTCTTGATTTTAGTGTGGTCACTACTATAGGCCATAACACACCTAATCGGCTCATCTTCATGTTTATCCTTTGGAGCATACAAAAGCTGTGTTCTATTTGACTCTAGAGCTGGTTTATAGGCTCTTTTTAAGATTTTGTTTTTGTAACCCCGTTGTTTAAATCTCAGCCTGAAGCTTGAATTCAGAAGTAGTATCACAATTTCTTCTCAGTCTTAGATACTGTCCTATTGGAATTCCAGCTTTCAGAGGAAGTGGATGTTGACTCGACCAGTGTAAAAGGGCATTTGCAGAAGTCGATTTCCTGTATACAGAAGTATGTAATGCTCCAGTTTCATCTTTTTCCAATTTTAGATCCAAAAATTCAATCTTTTCTTGATTGTAGCAGTAGGTACATTTTAATCCTAATTGATTGTCATTAAGTTGTTCCATGGATTGCTGTAGTATTTGGATTGTTACTCCCCAGAACCTGAGAATGACGTCTATAAACCGATGCCAACCCAGAATGTCCTGTGCAAAAATATCCACAGAATCATCAAAAACCATATTTCTCTCCCTGTACCCCAGGTACAGGTTTGCACAACTGGGGGCACAGGCTGTCCCCATAGCTGTCCCCTGTACCTGGAGGTACCATGACTTGTTAAATAAGAAAAAATGTCTGGTTAATATAAACTTGAGAAGCTTTAGTATATATGTATTTAGTATCTTATTCTGGTTACTCTTTTGATCCTGAAAATACTTAACTGCTTTAATTCCCTGTGTATGGGTAATGCTGGAGTAAAGTTGCTCAACATCAACTGTTACTAAATAAGATTTAGGTGGGAGGCTCAACCCATCTATTTGTTTTAACAAGTCTAGGGTGTCTTTTAGGTATGAGGGAAGCATGGTAACCATATTCTTGATGTAATCGTCTACATATATGCTGACCTTTTCGGTTATATTGTTGTTGCCAGATACAATCGTACGTCCTGGTACAGGTTTCCTTTTTTTATGAATTTTTGGTAGAGCATAGAATACTGCTACTGTAGGATGTTTAACGTATAGAAATTCTCAAGTATTAGAATCAATGATTTTCTCATTCTTTGCCTCTATCAGTATGGCTTTAAGCTCTTGATTGAACTCTCGTGAGGGATTTTTCTCAATCTTAGTATAGGTTGAGATATCAGATAGGAGGGCATTACACATTTCAATGTAGTCTTCTTCATTTTGTAGGACTACATTTCCCCCCCTTATCACTTGCTTTTATGACAATGTCACTATCCTTGAGCTCTTTTAATGCTCTCCACTCAGTTTGTTTGAAGTTTGTCTTGTTCGCATCAGCAGATTTATATTTATTATTTACTTTTTCAGAGTGCATTTTCAGATCTTTTGTGACAAAATCAAGAAACACTTGTAGCCTTGCATAGAGATTAAGATCAGGAGTAAAATTACTCTGTGACTTTCTCTGTGACTTTCTCTGTAAAGACTTTGAAAAGTCTAGTTGATCAACATCTTGTTCTTTGAGTAGTGACATCAAATCGTTGAATATTTCACTGTCCTCTTTTTCCAGACCTAATCCCATAACTTCTTTTTGGCTTCTGGATACAAAAAAAAATTTCAAGGCCAATTTACGCACAAAGAGATTAATATCTTTGATATTACCAAACAAGTCTGAAGGGTTTGTAGGTACATATGATAGTCCTTTGGTCAGCAGTGATATATCTGAATCATGTAGTTGGATAGATTTACAATCTGGTTCCCCTTATTTAGTGACTCTCCTTGATTCTTATCTGAAAGATAAGAGGAACTTTGATTTTTCATTTCAAACAGGAAAGACCCAGAGATGGCAAGTTCGTTAGTTGCTGTCAAAAAGGCAAGGTAAGACTTCCACAAAGAAAACAATTCCCAACCTATTTACAAAGCATTATGACTGAGCCTACTTTCCCCAACTACCAAAATTTCAAAACAAACATAAGATCCTATAATAGTGCCATATCCTTTGCATCTATGGGTGCAACATTAGCTGCTAATGTGTCAGGACATGGCCTTACTGCTCTAAAGTACAAGGACAAATTTACCATCATACTTCTCTTTTATATCCAGAGGAAGGGGAGCAAAGAAAATTTGCTCAACTATATGACCTAGATACAATGGAAGCTGTTGAACAATGTATGCTGCTTCAAGAAAATAAAAAATGCTTACCCATTGTTTTTATAGCGCTTGATAAAAGTATGGCTCAAACCCCATTCTCTCAAGCCTATAAAAAACTGGCAGAAGTAGAAAAGGAATAACAAATTCATGCAGAAATACATCAATTGCCAATCCCAAAAGTCAATATGGTGCTGAAAAGAGATTGCCATACTGATAAACTTGCCAACAGCAAGTGAGGTAGCAATGGTCTTTCAAAATGACGTAGGAGAACCATCATTTCAGAGAGATATTCGAATATATCCCAGAAATGATGACCAATCTTTCATTAAGATAAGTATATTAAGTACAAATTTGGATCCAATGACATATCCCATATTTATTCCACATGGGGAAGCTGGTTGGCAACCCAAATTAACCCTTGAGTGTTACCTGTTACTCAAATTCAAAAGTATGTGTGAAAAATAATATTTTCATGCTTGAATTTAAAGTGGCTCAAACTGCCATTCGAGAGGGATTCAATCTCATTTTATGTGGCGGAAAACTGGCACAACATGGGATCATTGATTCATATTTGCAAGTTGAGGCAAATAATTTAAACTTCATCAAATATCAACAAGATAAACTAGGTGTAGAACAGTATTGTGGATCGATGGATTATGTCGCTGAGGTTGCTACAACCAGAGAACTGCCAGCTGGCAAAGCCGTCATTTTACCATTTTCTTTCCAAGGATCTCCTCGCAATATCCAAGAAAAATACAATGATCCCTTGGCTATTGTAACTAAATTTGGAAAACCAGATTTATTTACATGTAATCCACAATGGCCAGAGATTACACACAATCTGCTAATTGGACAACCTGCTTCCGATAGACCAGATTTAGTGGCAAGAGTCTTTAAAATCAAATTAACTGAATTAATACGTGACATAACCATAACTCGGTTATTTGGCAAATGTCTGGCTTATGTTTATACCATCGTATTTAAAAAAAAAGAGGCCTTCCACATGCACATATTCTTATAATGCTTCAAGAGAAAGATACATTGGATACTGGTGACAAAGTGGATTCAGTAATTCATTGCTGAACTACCAGATCCAGAAATACATGTAGACTATATGAGAATGTAACTCATTTTATGATTCATGGATCGTGTTTAGATATTGTCACGACCGGCCAATTTGGGGGACCACGCTCACCCCAAATCTCTCTCTCTCCACGGTCGCAACTTTTTGTTCAGATCTCAACACCAGCAGACACTTCAGATGACAGCATCATTACTGCAGAGACATGCACCTCAGACCCCTATTCTTAGGATCTAAGAATCACACCCATGTACCTTGGATTAGTACAAGCAGACTCTGACACCACCTGTGTTTAGTGTGTCCAAAGTCAGACTGGCCACTTCTTTATTGTTACAAAGATATATAAAAAAAAAACAGAAAGATGACACAAAACACCAAAGACTGCCCCCAGTTCTAGCCCATCCTCCTAGGCAAATAGCTTGCTATTCCCCCTCACCCACATGATTTCCTGATGTAGAGAGGCATCTGACTTTCTTCTAATTACACCTTTTGTTTCTCCTCTTACAGAGCCATAAAACTAGTTACCCCTTTCATGAATAAAGCCAGAGCCTTCACACGTGGCCGATCGCAGGGCCATATAAATTCCACTATCCTATTTCTAACACAGATACAGTTTTGCCATGTTAGTCAATTACAGCACCACATGCACTTATTACATCCATGATATAAATGTTAAGCAAATTGTTAGTATCTTCTAACCACACATATAATAACTGATGAACCCCAAATAGTCCAGTGGGCCCTTCTGTTCATAACAGATATTAATCCACAGTCACCATGTATGGAAAATAAGAAATGAACTAAAGAATTTCCTAGAGATTATAGAGACAAAACATATTAATTGTGATGGCTATCCATTATATAGAAGAAGAGAAGGCCAAAATGCAACATTATTCGTGGAACAAATGTAGATAACAGATATGTGGTACCATACAAGCCACATTTACTCATGAAGTTTAATGTACACATTAATGTGGAAGCTTTCACTTCTATAAAATCCATTAAGTATGTCTACAAATATATTTACAAAGGCTATGATGCAGCTACTCTAGTGGTCAAAACTGCTGAAAATCACAAACAAAGTGAGTTAGTACATGATGAACTTGCATCTCATGTAGATGCTCGATATGTAAGTGTGCCAGAAGCAATGTGGCGTCTTCTAAAATTTTAAATGCATGATCGCTCACATGCAGTATATCGATTAGCTGTACATTTGCCACAAAGACATTTAGTGCATTTCCATGTTGGAAATTAAACAAATGCTTTGGCACAAAGTGAGCATCGCCAAACTACACTAACTACGTGATTTCAATTAAATTGTACTGACTTGGAGGCAAGGGAATTGTTGTATATTGACATTCCATACCATTATGTTTTCGTTAATGGATTACAGCGAAAACAAAAAAGTTGTGGAAATAAAATAATCCCAAGAATTTACACTGTAAGTCGAAGAGTCCTTGAACATTTCTGCTTTTGATTACTATTTCTAAATGTTCCTGGTGCACAAAGTTTTGAACAGTTAAGAACTGTTAATGACAATGTTTATGATTCATTTCATTTAGCTGGGCGACACAGAAACTTCCTAGCTGATGATACAGAATGGAAAGTTGTCCAGAAGAAGCAGCACTATGTCAAATGCCACGGCAGATGAGGAAACAATTTGCATTCATTGGAATCTTCTCAAATGCTCCAAATGCATTAGCTTTGTGGGACAAATGTAAAACAAATATGGCTGAAGACTTTTTGCAACGATACAATGAACCTATTGCACAATTAAAAGCATTAATTGAAATCTAAGAGGTATTTTTAACTCATGGATTAAGTTGAGCAAGTTTTAATTTGACGACATCAACTTTGAAGACTATGACACTCAACTACAAAGAGAAAGAACAGAAGAAAGACTTGCAACTTTAAATACATTACAATTTCAAGCATTTAATGCAATAAAAAATGCCCTAGATGATGACATGCTCAAAGAGCGTTATTTCTATCTAGATGGACCTGGCGTATCAGGGAAAACTTATCTCTATATTATTGATGAGTTTTGTTGTTATCAATATTTATTGATGAGTTTTGTTCGAGCACAAGGTCACTGCTATATGCAACCTCTGGAATTGCCACACTTTTGTTAGAAGGTGGGAGAACTGTGCATAATGGATTTAAACTGCCAGTTCCTATTTTGGAAACATCAGTGTCGGATATTCGAATTACATCATTGCAAGCAAAAAAAATTAAGAAAAGTAAATTAATTATAATAGATGAAGCTACAATGATGTCATGCCATGCCCTACAATGTATTGACCGTTTGCTACGTGAAGTCATGAATAATGATTTGCCATTTGGTGGAAAGGTAATGTTTTTAGGTGAAGATTTTAGACAAATATTACCTGTCTTTGTACATGGAAATCGAACCAACAATGTCGAAACATGTATAAAGTCAAGTACACTATGGAAACTATTTACCCATCTTCAATTGCAAAAAAAATATGAGATCAGAAGTAGAAAATAAGTTCAATGATTGGCTTATTAAAATTGGAGAAGGAAAAGCAGAGCGAATACAAAATTTACCCGATGATACCGTGCACATTCCATCTCAAATGATTTGCAAACAGGATCTCATATCAGCTATATTTCAAAATGCAATAAATGACGACGACTATGCAGAGCTTGCCAACAAAGTAATATTAACATGCAAAAATAAAGATGCATTACTCAATAATGAAATATAAAAAAAAAAAAAAAAATGCACCACAAAACAATTATTACAGTTCTGATTATGTACTTGGTGATGACAAAGAAAGTCAGACAAACTTTTCAACTGAATTCATAAACTCATTAACTCCTTTTAAAATGCCACCACATATTTTGCATCTAAAGAAAGGTGCAATTGTCATGTTACTGCGAAATATAAACCCCCAAAAATCCAATAGGACCAGATTAATTGTTCAAGAATTAAAGGACCATTTCATACATGCTGAAATTCTAACTGATACCCAAAAGGAGAGAGAGTTTTCATACCAAGAATAGTTTTGGCACCAAGTGAAAGTAGTCTCCCTTTTATACTTCAAAGGAGTCAATTTCCCTTCATCATGGCATTTGCCATGACCATTAATAAATCACAAGGACCAACTTTTTAGAAGACCCAGTATTTGCACATGGCCAGCTGTATGTTGCATTTTCAAGATGCAAGAATCCAGAGGCTATTCAAGTTTACATTGAAAACAACCAAAGTCAAGGTGATTTATTAGATGATGGACGCATTTTTACAAAAAAACTTTGTATACTATGAGGTACTATAACTTTAATTCCACAAAATATAACAATACAAGACATGGCACAGAACAAAAAAAAATACAATTCACCTCAACGACTATTTCAGCCGAAAAAACGAAACAGAAATAGAGCACAGTGGTTTGATTTTGAGGACGAACTTTTAAGTCACTTGGGCTCTTTTTAGAGGACCACTAATTCAATAAGAAACACTATAAATTGGCAAAAAACATAGAGAACAGTGGTTTTACTTCCAGAAAAAAAATATAAATCTCTGGGACTCTTTTACGAGGACCTCTATTTCACATAGGAAACTCTATGTGCCATTTTCCAACAATACTTTCATCTCAAGAACAAATATACAAAAAAATATATATATAAATAACAGTGGTTTGAGTTCCAGGATGACATTTTATGTCGCTCAGACTCTTTTTAGTGCACCACTATTTCAATAAGAAACTCTATAAAATGGCAAAAACCATAGAGAACAGTGGTTACACTCCGCGGACGAACTTTGATGTCTGGCGTTCTCTTTTTAGAGAACCACTATTTCACATAGGAAACTCTATGTGCCATTTTCACAAATTACAACAATAACAACAAAATGTCAACCATCAAAAATCAACAACTTCAAAATAAGATATTCTAATTTTATGGAAGTAACTTCTCTCTCTCTTCTCTCTCTTCTCTCTCCTCTCTCTCTTCTCTCTCTTCTCTCTCCTCTCTCTCTTCTCTCTCTTCTCTCTCCTCTCTCTCTTCTCTCTCTTCTCTCTCCTCTCTCTCCTCTCTCTTCTCTCTCTCTTCTCTCTCTCTCTTCTCTCTCCCCCTTCTCTCTTCTCTCTTCTCTCTCGCTCTCGCTCTCTCTTTCTCTTCTCCCCCCCCCCCCCCATGTACTTTTGTACTCTATACTGCAGCTCTACTTTGCCTGGGAATCACACTGCCCACCTTTCTCTAGGTACAGAGAGGGAGGCAGCAGTGACATCACTGCCTGTGTTTATGTGCATTGTAACACATGCAGCACCTTTAGAGGAGTGTTGCCTGGATTACATTGAAGTATATTAAACTAATCTGATCTTTTATCCGTGTGAGCATTTTTTCTTGTGGGACATTTTTCATGTGAGTATTTTTCATGTGAGCATTTATGCAGATTTTCATTTGGGCTTTTATCTGGTCACAGAAAATATTTTTATCATTGGCCTTACAATGTAACAGTGGAAGTCTCACCTTATTACATGATGTGGCCATAATTAGGCTGTAGCTAGGTAATGAGAAGAAAAGTCAAGCTGTCATTCAGTTAGGTCATTAAAAGCAGAGATTTGTGTACCAATGTAATAACCGACACAAATTTGTGTTACATTTTAAAACCTAAAATTAAACTTTATTGAAGATTGTGATGTAGTTAAAATAATATAAATATATGTGCAGTTACAAAATATGAATCCATTAATTAGACATCTGTACAAAAATGGAGGTTCAATTTATGTAGAAACTTTAGAGATTAAAAACAAAAAGAAATAACAATTTAGGTTTTATACACATGTTCCGTGTGATATTTACAGTGATTTGATGTCAGTTCACCCATGATCAACAATATGGGGGAGCTTGTAAACTAGTAGGTGTCGGGAAGGGACTAGATAGAAGTATTGGGATAGAAAGGGTAGAGGGGGAAAGGGATTCATTATCTACCCATTGGGAGGAGAAGGGGGGGGGGGTTACAATAGACGGTATGGAGTTATTACTAGGTGACTCAAATACAGTGGCAAGCACTGCACAACGGCAGAGCCATAGCAACATAAAGTGTATGCTTGCTAATGCAAGAAGTTTGCCTAGACAAATGGGCGAGAGAGAATTATTAGCGGTACAAGAAAATGGGACTTAATAGGCATTACTGAAACATGGTGGGATGAATGGTAGAAGGGGAGGAGGGATTTGTCTGTAGGTTCAGCCTGGTTTTAAATCTGTAGTCAGATAAAATATTTATAGTGGAACTAGTGACAACATTGAATCTTGTGGGTTGAGTTAAATTGCATGGGAGCTAAACGAATATTGGTAGCAATATGCTATAAACCCCCAAATATAATTGAGGGTGATGAATTGCAGTTATTGCTGCTGATAGATAATGCAGCTAAGCATGCAGCTAAGCATGGTCACGTTCTAATAATGGGAGATTTTAACTACCCTGAAATAAAGTGGATAAATGAGACCAGCAGTTCAGCTTAAGGGACCAGGTTCTTGAGTGCACTCAGGGATAATTATTTGACTCAGGTTATACAAGAACCTACCATATTTTAAAGATAAAAAAATATTCTTTTGTAGGCCACATCTGATTATCCTAATCTCAAAAAAGAGAATAAACTAAATTATAAAACTTAACTTTTATTAAACAGTAAAATCCATATTAAAATATGTGAACATAGGATGCAAGGATTAGAGATTATTAAATTAGCTCATGCAGAACCTTGGTAATGTAAAGTCAAATATTCTACCCTTCTTAGGCAATTTATAATAAAGTGCTGAAGTGACAATTACACAGCATTGCATAAAGTGCTAAAGACAACAAAAAAAATTAAGGTGCTAGTGATAGAAAAGTGGCAAGTGCTAGATAAATATATGGTCATATAAAGACAATCCTGTTGGATTGAAACTAAAGATTTAAATATAAATTGCTGCAGGGGTATAAATAAATATTATATACAACTGTGTGCTAATAGTAAAAGAGATTTTAGTTGCTTCCTCCAATTTATGGGTGCATACAATGCTATATGGTACCAAAATAGCACCAGAATGGCAAGCACCAAACAGTGCTTATGTCCGCTTTTCCCTTCTGGTGCTCGCCCAATTCCGTAGCGTTCTATAACCTAGGTATTCTCCAATATAGTGCCCAGCTCTCCTTCTTATTGACCAGATTCTCTAAACTGCATAAGCTGACTGGTTAGGAAAAGGGACTTTAGTCTATGGACCTATGGTTAGAACGCTAACTGTCTTGCTGTGCACGCCACAATCTAGATTCTTAGAAATTACGCAATCGACCTGCAACGGCGTCTCTACGTCAACCCGACGCACGTTTCTTGAATTTCATCAAGGGTTACGCCTGCATTCTGTTAGCTCCTTCTTAAAGGCTGGCGTAGTCATGGCAACAATATTGTGCCAATTAAAACCATTTCAACCATGTTAAAATGTATAGTATATTGTCTATCATTATATTAGTATTCTATAGGTTTCTATAAAACCATTATCTTACACATAATCTGAATGTCTATTAAACATCCCTTTTAAATAAAGTGAGTGTTCTAAAAAGGAATATATATATTTCTATACAATTAAGCTAGAATTTCATATTTGTTACCGTATTGGTCCGAAATAAGCCGCATCCGTAAAATTGGAGAGAAAAAGACTCTCAAAGTGATCAGCCATTGCAAGAAACAGGCTTTCTAATTAGCACTGTAGCATTTTTGCAGGTTACAGGTATCACAGGTTGTTAGAATCACTTAAACGTAAATCGCTATTCAATCCCACAGTCTCAAGCACAAAAATTGGCACCCTTAACTCGCAATCGACAGTCATTTTGCGTTCGCAAATAGAAGCTGCACACCTAACAAGCAAAGTTCGCAAATCGGCAATGATTTTTTTTACGTCGCAAATATAAGCCACACCCGGAACTCGCAAGCTCCAAAATTGGAAAAAAGGTGCGGCTTATATTCGGACCAATACGGTAATTAGTCATTAGATATAATATTATATAGCCACCTTATGCATCAAACTTGCTATATGATAAAGAATTTATATTTAACAGCACAAAAATCACTCATATACAGGCCTGTTTCAAGCTTTTGGCTATCATCAGTATGAGGTAGATTCTGGTTTGTGCAATAGATTTTGTAGGATTGGGTATTCCACAACAATCATTTAGTGTATGGTGAGCACAAGACAATGAGAAAAGCTCTCCACCGTACAAAGTACAGAAAACGAATAATACATTAATAAGCCCATTTGCATGTCTAAAAGGCGGGGACACGCAAATGAGAATACATTGTACCTCACCCTTTTAATCTAAAAATAGCAACTTTAGACATTGCTCCCTTAAAGCATATGCCCGCCATATTAAACAGCTTTTAAGCAAAGCACCGGGTTGGATTTTACACAAACCAAGAATCACTTATATACAGGCCTGTTTCAAGCTTTTGGCTATCATCAGTATGAGGTAGATTCTGGTTTGTGCAATAGATTTTGTAGGATTGGGTATTCCACAACAATCATTTAGTGTATTGTGAGCACAAGAGTGTATTCTCATTTGCATGTCCCCGCCTTTTAGACATGCAAATGAGCTTATTAATGTATTATTCGTTTTCTGTACTTGTGGAGAGCTTTTCTCACTCTTGTGCTCACCATACACTAAATGATTGTTGTGGAATACCCAATCCTACAAAATCTATTGCACAAACCAGAATCTACCTCATACTGATGATAGCCAAAAGTTTGAAACAGGCCTGTATATGAGTGATTCTTGGTTTGTGTAAAATCCAACCCGGTGCTTTGCTTAAAAGCTGTTGAATACGGCGGGCGTATGGTTTAAGGGAGCAATGTCTAAAGTTGCTATTTTTGGATTAAAAGGGTGAGGTACAATGTATTCTCATTTGCGTGTCCCCGCCTTTTAGACATGCAAATGGGCTTATTAATGTATTATTCGTTTTCTGTACTTTGTACGGTGGAGAGCTTTTCTCAGTCTTGTGCTCACCATACACTAAATGATTGTTGTGGAATATGAAGATATTGTTCATTATTTGTGGAGAGAAAAAATATATAAAAATTGGATGTAATAAAAAAATCATATCTTTTAATGGGTTTACTGATTTATTACTTATTGTTAAAAAGTAATGAAAAGAGACAGGAGGTGTACAGAGAGACACGCATGTTACACAAAGTGATATACATTGTGTTTTCTGTCTGTTTATGTACTAACACAATATCATGCCGTCATTTTTGACGGGCAAGTCGCTAGTTAACAAATAATTCACATATCAAAGGATCAGAAGAGATCTAAAAAGGTTGAACTTGATGGACTAAAAGTCTTTATTCAACCTCAAATACTATGTAAATATATGTTTCTCTTGCTGGCTGTAATAAGGAAAGTGCCATATTTTTCTCCTTTGCTGTACCCTTTCAGGAACCTCACAAGATTAACACCTAGTATCCATAGTAACTTAACATACTATAAATCACTTACCTGAAAAAACTCATTTCACTGCTGTAACGGCTTCATCGGAGGCCATGTGTGTAATGATGTACAGTACACACATGGCCTCTGAGGAGGCCGCTACAGCGGTGAAATTATCGTCTTTTTTTTTTTTTTTTTAGAACAGGTCTTATGTATGGTTGGGCCAAGCTTTTAAAGAACACAATGTACAATTTTCAGACGTTTGCAGTAATGGTCTGGGTTTAAAACAATGGCATCATCTATAGAACATTGTTTGTAAGATTTGATAACATTGTCATGTTGTTAATAATTGTGGTCTTATTGCACCTTCTCATATATTTTTCAGTATGCTGTAGATGGACACAAGGTTTTGATGGATAAAAATCACCAGACACTAGTGACTATGGCAGTCTCGTCAACCATGAGATCAGGTACCAGAAGTAAAATAATGGACCCTGCAAATAGTAAAACATATATTCAGTTGTTTTATTGATATTTATGAAATATAGTACATTTCTGCAAACACATCGTATCCCCTGTTGAAATTAACAGGTCTGGAAGATGAAAATGTAGACACTGATAATGATGATGGAGAGGATGAGATAGACAAAAAGGATATTCTGCAGGTGACCATCCATTCAGACCTCTGCACTGGTGAGTGACAAACATGATAATATTTGTTATGTCAACAGAGTTAGTATTTTTTATACTCCTGATGCTCAACCTGCAAATATACTTGGTGAGCATGCTCAACATCCGTCTTATATGGAACAATATACTTATTCATTGCCAGACACTTAGTCTTAGTTTACCACTCCACTCCTAGTTAATACATTTATATAACCTGATATATGTGTTGCTTAATACTAAATTGGCTATATTGCATTGTTGACAGTCTCTGGGGATACCTGTTTGATATGTTATCATGATAGCTGAGAGAATGTTACGCCCGCCAGATTTGGGGTACTACGCTCACACCAATTCTCTCTCTCTCTCTCTATGGGTCGCAACTGTTCAGATCTCGACACTAGCAGACACTTCAGATGACAGCATCATTTCTGAAGAGGCAGGCACCATCAGACCCCTTTTCTTAGGATTTCAGAATCACACACCATGTACCTTTGATTAGTACCAGCAGACTCCGACACTACCTTTGTTTAGTGTGTCCCTTAAAAAGTGGGAGGCACATATACAAACTGTTGTAATTCCTACACCGTTCACCTGACTTGGATGTAAATACCCTCAAATTAAAGCTGAAAGTCTGCAGTTAAAGCGCATGTTGTTTGTTTCATTTCAAATCCATTGTGGTGGTGTATAGAGCCAAAAAGATTAGAATTGTGTCGGTGTCCCAATATTTATGGACCTGACTGTAACTGTTAAGCAAGTTGTTAGTACCTTCTAACCACAGATATAATAACTGATTAACCCCAAACAGTCCAGTGGGCCCTTCTGTTCATAACAGAGAATAAACATTATATATTTTGTTTTCAGCCATTCAAATTTCGTACTAAATAGTGTTAGTATTATTTATTTTTGATTATAAAAAAACTAGATGTTTATTTATCAGTATATGTTGGAGAGTTACAAATAAACAATAATAATGCTGCTCTAGAGCAGATTTTACCTTCCAGTATGTGTGATATGCTTTGGTATATCACTTTAAGTTATGCTGAAAAGGCAATACTGAATATTAGTAACCAAACTTTTATTTTCCTTCAAGGCAGCTTAAGGACTTCTCTCACGTATATATCATGGTCATATTGTTGAGCAAAATTAAAGATATCGCTAAGTTTCCCTTTGTGTAACTTTTTCTAATCTAACACATGCTGCTTATATCAGAAACACACATTACATCAAGTCATTCTATACACATACAGATGTATTTTATTTAAAAATAAAACTTTTTTCCACATCACCCAGAGCTGTTTACATAGGAAAAGTGAACCTCACAATAGAAACACTGTATTTGGGTATGGAATTTTAACCATTTACTTTCCTAACCCTGAGATCAGGAGCTGCGGGTGAGACGGGATTAATGTGAGGATTCCTCAGCAGCTGTGTCTGGAGCAGGGGGTCCGGCATTGTGGGAAGGAATTAATGTCAGTGATGGCTGCTGGTGATGGGATGCGAGGCGGCACACAGTTGTCGGGCTTGCCCTTCTCTGCTGCGCTTTTGTTGCCGCACACGTTTGTCCACGCTCTGGTGACGGCGGGCTGTTTGTGAGCGCACTGCGGTCTGGGTCCCGCAGCACTGCTATATAAGGGCAACGTCCTAACATTCTGCTTAAAGCAATCTGAACAGTAAGGGACTGGGATATTTTATTAAATATTACTGCCAAGTCTTTTGGGGAAGCCTCACAGGATAAAACAAGGTGAGGAGACTCAGAGAATAAATTTGATTTTTTGATAGGTTCTGGGGTTAAATCTCAGATGTACAAAGAAATCTTGGTTGTATATTTATTTAGTGAAATTCTCAAGGAATATATGAGTGCATGATAATTGGAGACTGTGAAACAAAATCATAGTAGTGTTAAGAAAATACAGGTTATATAAGGTTTAAAGAGTTGCTTATTCATGGTTAACTTTTAACTTGTACTACCATAACAAGAGAAGTTGAACAACAAGAATAGAGTTAAGAAGTATACGTCTGTTTGAATTATACGTAGAGGTATACCAAATGTGCACTTACTTCACACTGTAAGAATAGTAAAAAAGGGAGGAAGGAAAAGGCTGAGAAAAGAATGGGGAAAAAAGATGGGAGAGAAGAAAGGAATAGCAGAAGAAAAAAGAGGGAGTTATGAGAGTATTAAAAATAAAGAAACAAGATCAAAATCTACTCAAAAGTAAAAACAAGGATAAAAAAAAAATAGGTGTGAAAAAGCCTCTAGTTTCTTCTCACCTGAAGAAAATAACATGGAAAATTGCATGATCGTACAGAAAATTACCCCTTTGACTGTCACAGAACAATCTCCACTCAAATTAGATCTTACAGATAATGAAAATTTGGACTCGTCAAGTACTGTAAGCACTCCAGAACAACTAAGTTGCAAAGGAGAGTAAGACTAGCCCTAAAATATTTTTTAAGTATATAAATGGGAAGAAGGCCATGAAGGAAGTTATAGGAACATTACAATGTGACACAGACCGTCTGATAATTAGTGACCAGGAAAAGGCAGATGAGCTAAAAAGGTTCCTTTCTTCGGTATACAAAAGTGAGGTACCAGTGGTTGCGTCACTGCAACATAAAAGGGCTACACTACCTTCACCAAATAACTTGTTAACGCAGGAAGAAAACCAAAAGAGGTTGGAAAAAATAAATGTCAATAAAGCCCTGGGTCCTGATGGAATACATCCAAGGGTACTGAGGGAACTGGGTTCTGTAATAGCCAAACCATTATATATAATTTTTCAAGATTCACCTAAAAGACAGGAAACAAAGGGTTGTTGTAAATGGAACATACTCAGATTGGACTAATGTGGTAAGTAGGTTCCTTTAGGGCTCAGTATTAGGTCCTCTCCTTTTTAACATATTTATTAATGACTTAGAAGTAGGACTGGAAAGTATTGTCTCCATATTTGCTGATGACACAAAGTTGTAATTACATCAGAAAATGATTTATTTCCCTCCAATTTGCATAAATTAGAGAAATTGGCAATTAAATGGCAGATGAGATTTAATATGAATAAATGTAAGGTTATGCATCTGGGAAGGAAAAATAACCATGCAATTTATAAACTTAATGAAAGAAATCTAGGGTTTTCAGATATTGAAAGGGATTTGGGAGTGGTTGTGGACAACCACCTATGTAACGGTTCTCAATGCCAAGCAGCAGCTGCAAAGGCAAATAAAATATTAGCATGTATTAAGAAGGGTATAGAAGCAAGGGAAGCAAATATAATTCTACCACTATACAAATCCCTAGTACACCCTCATTTGGAATATGAAGTACAGTTTTGGGCAACACTTCATAAAAAGGACATTTTAGAACTGGAAAAAGTACAGCGAAGGACAACAAAACTAATAAGGGAAACGGAGGGGCTAAGCTATGAAGAAAGACTAACCAAATTAAACTTATTTTCTCTAGAAAAAAAGGCATCTAAGAGGGGATATGATAACCCTATATACATACATCCAGGGTCAGTATAAAGATTTGTCAAGGGAGCTTTTTGTGCCAAGAGGTTTTCAACTGACAAGAGAACATACTTTGAGGTTAGAACTAAAAAGATTCCACCTTAAAAAAAGAAAAGGGTTCTTCACAGTAAGGGTAGTTAATCTGTGGAATTCTCTACCAGGTGACAGTGGATTCAATAGATAACTTTAAAAAGGGATTGAATATATTTTTAAATAAAAAGGGTATTTAGGGTTATCCTGGTTAATTAGAGAGGGAGTATTGATCCAGGGAGAAATCAGATCGCCTGTATCTGTCAGGAAGGAATTTTTTTTAGCCATTTTGAGACCATTGGCAAAGCTTCACTTGGGTTTTTTCTGTTTGCCTTCCTCTGGATCAATTAACAACTAATCCGCATATTACAGATCAGAGGAGATCTTAAAAGGTTGAAAAAAAGTATTTTTTCAACCTCAATTACTCTGTAACTATTGTAATGAGACAATTACTAACAGATTTTCAAAATTCCTTGAGATTGGAGTTAACCCAAGAAACTGTTAAAAACACCCAGGCTGTTATTGACTTGACATCACATCTAGAAGAAGTAGAAAATAAGCAGAAACTTTAATTAAGAACAATCAAATTATGTTAAACTACATAAAAAATCTAAAGGAAAAGATTAGGGATTTAAGATTAAAACAATGTCAATATGAGGACTCTCAGAAGAAATAATCTTAAACTGAGAGAAATACCTGAATTTATTACTACTTAACTCCCTAAGCATATTATTACCTTCTTTAACTTGTTAATTACCTTAAGCCCTCAAAGACAAAATAGATTGTGTGTGTGTATATATAGGATCCATCTACCCAAAAATACCCCAACGGATGCATAGAGACGTGATAGTAAAAAAACATAACCCTAAAGAGGCCTTAATGAAAACATATGGGTTTTTGCAGATCTCTCAAGCGAAACATTATTAAAAAGGAGAGAATTTAATGTAGTTGCCAAGTTTCTAAGAAATAAAAATATCAAATACAATTGGGGATTTCCAACTGAATTGGTAATTTATGAAAGAGAATCTAAGATCTGTAATTAAGACAGTTACTGAAGCAGAAACACTTTTAGAAACTTGGAATATCCTAGGCACCTCTACTGCTAGGAAAGACCTGAACACCGCAGTTGATGCCTCCTTGGTTTGGAAGAGGGTTTGAGGGGAGAGTGGGGGGGAGGTGGAGTGGAAGAGAGAGGAAGACAATATATGTATTTTTTTTAAAGAGCACCAGATTTATTTTCATGGAATAGCACAATATTGAGAGAATTATCTCATCACCTGTATGTTTATACAAATTTACACCCTGGCATTTTGGAAATGTTAGGCATACAGCTAAGTAGGATATCACACTTTTTTAATTTGAGAAGTATAAATGCACATTTTTAAGTAGTAATAATGGCTCCAAAGAAATTACACAAATTTAGTAGTTACACAGTCTTAGATATAAGTAAATAGTAATTTAGGAGGAAGAAGGGATGGGTGGTATATTGCCCCCCCCCCCCCCCCCCCCTTTTTTTTTTCCTCCTGCTTTCACCTCTTTTTCTCATACTCTCCTCACTTTCCCTGTCTCCTTTTACAATGTACTTTTTTGTTGGTCTGAATGATATTATACTTCTAGAAGAGCATCACAGAAGTTAGTTAAAAACATCTGTTAAAAAAGAGTTGGTACATTGAAGATTATCAGAATTATCTGGGTCAGAGGAGGTGAGAGAATATGTGGGAGGCTTCACTAGGGCCTTCTTATAGAAGATCAACAAAGTTGTAAGCTTTTAATACTTCCTAGATATACTAGTGTACAGAAGGATAAGAGTAGAAAACTAGGAGTAAAAGTGTGAGAATAATGGATATACACGCTATGGGATCACTTCATCGGTCAGTAAAAGTCTGGTCAATTATTTTCTCTCTTTTTTTTTTGTTTGACTAGACAGAAATTTACCTAGACAGCTTTCATCATCTGCAGTCTGTCTTAAGAAAAAAATTGAGATTGAAAATCTCTATTAGTATGGAAGTGGAAGTTTTCAATTGTATTTTGTTATTGGTTGTATTATGTATACTTGTATTTTCTATCAAATGTTATGATATACAGGGTGAAGTTGAGGTGAGAGGGGTTAATAATGTCATGCTATAACAAATCTTTTTTCTCAATGTAGATGAGTATAAAAATGTTATCACAAAATGTGAGAGTTTTAAACGCCCAATTTAAAAGACACTTTTTTACTGCCATAAAATGTTTTCAGAAAGAAGACGCAGACATAATATGCCTGCAGAAGATGCACTGCATTAGAGGTAGGGAACCATTTCTACCAGATAGAATATACAGCAGTAGAATAGATGCCAGTTTCAAGAAAAAAGCGAGAGATGTATTGTCACACCCGCCAAATTTGGGGGACTACGCTCACCCCAAATCTCTCTCTCTCTCTCTCTCTCTCTCTCTCTCTCTCTCTATGGGTCGCAACTGTTTGTTCAGATCTCGATACCAGCAGACACTTCAGATGACAGCATAATTTCTGAAGAGACAAGCAACTTCAGACCCCTTTTCTTAGGATCTAAGAATCACACACCATGTACCTTTGATTAGTACAAGCAGACTCCGACACTACCTTTGTTTAGTGTGTCCAAAATCAGACTGCAACTTCTTTATTGTGACAGAGATATATCAACAAACAGAAAATGACACAACACACCAAAGACTTCCCCCCATTTCTAGCCCATCCTCCTAGGCAAATAGCTTGCTACCCCCCTCACCCACATGGCTTTCTTGTTCTCATTAAACGTTTTTTCTCCTCTTACAGAGCCATAAAACTAGCTCTCCCCTTCATGACTAAAGCCAGAGCCTTCTTTAGAATTATTTAACCCTTTGAATATCCCAGATATGACTGTTAAGCAAGTTGTTAGTACCTTCTGACCACACATATAATAACTGATGAACCCCAAGCAGTCTAGTGGGTCCTTCTGTTCAAACCATGTATCAATTCTCTTTAAAAATAATAAAAAATAATAATAGAGTTTTATAAGGAATTAGACTTGGACGGAAGATATATAATTTAGATGGGGAGGATTAATAATGAATCTTATAAAATTCTGAACCTATATGCCCCCAACACAAAAAAACAAAACACATTTTTGAATGAAATATAAAAAAATATCCAGAAGATTAAAACAGGCTATGTAATAATTTGTGGGCATTTAAATGTATGTGCAAACTATGATATGGATAGGAAATCAAGTAATAACACACTAATGAAATATGGTCTATATGACTCTTGGCGAGTTTTACATCCTGAGGAAAGAGATTTTACTTTTTTCTCAAACAGACACAATACATACACAAGGATAGATTACTGCCTTGTTGATCGATACACAATAGAAAATCTACGTGAAATAACAATAAGACCAATAGATTGGTCCGATCATGCCATGATTAAAATCCATATCAACAAAACTCAACAAATAGACTATAATTTTAAATGGAATATTGATATTATACTGCTGAAAAATATGAAAAACAGGGATACTCTGAAAAATAAAATAATGGAGTTTTTTAATATCAATGATAATTGTATTGATTCTAAACTAATAAAATGGAACTCCCATAAGGCATACTTACTTCTTGGGCAATACATGAGAGGAAGAAGAGAGGAACACCATTAAGGAGTCTATACATTAAACTAAATGAGTTAGAAAGGATGAATAAGCAAGCCCAAGATTAAGAGCATGGTTAAGAAATAAATATAATTCAAAGTAAAATTAAGAAAATTTTACAAAAAACATCATCTGGGAAATAAGGTAGGGAAATTATTGGCTAATACGATAAAGAAAATAAATGTTTATGAAAGTATAACTAAATTAAAAGATCAAGATGGGGGAGAAGCTGAAAGAAATTGGTGATACATTTGTCAGATTTTGTGGCTGGTTAAATAATCTGGAAGAAAATTCAACAGTTATAAACCTACTAAGTTACAAATGAAAAACATTTTGGCTAAATTAAAACTCCTGAAAATTAAGGAAGAACAATGTGAAATATTAGAGAGAGAGATGGCAACAAAAGAAATAGAAGAAGCCATAACCACACTTAAACTCAATAAGTCATTAGGACCGGATGGTTTTCCATACCTATACTACAAATTGTTCTCTTCTGTTTTAAGTAATCATTCAAAAGATACATTTAATGAAATAAAATGTTCTGGCAAATCACCATTAGAAATGCTAGAATCTGCCATCATTACGATTCTCAAGATAGGTAAAGACAAATTAAATTGTAAGAACTACCGCCCAATTTCGTTACTCAACACAGATATAAAAGTTTATGCAAAAGTAATGGCAGCAAGACTGAATCCTCTGTTAGATCTAATTGATGCAGACCAAAAAGGTTTTATTAAAACTAGGAAAGGCACATATAACGTGAGAAAATTGCATATGCTAAAATTAAGAAAATCCCAACGCTTGACCTGTCTCTGGACGCTGAAAAGGAATTTGACAAGGTAAACTGGAATTTCATTATTCTTGTGTTGAGTGAGTTTGGGCTTGGGAGTTTTGGCACACAGGCAATTAAAGCCTTATATACAAAAGCATCGGCTTATGTATTAGGTTGTGGCTATAAATCAGATACCTTTAGAATAAAAAATGTTTTTTGTGCTGATCATAGAACCATTCGCAATTATGAAAAGAAATACTGAGCAAATTGAAGGTATAGAGACCAGAAATATGATTAATAAAGTAACCATGTTTGCAGACGATGTTGTGGTGATCATTGCTAATCCACTTAAATCTCTGAAATACTTATTTGAATGTATAAATTAATAAAGTAAAATGTCTTATTACAAATAAACTCATTAAAAACAGAGGTATTATCAATTAATATAGAGTTAGAAACAAGATCTTGTCTGAGAGAATTATCCTTTAAATTAGGAACAAAAAGGGTTGAACCAGCTAGGTATAGAAATACCCTTCAATTTTTACCAATTAATTAGACACAATTATGATAAAGTATACAAACAAATTGGGGATATACTGAAAGATTGATCAAAATCAAATTTGTCATGGTCTGGTAGAATATCTGCGATAAAAATGTCAATACTACCCAAAATTACCTACTTACTTAGAAGCATTCCTTTGGAAATTCCTTAAAAGATATTGTCAAAATTCCAAACTCTAATAAATGATTTTATGAATAACAACAAAAAACAAAGGATAAAATTGGACATACTACAAAGAAACTTTAAGAAAGGTGGTTTAGCAATTCCATATGTTCTGGAATAGGCTGAAGCTGTAAGATTGACTCAAATGTTATGTTGGTGCAATACCAAAGACATGATAAAGTATAACATAATTGAAAAAGTTCTTACAGAATATCGAAAACTAGAGGACTTGATTTGGAGTAAAGATAAAAAGGACATAAAAACACCTTCCCGAGTGATACATTTTCTGGTTAAAGCTTGGTTCAAATATAATATTAAATGGAGATTAGTAAGGTTTCCCTCTCCCCTATCTCCATTAATAACCCTAAATAAAGGACCTTTTACATGTTGTAAAATTAACTGAGAGAGATGGAACCTTAAGGGGTTCGTAGACTTGTTCTCAAATGGGAAAATAAAAACTTTTGAAGTACTGAGGAGAGAAAATGGTCTCCCAGGAGAAAAATGGCTGGAATATAATGCTTTATTTAATTTTTTGTCTAATGATGAGTATAAATAACTAATAAGACCAATTACGATATTTGAAATAGATATTATAAAGGAAGGAAGGTGAAACACAATAACACAACTATAGATATGAAAGAAGTAAAAAAAACGATATAAGTTAGTAAACGGGAGGAAGAATTGGGAATGCAATGTAGCCACACTTCATGGTATAAAGCTTTTGAGGTGAGCACCAATACTCTAAAATGTGTTAACTTTAAAATAAGTTTCTTTAAAGTTATCTAGATGGCACTTAGTACCAAGCCAAATCTTCAAATTTAGCAAAGGCAACAATATAGATCTTTGCTGGAGATGTGAATCTGAAACAGGTTATTTTGAACACATACAGTGCCTTGCAGAAGTATTCACCCCCCTTGACTTTTTAGCTATTTTGTTACATTACAGCCTTAAGTTCAAAGTTTTGTTAATCTGAATTGCATGTGAGGGATCAGAACGCAATAGTCTAAGTTGGTGAAGTGAAATGAGAAAAATATATACATAAAACTATTTTTTAGAAATAGAAAACAGAAAATTGTCATAAGCTCTAGTGCAACCAATTACCTTCAGAAGTCGCATAATTAGTGAAATGATGTCCACCTGTGTGCAATCTAAGTGTCACATGATCTGTCATTACATATACACACATTTTTTTTTAAACGCCACAGAGGCTGCAACACCTAAACGAGAGGCACCACTAACCAAAGACTGCCATGAAGACCAAGGAACTCTCCAAACGAGTAAGGGACATTATTGTTGAGAAGTACAAGTCAGGGTTAGGTTCTAAAAAAATATCCAAATCTTTGATGATCCACAGGAGCACCATCAAATCTATCATAACCAAATTGAAAGAACATGGTACAACAGCAAACCTGCCAAGAGACGACTGCCCACCAAAACAAAACGGGACGTTTTTAATTTGCGAAAATGCATGTGGGAGACTCCCAAAATGTATGGAGGAAGGTGCTCTGGTCTCATGAGACTAAAATTGAACTTTTCGGTGATCAAAGAAAACGCTATGTCTGGCGCAAACCCAACACATCACATCACCCAAAGAACACCATCAGCAGCCGGGACTGGGAAACTGTTGAGGGAAAGATGGATGGTTCTAAATACAGGGATATTCTTGAGCAAAACCTGTACCACTCTGTGCGTGATTTGAGGCTAGGACAGAGGTTCAACTTCCAGCAGGACAATGACCCCAAACACACTGCTAAAGCAACACTTGAGTGGTTTAAGGGAAAACATTTAAATGTGTTGGAATAGCCTAGTCAAAGCCCAGACCTCAATCCAATAGAAATTCTGTGGTCAGACTTAGAGATTGCTGTTCACAAGTGCAAACCATCCAACTTGAAGGAGCTGAAGCAGTTTTTCAAGGAGGAACGGGCAAAAATGCCAGTGGTAAGATGTGGCAAACTCAAAGAGACTTAGCCAAAGCGACTTGGAGCTGTTATTGCTGCAATAGGTGGCTCTACAAAATATTGACTTTGGCGGGTGAATAGTTATGCACATTGACTTTTTCTGTTATTTTGTCCTATTTTTTGTTTGCTTCACAATAAAAAAAAAAAAAAACATCTTCAAAGTTGTGGGCATGATCTCTAAATTAAATGATGCAAATCCTCAAACAATCCATGTTAATTCCAGGTTGTGAGGCAACAAAAAACGAAAAATGCCAAGGGGGGTGAATACTTTTGCAAGGCACTGTATAGTGGAAATGTGCATTGTCTTTGGTCTTCATGTATAGATAATATGAAAAAGATGATATGGGTTGAAAAGTTAAATTAATCTTAGTCCACATCTTCTCAACTATGAAATGTCTTATCACTTTAAATTGCAAAAAAAAAACTCTTCACACTTGAGGGGAAATAAAATATATAGAGCCCGATTTCAGTTGATGATTCAGGAGATCCGGGCTCGGAGATGGAGGCCGTAAGTTAATTTTGCTATTCAATTGGCGTCTATTTGCAGACTCCGATAGAGTTACGACTCTGGTCTGCGATTTATTGTGATCCATAGAGATTTTCAAAACCGCAAGTTAATGCCCCTCCAAGCCTTTGATCTTTTACGGCTGAAAGATTTCCGAAAGCTAAAATCGCAAATCGCTATTCAATTGCTCCGATTCCCCCTCACTAACCACTCCGTCAAGCCCACAAATGGCAAAATTGGAACCACAAGTTAAGGGTACCAAGTAGGACTCACAAAGGGCTTTATGACATGTATGGAGCACTTTAAAATCAAATAAAAATGCAATACCGCACTGTAAATTATGAGGAACACAATGTAAGACATTAGAAGTAATTGCATAACAGTCCAAAGCCCGTAAATATGAAATGGGGAAAAAAAAATGGTGTAATTTTCTGGGTCATATCAATCTCTGGAATCAATGGGTTAATACATACCAGGCCGCCCACATGGACTGTAACATTGGATTACTTCATTTAAAAAAAATATATATATATTTGAGGGTTTGCGGGTCTGATCGCCCGAATCGCTAGTTGATTGACATGTCACCTCCATGTTTCAAGCCCATCAACAGGGTTATTCTGGATAATTAGAAAGAGTGTATTGATCCAGGGAGAAATCCAATCTCCAGTATCTGGGGTCAGGAAGGAATTAATTTGTTTTTTCCCCTTTGAGACGATTGCCTAAGTTTCACTTGTTTTTTTTCTGTTTGCCTTCCTCTGGATTAATTATGAATTAAAAAAATAAATAAATAGATTATTAATTATCAACTAATTAATTAATAACTAATCCTCATATTGCAGATCAGAGGAGATCTTAAAAGGTTGAACTTGATAGACTGAAGTATTTTTTCAACCTTAATTACTATGTAACTATGTAACATTTATATTGGCTGTTTCTGCGGGTTATGGGGTTAATTGATTGATCATGATCACGCCCCAAAATGTTACATACAACGGCATGGGTTCCAAATTTCGCTATCGGGAGATTACTTACAGGCTTGCCGAATTGAATAGCACATTAACTTTCGAGCCTTGAACAAGCCTTGAACACTTGTCACTGATTATCACAGACTTCACCACTTTTAAATAATCACATCTCACCTGCGGAGCTGGCACAAAATAAATCACACATGTCTGCATCATACCATGAATCTGGAGAGATAGACCGAGTTAGTTCTACTAAACTTCAACAACTTGTACCACCTTGTAGCAATTTCTTATTCTAGCTTCATTCTTTTGATTGATTGACCACATAAAGCAGTTACTTTGCATTTTAGCCATACCTTGGTTCCAATTGTCAATGCATCTGCTTATGGTAGTGATTTAAGTGCTATACAAGCAATATACAAAACTGTGTACTGTATTTTAAGTTGTAATATTGACTATAAATTAATAATCAATCCGTTTAAAAATATTAAACTACTTTTCCACATATATTAAACTACTTTTCTGATGGTGCACAGCAGTGTTGGGTAGTCCCATGACCCTTTGTGCCTTTGTATGCAGTTAGTAAATGGAACATTTGTGTAGATCAAGCTTATTTCATATTTATATGAGTTAAATATGTACAAACTTAATTATTTTTGTTGTTGGACTAACAGGCCATCATGAAGAAAATCTATACACTGTGTCAATTTGTGAGGATGGAAAGTATGAGAAAGATGAAAAAAATATTCAAGAGATGGAAATCTTTTCAGATCCCTGTGCAGGTGAGTGATGTGTATGCAAGTGAAATAATATTTTACTGTAGTGGAGCAGCGTCCATCTTAGTCTGGTTTCTAACCTTAATGATTAAGGTTATTTAAAAAATGTATCCAATCCCTTTTTAAAGTTATCTATCAAATCCACTGTTACCATAAAGTTTAACAACCTTATGGTGAAGAAACCTTTTCTTTCTTTAAGGTGGAATCTTTTTACTTCTAAACTCAAAGGATGTCTTCTTGTCAGTTGAAAACCTCTTGGCACAAAAAGTTCACTTGACTAAGCCTATATTGACCTTGAATATATTTATATAAGGTAATCATATCCCTTTTAGAAGCAAAGTACTCCCTAATCCCTTTCAATATTGGAGACCCCTAGGTTTGCTCCTTAAGATTATAAATTGCTTGGCTATTTTTCCTTCCCGAATAAATAACTATACATATATTCATATTAAATCTCATCTGCCACTTAGTTGCCAATTTCTCTAATTTATGCAAATCCCTTTGGAGGGAAAGTACATCATTGTCTGATGTAATCACCTTGTACAACTTAGTGTCATCAGCAAAAATGGAGACAATACTTTCAGTACTAAGTAAAAGAAACAAAACAAAGTGAGGACTTAATACAATTATTTATTTAAACCTTATATGTGAATAAAAAAGGATGTAAAAATAAAACCATTAAAAACAACAACAGAATAGACTTGTAGTATCAAAAAGGCACACATGAAGAATACTGATATTAAAGGTACTTTGAGTGTGTATTTCAAACTAGAAATATATCACTGTTATTAAATTAGCAAATATCAAAAATAAATAGCTTGTTATAACAAACATCCATTTTTTATCAGATAAATTCTGTTGGTATAACTGTCTTATTTTATGCCATACGTTGACAATTCGTATTCTTGATTTACACTGTGGTGCATCAGAAGAAATCACAGCTTAATTTTTTTCCCTGTGCTTCAAAAGTAACTAGGTGAACTTCATACTTCGTATTATTTTTATTTTTTTATCTAGACAGCGTTGACAATTGGTTACATAGTTACATAGTAATTTAGGTTGAAAAAAGACTTTAGTCCATCAAGTTCAACCTTTTTAGATCTCTGATCTGCAATACGTGGATTTATTGTTAATTGATCCTGAGGAAGGCAAACAGAAAAAAAAACAGGTGTCTGCTTTTATCTAGCAGGCACTCACTCAGTCACAGCCGAGATTTTATATTATACTTGAAAGTTGACATATTTTGATTCCCAAGTTATGCGCTGGGTCTTGGATATTCACAGTTTAAATATTATGCTGCAGTTAAAGGGTATGATAACTCTGTTTGACTGCAAATATTGGCTATACTAGCCCAATAAAAAATATTTGATACTTTTCTTTGATACAAGAATAACTATTTTTTAATCGTTTTTTTATAGCTTCATGCTCTTTGTAATTTCCAGCTAAACACTAAAATAAACTGTGCTTTTTAGATTCACAAGCTGAACGTGAAGCTATACATGAAATAATACAATGGCACTTATGGTCATTTGTATTACATTTATGATTTTTTTAATGAGTAGATAGCCTTTGTGATATATGTCCATTTGTGTCAGACAGGGTACTATTGATATCACAGCTGAATGTTCTGCTTCACTTTGGGGTATCAAAGTCAAAATTATCTACTATACTTCAGAAGATTCACAGCCTTGTGCTGCACCCAGGGCACCATCGGCTTAAATTTTGAAATGTGCTTTAAAGGTATATGTAAGTGAGGTGGGTTATGAATGCATCTGATAGAGGAAAATTTATAGTGTCCAAAAAAATTCCCAGGGATTATTAGCATATCTTAGACAATATTTCTTTTTTGCCTGGGGATTTACAGACATGCTCAGTTATCACCTGAAGTCTTCCCTACTGTGGGAAGTCACAAGATCTCAGACACTTTCCTTTACTTTAGTGTAATTTCCTTCCTTTACTGAATATGTAAAGCAGTGATATAATTTATTGAGCTTTGCAATGAGCAGTGTCTTATGCTGTGTTATTTCTTGTGTTTTGTCTGTGAGTATTGTGTAATCATATGATAGCATTTCTGGAGTTCTGTCTGAGTATTGTTACATAGTTACATAGTAATTAAGGTTGAAAAAAGACTTTCAGTCCATCAAGTTCAACCTGTTAAGATCTCCTCTGATCTGCAATATGCGGATTAGTTATTAATTAAATTATTGATTAAATAATTATTAATAGTATAGTATTGGAGAATGAATAAAGAGTTAGTCCATCAAGTTCAACCTTTTTAGATCTCTATTGATCTTTTTAATTTGGACTATTTATTATTATTGTTAATTGTTAATTATTGTTAATTGATCCAGAGGAAGGCAAACATAAAAAAAACCCCATTGAAACTTTGCCAATTGTCTCATAAGGGGAAAAAAAGCAAAATTCCTTCCTGACCCCAGAAACTGGCGATCAAATTTCTCCCTGGATCAATATTCCTTCGCTAGTTATCTAGGATAGCCTTGAATGCCCTCTTTATTCAGAAATATATCTAACCCCTTTTTGAAGTTGTCTATCGAATTCGCTGTCACCACCTCCTTTGGTAGAGAATTCCACAGTTTAACCACCCTAACTGTGAAGAACCCTTTTCTTTGTTTAAGGTGAAATCTTTTTTCCTCTAACCTCAACGGATGTCCTCTTGTCAGTTGAAAATCTCTTGCTACAAAAAGCTCACTTGACAAAGCCTTATATGGACCCTGGATGTATTTAAATAACGTAATCATATCTCCTCTTAGACGCCTTTTTTCTAGCGAAAATAAGTTTAATTTTGCTAGTCTTTCTTCATAACTTAGCCCCTCCATTCCCCTTATTAGTTTTGTAGCCCTTCTCTGTACTTTTTCCAGCTCTAAGATGTCTTTTTTGTGAGGTGGTGCCCAAAATTGTACTCCATATTCCAAATGAGGGCGTACTAGAGATTTGTATAGTGGCAGAATTATATCTTCTTCCCTGGCTTCTATACCCTTCCTAATACATGCTAATATTTTATTTGCCTTTGCAGCCGCTGCTTGGCTTTGAGCGCTGTTACCTAGGTGGTTGTCCACTAGTACTCCCAAATCCCTTTCAATATCTGATACCCCTAGATTTGCTCCATTAAGATTATAGATTGCTTGGCTATTTTTCCTTCCCAAATGCATAACCTTACATTTATTTGTATTAAATCTCATCTGCCATTTAGCCGCCCATTTCTCTAATTTATGCAAATCCTTTTGTAGGGAAAGTACATCATTATCTGATTTTATTACCTTGCACAACTTAGTGTCATCAGCAAAAATGGAGACACTACATTCGAGTCCTACTTCAATGTCATTAATAAATATGTTAAAAAGGAGAGGACCCAATACTGAGCCCTGAGGAACCCCACTTATCACATTAGACCAATCGGAGTATGTTCCATTTACAACAACCCTTTGCTTCCTGTCTTTTAGCCAGCTCTCGATCCATGAGCAGATATTTACTGCAATTCCTGTATCCCTTAGTTTGCTCACTAGTCTTCCATGTGGCACTGTATCAAATGCCTTTGAAAAATCTAAAAAGACTACATCCACTGAGTTGCCCTGATCCAAGTTCCTACTAACCTCCTCATAAAAACTAATTAGATTGGTCTGACACGACCTTTCCTTCATAAATCCATGTTGACTGCTACCTATGATCCTGTTCAAATAGACATATTCTTGTATTCTGTCCTTATTAACCCTTCTAAAAGCTTCCCAACTACAGAAGTGAGGCTCACTGGTCTATAATTCCCCGGATTTGCTCTAGATCCCTTCTTAAATATAGGTATCACCTCTGCTTTTCTCCAGTCATCTGGTAGAGACCCTGTAGTGAGCGAGTCTTTAAAGATTAGATATAATGGTTTGGCTATTACAGAACCCAGCTCCCTCAGTACCCTTGGATGTATTCCATCAGGACCTGGGGCTTTATTAACATTTATTTTCTCCAACCTCTTTTGTATTTCTTCCTGCGTTAACCAATTATTTAGTGAAGGTAGTGTAGCCCCATTATGTTGCAGTGTCCCAACCACTGGTACCTCCCTTGTGTAAACCGAAGAAAAGAACCTATTTAGCTCATCTGCCTTTTCCTGGTCACTAATTATCAGATGGCCTGTGTCACATTGTAATGGTCCTATCGATTCCTTCCTGGCCTTCTTCCCATTAATATATTTATAAAATATTTTAGGGTTAGTCTTACTTTCCATTGCAACTGACTTCTCATTTTCTATTTTAGCCAGTCTAATAGCCCTTTTGCAAGCCTTGTTGATTTCCTTATAGTCACATAAAGATGCCTCTGTTCCCTCCTTCTTGTATAATTTAAATGCATACTTCTTTTTCCTCATCATGATCTTTAAGTCATTGTTAAGCCACATGGGATGTGATTTACTCCTATTTATTTTATTTCCACATGGTACATGCTGATGAGTATGTTTATTTAGTAAGGATTTGAATGTTGTCCATTTATTTTCAGTATTCTTCCCTGTAAGTTCTTTGTCCCAGTCTATATGTTGTATTGCTGCCCGTAGCCCATTAAAGTTAGCCCTTTTAAAATTTAGAGTTTTTGTTGGCCCCTTACAACTCTGTTTTTTGTATTCAATCTCAAATGAGACTGTGTTGTGATCACTGTTCCCCAAGGGTTCCCCTATTTTTACATTTGATATTATATCAATATTACTTGTGATGACTAAATCCAAGATGGCCCCATTTCTAGTAGGTTCTTGTATTACCTGGGCTAGATAATGATCCCTGAGTGTACTCAAGAACCTGCTCCCCTTAGCTGAGCTGCTGGTCTCGTTTATCCAGTTTATATCAGGGTAATTAAAGTCTCCCATTATTAGAACTTGCCCATGCTTAGCTGCATTTCCAATCTGTAACAATAATTGTATTTCCTCACTTTCAGCTATATTTGGGGGTTTATAGCATACTCCCACCAATATGCATTTAGAATTAGCTCCTCCACTATTTAGCTCAACCCACAAGGATTCAATGATGCCGTTAGTGCCAGCATAAATATCTTCTCTAACTATAGGCTTAAATTCAGGCTTAACATAAAGACAGATCCCTCCTCCTCTTTTACCATTGCCCCTATCTTTCCTAAATAGGTTATAACCATCCAGATTAACAGTCCAGTCATGAGATTCATCCCACCATGTTTCCGTAATGCCTATTAAGCCCCATTTTTCTTGTACTGCTAATATTTCTAGCTCATCCATTTTCCCAGGCAAACTTCTTGCGTTTGCAATCATACACTTTATGTTGCTATGGCTCTGCTGATGTGAAGTGCCTGCCACTGTATTTGAGGCCCCTATTAATATCTCCCTACTTTCTATTGTAACCCTCCCCCCTTCTCCTCCCCCATGGGTAAATAATTCATCCCTTTCCCTCTCTACCCTATTTACCCCAATACTTCTATATAGTCCCTCCCCCCCACCTACAAGTTTAAAAACTCCCCCAGCCGTTCTACCATCCTATTCCCTAGCACAAAAGCGCCCTCATCATTAAGGTGCAATCCATCCCTGCTATAGAGATTGTACCCAAGTGAGAAGTCAGCCCAGTGCTCTAAAAACCCAAAACCCTCTGCACTGCACCACTTTTTTAGCCACGCATTAACCTCCCTAAGCTCCTTCTGCCTCCCTGGGCTAGCACGTGGCACTGGTAGTATCTCAGAAAATACTACCTTGGAGGTCCTTGCTTTAAGCTTATTCCCTAATTCTCTAAAATCATTCTTTAGGACGCTCCATCTTCCACTAACTTTGTCATTGGTACCAATGTGTACCAAGACCGCCGGTTCATTACCAGCCCCTCCCAATAATTTATCCACCCGATCCACAACATGCCGAACCCGAGCACCCGGGAGACAGCAAACTGTTCGATTGCTGGGATCTGGGTGACAAATTACCCTGTCTACCTTCCTAATAATAGAGTCCCCTACCACCAAAACCTGTCTGTTGCACTGCCTATTCTGCCCTCCCTCTTCTCCAGTAGAGCTGTTCGCCCGGCTGTTAGAGGGAACAGCTCTATCTGGCATTGCCATTCCTGAATGGACATCGCCAACAGTTTCACTCAATCTGGCAAATCTGTTGGTGTTTGACAACTCAGAACTGGCCTGCCTCCTCCTGTTCCCCCTGCTTCCCCTTGTAACTGTAACCCAGCTACCTCCCTGGCCATCCTCCCTAGCCCCAGCTCCTCCCTCCATACTAGGCCCAGCTAAACTGTGCTCCGTGAGCACCAATTCCCTTTCCAGTGGAGCAATATCACTAAGTGCTGCAATTCTCCTCTCCAGATCTTCAATTTGAGCTTCCAAAGAGGCAACATGCTCACACCTGTCACAGAGGTATGGACCCTGGATCATATGTTCCAGTAGTGCATACATTTGACAGGATGTACACTGAATAAGGTTGCCACTGGACTGACTCATAATTATTATTATTGTCTACGAAATTTCAGTGGGAAAAATAAAGAATATAATATAATATAATATATTTATATAAAGTTTTCCTCCTTTGCACTATAAATCTGCCCTCCCTTTTCTTTGAAGGCCCTCCTTTTATTTAAACTCCTAGGCTTTTACTAGAATTGCACTTGATACTGAAAATGTTCGCAAGCTCACAAGTTCCCCTTCTCCGGTTTCTATTAACTTCTGCCTTCTCGCCTGGGCACAATTAGTGCACTCTGCAATTTATCAGCCTTTACTTGTAAGGTAAATCCACTTGTAAACAGGCCCCAAACCAGCTCACAAACCTTTTATACAAGTTTAACAGTCAAGCCACACCCCTCTCACCTGGGCACAATTAGTGCACTCTGCAGTTTATTAGCCTTTACTTTTTAAGGTAAATCCACTTGTAAACAGGCCCCAAACCAGCTCACAAACCTTTTATACAAGTTTAACAGTCAAGCCACACCCCTCTCACCTGGGCACAATTAGTGCACTCTGCAGTTTATTAGCCTTTACTTTTTAAGGTAAATCCACTTGTAAACAGACCCCAAACCAGCTCACAAACCTTTTATACAAGTTTAACAGTCAAGCCACACCCCTCTCACCTGGGCACAATTAGTGCACTCTGCAGTTTATTAGCCTTTACTTTTTAAGGTAAATCCACTTGTAAACAGACCCCAAACCAGCTCACAAACCTTTTATACAAGTTTAACAGTCAAGCCACACCCCTCTCACCTGGGCACAATTAGTGCACTCTGCAGTTTATTAGCCTTTACTTTTTAAGGTAAATCCACTTGTAAACAGACCCCAAACCAGCTCACAAACCTTTTATACAAGTTTAACAGTCAAGCCACACCCCTCTCACCTGGGCACAATTAGTGCACTCTGCAGTTTCTCAGCCTTTACTTTTTAAGGTAAATCCACTTGTAAACAGACCCCAAACCAGCTCACAAACCTTTTATACAAGTTTAACAGTCAAGCCACACCCCTCTCACCTGGGCACAATTAGTGCACTCTGCAGTTTCTCAGCCTTTACTCTTTAAGGTAAATCCACTTGTAAACAGGAATCCACTTGTAAACATATAACACAGCATTGTGTAATGCTGTGTTATAATTTCAATAGCTGTCTTGTGAGACTATTGTAAAATTTATATTTTTAGAGTCTGTGACCATCTCAGCTTATAAAAAGGTTTGTGATATACTTTGACTGTCACATCAAATCAAATTCTTTTGTGTTTAACTGTTCTTGCTTTATGATTGTTTTGTCTAAGCATAAGCTTATTTAGAGATATATGTGTGTTTATTCAGGTCACACCTAACTACACTGCTTATCAACCCCTCCCCAATTCTCTTTTGCCATCCAGTGTCACAGCTGCTTGCTGATTGGCATGCGCATGTGCTGCATAATGGATATCACATTAAAATATGCAACTCACAGTTGCTGGGGGTGTCTAAATCACCCCCAGCACATTTTTTATTATATTGTAAAAATGGTTTGCATGTTTTCATGCAAACTTTTTTGTTAGGGGGGTTATGATGCATTCTACTGAATGCATTCATAACCCACCTCACATATACCTTTAAAGGTAAGTGAATAGCTTTAATACTAAGGGCCTCATTCTATTAGCGGCCGCAGCCGTTGCGGGGCCGCAAGGACCGGCCGCAAGCTATTCGGCTATTCTATTCCCTTACGGCCGGGGGCTCCGGCAGGCTTGCGGCCGGTGCCTTGCTATCTCTTGCGGCTGCTCGCGCCGGAGGAAAGCCTTTGATCTAAAACGGCCGCAAGAGTTTCGGCCGTAAGAAATTCCTATTTGCAATTCAATTGCTCCGGGAACCCTCTCTGCAAGGCTAAAAACTAACCGCAGCTTACTTGCAGGAAAGAGGTCCCGCTAGCACCAATTAAGCACATAAAATAGCTCAAATAAAGCCATCCTGCACTTTGAGAAGACTATAAAGGGATTTTAGGTGTTAGAAAAAATAGCACATAATTATCCTGTACTCAAATCCGTAAAATATTTTATTTTTAATACCCGTAAAATATCCATGTAAAAAGTCCAGAGTGCTTGGAGCACCTCAGACACCCCCACGCCGCAGCCGGAAAATAAACAGTTAATTTGAACTCTGGTTTGGGCAGATGTGCAAGCTTGAGAGTGGGTTCCTTTTAATCCTCATGTCCCCCAATATGATCCCTAGCATTTACAGAGCTGTACAGTGCAGGCTTGAATTTATTTTTGCGTCTTTAGATTTCTGAGCTTACGGCCGGTTCCAAGATATGCGGCCGGCCGTAAGAGGAGATCCTTGCGGGGCCGTATAATAGAATCGCGAGTTAACAGAACCCCCGCAAGGAATCGCAGCCTTACGGCCGATTTACGGCCGGTAATAGAATGAGGCCCTTAGTGTCTGCTTTTATCTAGCAGGCACTCATTCAGTTACAGCCAAGATTTTATATTATATTTGGAAAGTTGACATATTCTAATTCTCCAGTTATTCTGTGCTTAGAATAATACACTAATGCTTGTGAATGTTTATATTAATGTAGGAACTTGCCCGTCAAAAATGACGGTAATAAAATTGTAAAGCTGGCAAAGCTGTTTGCCACACAATGTGAGTCTTTTGTTCCTTTGGGAGCTCTTCGCATGGCTCGCAATGAGCGCTGTCGGTGCTCATTTTGAGCCTCTCCCCCCTTGCACTTCAACTTTTCCGCTTTGCAGTGATCACCTTCGGCACTCATTGCAAGTTTCTCCCGCTCTCGGTGATGATCGCGAGCCCTGCGATGAGTGTCTTTAGCGCTCATCGCATGACTCACAATGACCGTCTTCAGTGCTCATTGCGAGCCTTTCCTTCTGGCTAGTGTACGGGCTGCTAATTGCAGGTTTCGATTGCTGAAAAAAGGCAAATATGGCTCAAATTCGCTTGCAACCTCACTCCCAGGCTTCCTGGCTCTCCCCTGTACTGTGTGTGAGTGTGATTTAATTTTGTTATTTTTATTTTGCTTGTTTTTAGGGTTTTTCAAGTTTTGCTCTTGAACTAAGTTTGGCCGTTAAATTATCAAACTGTGATTCACGCGGTCAGCTGCAAATATTGGCTATATTAGCCCAATAGAAACCATTTTTTACTTATCTTAGATACAGGAATAACTCATTTGTATCTATTGCAATTTTATGACAGTTTGTTTATAGCTTTGTGCTCTTTATAATTTACAGCTGAACACTAAAATAAAATGGGCTTTTTATATTCACAAGCTGGGTGTAAAGCTATACTTAATGCCTTGTTTCATACGTATTAAAAGATGTGAATAAAGTGAAAAAAATATATATATAAACTAATATTGCTAAATAAATAAATGGTGATTAGTGACAAGTAATGTGCTGAAAGTTGTGTGTAGGGGATGTGAAGTGGTTAAGGCAAGGTTATTAAACAAAAATAACCTGTTTTTGTATATAGCGATTCCAAAAATTGTATTAAAAAAAATAAATGTGAATAAAATATCAAGAAACGTATCATACTTACTGTAAATAATTAAATAATTAATGAAAAATATGTAATTATATAATAATTAATATATTTTTTCATATTTTTTTTTTTTTATTGTTTTTAGAAACAGACAACCAAAATAAAATACATACAGTAAAACAATACTTACATCTAAATCATACACAATCACCCACCTACAAACCCCCCACCCACCCCTTGGCAATATTCTCATTATTTACAGAAGGAGGCAATACCCGAAACCTATTATATAATTAAAGTAACTTCGCTAAAGGCAACAAATACAACAACAACAAAAAATATCTATTAACAGAAAGGCCCGGCAAACAGTTCTTCGTCCCATCTTGCCCATTTCTTAACCACTGATAATCTTAACTTGGAATCAAAACTTAAATATTCCATTTCATACTGTTTATTCCTTTCCATAGTACTACAAATCTCATTCCATTTAGGCAATTCCCCACTTCTCCATCTCCGTACAATCCACCATTTAATTGCCATGAGAACCTTCACCACTATCCCAATGGTTTCACTAGACCATTCCCTTGAAAAGATGTGTAATAGAAAAGCTTCTGGGTTTAAGGTAAATTCCTTACATCCCATACCCACCAACTTGGTGACACACCTTTCCCAAAGCCCTTTGATCTTAACACATTTCCACCACATGTGCCTTTGGGTGCCTATTTCCGAGCACCCTCTCCAACACAGCTCACTATATTTGCTTGGATCTATTTTAGACAGAAGCTCTGGAACTATGTACCATTTTTGTGTAATTTTAAAGTGGATTTCTCTGTAAGTTGTACAAATCAAGTTATATTTTGTTAGCTGATACGCTTTTCCCCAGTCCTCCAAATTTTTCTTAATTCTAAAATCAGATTCCCAGCTTTCCATGGCTACAGATTTTCCAGAACTTCTGTACTCGTCTAAAATTTTTAAGCATTTCGACACTGAACTCTTATTACTTGTTCTTAATGACGAATTTTTCGGGAGGTGTCAAATCCCTGACTGATCTTACATCAAAACCTTCTTTTGTTAATATCTTCTTAAGGGTCAGAAATTGCAGCCACATTGATATTGGGACCTCTTTCACTCTCCTCAGTTCCTCAAATTTAATAAGCCCTCATTTCTGATTAAATCCTTAATTTTGTCAGTACCCCATTTCCCCCACTCTACCTTATCTATTTCGGAGTGTATATCATAAATTACTTCCAGTGGTGTTAATGGAGATGGAAAAGGGAGCAACTTCAATTTTGAGTTCATTTTGAGCCAACTAGCCCAACATTGTTTCCCTATTCTGAACTCTATCTGAGTCTTTAAGTTGGACGATTTCTTATACCATAGAGCTTGCTGCAGAACTATTTTGGGGCTTAATGCTTCTTCTAACTGGACAAACTTGGGTCCACTCCTTCTGTCCATCTCAGAAAGTGGTACAATTTTATAGCATCTGCATACTTCCAGAGGTTGATTGCCCCTAATCCACCTTCTATATACTTTTTATTTACTTGGTCTTTACTGACTCTAACCCTATTGCCTTAATATATAAAATGATCTACCACTTTCTGAAATTTAGTAATACTTCCTCTGGATATAAATAGAGGGATTGCTCTTAAAACATAAGTAAGTTTTGGTAAAATGAACATCTTAACACATACGATTCTGCCTGACCAGGTTAGGTTTAGCCTCTCCCATGACTTGAGTAGTTTGCACACTGAAACAAAAGTTATTTCCAAGTTATTCTTTAACATGGAAGCAACACACAGAGTCAACTCTATTCCCAAATGTTCTATTTTATTCTGCTCCCATCTAAATGGGAATTTCTCTCGTAACAAGGTTTTTGTTTCTAAGTTCACATTTAGCCAGATAACCTCTGATTTGGAAGAATTAATTTTATAATATGATAGGCAACCAAAGGTTTTTAATTCCTTCATGAGATACACCAATGATTCTAGTGGCTCTGATAAGACTACAACTGCATTGTCTACGAATAGAGTGATCTTCGATTCTATAGCTCCACATATGATTCCTCTTATCCTATCATTCTTCCTTATCATTTGAGCCAGCACTTCTATACACAAATTGAAGATCATTGGGGATAGCGGGCATCCTTGTCTCGTCCCATTTCTAATTCAAACGATTCCGACTGAAAGTCTGTACCTTTTATGAAGGCTGAAGGGTTAGAGTATAGCGCCATAATCGCACTTGACCCGAATTTGCCCAATCCAATTTCTTCTAAAGTACACTTGATAAACTCCCAGTTGAGCCTATCGAAGGCTTTTTCCGCATCTAACCCTACTGCCACCAACGGGATTTTATTATCTTTAGCATGTGCCAATATATCGATAAGCTTTCGCAGGTTATCTGTCCCTTGTCGGCCTTTAACAAAACCTGTTTGATCTGACTCAATTAACTGGTCTAAAAGAGGATTTAATCTTTGTGCTAGTATCTTTGAATATATTTTGATATTGATGTTAAGTAAAGAGATGGGCCTGTAGTTAGCACAATTTGCCAGATCTTTTCCCTCCTTCGGTATCATAATTATTGCTGCTTCTAATGTCTCCTTAGGAGCCCATCCTACGTCTTTAATTTTGTTAAATGCTTTTACCATATGAGCCCCCAATTCTGGTAAGAATTGTTTATAATACAGTATCGGGAAACCATCTGGTCCTGGGGATTTTTGGACATTTAAACCGGACACACAATTCTCGATTTCCTCCACTAAAATCTTCCCATTTAGTAGTTCCTTTTGCTCCTCGGAAATTTTTTTTTAGATTAAACTTTTTAAACAAATCCTGTATTTGCCCTTTATCAGGTTTAACCCACCCTGGTTTCTTTTCCAGATTATACAAGGCGCTATAATACTCCGCCGCAATTCTACCTATTTCAATAGGATCCTTTTTCATAATTCCTTTGGCATTGAGGAATTTCACTATCCTTTTGTTGCTCCGCTTTTTCCCAATAAGATCCACTAGTGATTTATTTGCTTTATTACCTAGATGATAATTTTTTATTTTTAGCTCCTTTAACTTCTTATCTATTTGACTTTGTAAGATCATATTTATCTGTGCTTGTATCTTATAGATCTGTTCCGTCAACATGTTATCCTGGCTTTTTTTGTTGGCATATGATAACTTGTAGAGTTCTAAATATAAATCATGCAGCGATTTCCCCCTGGCCCTCCTCTTCTTAATCATTCTTGTTTTCAGAATACCCCTCATATACGCTTTGTGCGCATTCTTAATACTTAAATCTGAGGTTATAGAGCCACTGTTAACTCTAAAGAACTCTTCAATTACTTCCTTAATTTCTTTTTTTTCTTCTATTGTATAAAATACTTCTGAGTTAATATTTTCTCTTTTTTTTCCATTGCTAGTCCCCCGACCTTGCAGTACTATTTTTACCAGGGCGTGGTCTGACCATGATATAACCCCTACCTCCACATCATCCACTTCTCTCCATGTCTCTATGTCAACCAGTATGAAATCAATCCTTGTGTATATACTATGTCTCTGAGAATAATAAGTATAGTCCCAGACCTCAGGATTTTTTAGCCTCCAAGAGTCATATAGTTTGTATTTCAACAATATCTCATCAAATCTTCTAGACAATCTTTCCAGAGCCAAATCGCTCGTCCTTAAGCTCCTATCAATTTTTATGTCCAGGACCATATTCAGATCCCCACATATAATAAGCTTACCCACTTTTAGTTTGGAAATAATTTTTAAACACTTACTCAAAAAGCTTATTTGATTCGCATTCGGAGAATATAAATTTGCAATTGTAAATGACTGACCATTTACCTGTCCTAACCAAATGACAAATCTCCCTTCTCCATCATATTCTACATGATCCGTTACAATCACATTCTTATCATGAAACAAAATAGCAACCCCTCTAGCCTTTTTCCTGAAGCTAGACGAGAAACCCAACTCAAACTTAATATATCCTAATTTTATATAAAAAATAACACATATTTATATATATATATATATATATATATATATATATATATATATAAACGACTTGCCCGTCAAAAAATGACGGCAATAAGATTGTAAGGCAGGTAATGGTGTTTGGTTGAGAGATGAATTTTGTTGGTGTTCCAAGATGCTTCAGCCCTCATTGTGAGCCTCGCGCTGAGCGCCTTTGGCGCTCATTGCAAGGCTGTTGGTTGTTTGTGTGCTATGAGCAAAGTTTTTTTTTGCTAATGCTAATGACATAATGAATAAAATAATACATGAATATACTTTACCTATTTTGAAGTAATATCTGCAGGAAGCATTGTGCGGAAGAGCTGGCAATCTGTTTGGATGTTGCTGTAGCATGCAATGTGTGTTTTGAGGGCTGTGGAGCTGCTGTGTAAGTGTCAGTAATGTGTGCAGTGTGTAGTGTAAATAGTGTGCGTGCGTGAGCAAAATCCGTTAGGGTAGCTTTGTACTTCCGCATTGTGTAAGTTAGTTTTGTAAAATGGCGTCTAATGTGTGGTACTCGTCTGTGGCTGATTTGGCGTCCTTGTTCTTGGATCACGTCCGTCTTTTTCGGAAAATCCGTAGGTGTTTGGTGGTGTTTTGCGTCTTTAGAGTCCTGTAGCCTCGTTTTCGTGAAATTGAGGTGTAACTTCAGTTTTCGAGGTCCTGGGTGCCCCCCCTTGCTGTAGGTAAGCTTTTTTTGTATTTGTTGTGTGTATTTATTGTGTTTTTAATGTTTTCATGTGCGCGGGTTTCGGGCAGGAAGGTCGTATTTTTGCGAGGTCGTAATGTTTTTTTTTCTACGTTCCGCGTCTCGTATTTGTTTCTCGTAAGTGTGTAAATTTTGCGAGGTCCGCAGTTGCTGGCAAGGAGTGCCTTCGGCGCTCCATGCCAGCAATTGAGGCCCTCACTTCGCGAGAGCCGCAGGCTCGCTATGCGAGCCCGCAGCGTTAGCAACAACCCACATGCTCACAACTATATATGTTATATCCTTGCTGATGGATGATGCTTAAAGAATATACACACAGAAGAAATAGTGTGCTAAATAGAGAGATTAAAGTATTAAAGGAAGGCACTGAAGGAAATCCTTCATTTAAGCCTTCTGTGGCTAGAAAGTGTAGTCCATAAATCCATCTGCATTCTTTACGTAAAAGGACTTTTTGCTGACTTTTCCAGTGTAATAATGAGTTGGTGGCTGTTTCTTTACGGTATATTGTAGTACCGATATTTCCTCTGTCATCTTTGGAAATAACCAAGTCCAAAAAATGTAATTGATTTGGATGAATGACTGGAAAAGTCAGAAACCCTCTTCCACTTAAAATAGGTATTCCAGTAGGCCAGTACTTAAGATTGAGACAAAATTGCCCCAATTTTAGAGGAATTTAAAAATGAAGCCAAAAAACTAAGGCTAAGATTTAAAAATTGTGGATACCCAATTCGCTGCTTACAGATGGCATATATAAACGTGCGTTGGATAGTAGAAGAGAAGAATTACTTCACAAATCCAAAGACAATGATACACGCATAGGAGACAATACAATTTGTCATAGCATGACCTATGGTACTGATTGGAAGGCATTGAGAACCATATATGAAAAACATTGGCATCTCTTGACCTCTGATACAGATCTGCAAGCCATATTACCAAAGAATATAAGTATTACTTGTAGAAAGGGGCAAAGCCCGAGAGACTCTTTAGTACACAGCATGTATAAAACAGAATCACAGATACAAACCTGGCTAAAACCAACATAAGGCTCAAATAGATGTGGACATTGTCTCAGCTGTAAATACATGACTCCAAGAAAAGTGTACATCCATCCAAAAACTGGAGAAAAATTTCCAATAAAAGGATTTTTCAACTAAAACAAAGTTATTTATGTGATCACATGTCTATGCAACATGATAAATAGGTTATTTTCTTTGATATACACAAGGGAGGTATAAGTGGTTGGGACACAGCAACATAATGGGGCTACACTACCTTTGCCAAATAATTTGTTAACACAGGAAGTAATCCAAAAGAGGTTGTGAAAAATAAATGTTAATAAAGCCCCGGGTCCTGAATGGAATACATCCAAGGGTACTAAGGGAACTGGGTTCTGTAATAGCCAAACCATTACCGTATATACTCGAGTATAAGCCGACCCGAGTATAAGCCGAGGCACCTATTTTACCACAAAATACTGGGTAAAATGAGTGACTCGAGTATAAGCCGAGGGTGGGAAATGTGCTGCCCCCTGTGTCCCTCTTGTGCCCTCTGTGTCCCCCTCTTGTGTGCCCTTTTCTTGTGTCCCCCCTCTCTCTCCCGTGTCTCTTCTCCCCTCTCCCTCCCCTGTGTCTCTTCACCCCTCTCCCTTCCCTGTGTCTCTTCCCCCTCTCCCTTCCCTGTGTCTCTTCCCTTATCACCCTCCTCAACCCCCCTCCTCATTCTCAACCTCCCTCCTCAACCCCACTCCTCATCCTCCCTCCTCAACCCCACTCCTCAACCTCCCTCCTCAACCCCCCTCTTCAACCTCCCCATTCTCATCCTCAACCCCCTCCTCAACCTCAACCCCCCTCCTCATCCTCAACCCCCTCCTTAACCTCCCTCCTCATCCTCAACCTCCCTCCTCAACCCCCCCATCCTCAACCCCCTCCCTCAACCTCCCTCCTCAACCCCCTCCCACAACCTCAACCCCCCTCCTCATCCTCCAACCCCCTCCTCATCCTCCAACCCCCTCCTCAACCTCCCTCCTCATCCTCCCTCCTCAACCCCCCATCCTCAACCCCCCCTCCTCAACCTCAAACCCTTCTCCTCAACCCCCCTCCTCAACCTCAGCCCCCCTTCTCAACCTCACCAACCCATCCGCATCCTCAACCCCCAATCCTCAACCCCCCTCCTCATCCTCAACCCCCCTCCTCACTTTACCCCTCTAAATACCTCCCCCTCTCCCTTTCCCCTCACTTACCTTCATCTGTAGCTTCTCCTGCGGCCTCCACGCGCCTTCCGGCTTCTTGACCCGGCCAATGCTAATGACGTGGCGTGAATGTGATGTCACGTCATTAGCATATACCATGTGCCGACGCAGGAGGGAGCAGAGGCCGGAGGAGAAGCTGCAGATGAAGGTAAGTGAGGGGAAAGGGAGAGGGGGAGGTATTTAGAGGGGTTTAGAGGAGGATGCGGATGGGTTGGTGAGGTTGAGAAGGGGGGCTGAGGTTGAGGAGGGGGGTTGAGGAGAAGGGTTTGAGGTTGAGGAGGGGGGGTTGATATGTGTGTGTATGTATGTATATGTGTGTATATATATATATATATATATATATATATATATATATTAAAATATTTTTTTCACTTTTTTCACATCTTTTAATATGTATGAAACAAGGCACAAACACACATCTCTTTTTTTCAAACCAAATTTTATTCATAGTACATCACACTTTTTTTTACACCGCTCCATCCTGTGTCGGCACCCGGTACATGCTAATGACGTGACGTCAGATGCGCTCCACGTCATTAGCATTGGCCGGGTCAAGACGCCAGGAAAGAGCTCTATATACCAATACAGGCTATATTTATTTAATAGCCTTGCCTTAATCACTTCACATCCCCCTACACACAACTTTCAGCACATTGCTTGTCACTAATCACCATTTGTTTCATTAGCAATATTAGTTTATATGTGTGTGTATGTATGTATATGTGTATATATATATATATATATATATATATATATATATATATATATATATATATTTATATATATATTAAAATATTTTTTTCACTTTCTTCACATCTTTTAATATGTATGAAACAAGGCACAAACACACATCTCTTTTTTTCAAACCAAATTTTATTCATAGTACATCGCACTTTTTTTTACACCGCATTGTAAAGATCTCACTTATATGATACTAGCGACTTGCCCGTCAAAAATGCTGTTTGCCACAGACATTAATTTTTTGGGTGGTCTGAGATCCTTCAGGGCTCATTGCTAGGCTCTTGGTTGTTGTAATTTTTTTATCAGAGGCGCTTTTGCTGTTATTGTAAGGTCGGCGCTAATCTGCTTTTTGCGCTTATTGCAAGGCTTTGTGTGCTATAAGCAGCGTTGGCACTCGTTGTGAAGCGCACAGTGAATGGCTTTTGTGTTTATTGCGATAGTGCTTTTTTTTTTGGTGTATATGTATTTTTGTATGCTAATTAAAAAATTATAAATTAATAACTGAATATACTTTACCTATTTGGAAAGTAATATATGCAGGAAGCATTGTGCTGAAGAGCTAACGATCTGTTTTGATGTTCCTGCAGCATACAATGTAGGTTTGCACTGTTGTGGAGCTGAGGTGTAAGTGTCAGCAATGTGTGCAGTGTGTAGTGTAAATAGGCTGTGTGCTCGAGGGGAAGCCGTTAGTATAGCTGTGTGCTTCCGCATTGTGTAAGTTAGTGTTGTAAAATGGCGGCGAATGTGTATGTGGTACTTAGATGTGGATGATTTAGCGTCCTTGCTAAAAGTGTAACTTGTACCTTCTACGGCTTTTTGGAAAATCAGTATGTGCTTGGTGGTCTTTTGCTGCTTTATGGTCCTGTAGCATCATTTTCGTTTTTTTCGGCGGCCATTTTTTCTCTTGCTTAGGGGATTTTCGTGTGTCTAAACTCTGTAATTTGGACTTAAATTGAGCTGTAACTTCACTTGCAGAGGTCCTGGGTGCCCCCCCCTTGCTGTGGGTAAGTTTTTTTATGTCATTTTTGTGTGCATTTATTGTTTTTTTTAATGTTTTCAGCTGCGAGCGGTTCGGCCGTTATTGTCATATTTTTGCGAGTTCATAATGCTTTTTTTTTCTAACTCCCGTGGCTCGTATTTTTTTGTGTAAGTCCGTATTTAGTGATTGCGTGTTAGATCTATTTAGTCAAATTGCCGCTTGTGTGGGTTTTTGTAACTGCTTGTGAGGCGCCGTAGAGCCTCCACCACAGCAAATGCGGCCTGCCGACGTGGGAGCCTCCACCTCCGAAAATGCGGCCCCTTGCAGCCTCGGCTCATTGCAGCCGACGTTGGAGCCTCCAGCTTCTGCAAATGCGACCCCTCGCTTCGCGAGAGACCGCATTAGCAGAGCATACTGCGTCCCTCCTGAGCTCACTTCGCGGCTTTGGATGAATTCACACACCTCTGCAGATTTCCTCCACTACAAATTTATGTTACGCTCCTACTCCTCTGCCCTAAACCTCACCAAACAACACTACTTCACTTCACTAATATCAACCCTGTCTTCTAACCCCAAGCGTCTGTTCGAAACTTTCAAAACTCTCCTCCACCCACCACCTCCTCCCATCCCTCACAGCTGAAGACTTTGCCAACCATTTTATTAATAAAATCGAAAATATCCGCAATGAACTCTCATCTCACAGTGGCTCACTCACTCTAATGTTTCCCCTCTCTCTACCACACTAATCCCAGCTCTCCCTCACATTTTCAACCTTTCCATAAATACCGGCAGGTTTCCATCTTGTCTAAAACACGTCATAATTACACCCATCCTCAAAAAACACTCTTCTGACTCTGGCATTGCATCTAACTACCGCCCTATCTCTCTACTTCCCCTGGCTTCCAAACTGCTGGAGCGGCTCATCTATAACCGCCTTACCAGCTTTATTTCCTTTAACTCCCTTCTTGACACCTTCCAATCCGGCTATCAGCCCCAACATTCCACTGAGACAGCTCTCACTAAAGTCAACAATGACCTGCTTACTGCCAAGTCAAAAGGTCACTTTTCTATTCTTCTTCTAGATCTCTCTCTGCTGCCTTTGACATAGTTGACCATCCACTTCTACTCCATATCCTCTCCTCCCTCGGTATTCAAGACAACCTCTCGTGGTTGTCATCATACCTACAAAATCAATCATTCAGTATCTCCATCTCTGACACCTGTTGTTCTCCTTACCCCCTGTCTGTTGGCAAACCCCGAGGATCAGTCCTAGGCCCCCTCCTCTTCTCCATTTACACATCCTCACTTGGTACCCTTATAAACTCTTTTTTTTGCTGCAGTATCATCTCTATGCAGATAACACCCAAATCTACCTCTCAGCATCAGATCTATCCCCCTCTCTTCTAACACATGTCTCCAACTTCCTCTCCAGTATATCCTCTTGGGTGTCCATCCACCATCTCAAACTCAACATGTCTAAAACTGAACTCCTAATCTTCCCTCCCTCTCCCACAGTGTAAATTCCTCACATCTCTCCCACTGTCAACAACGACATCATCACACCCACCTCCCAAGCCCATTGTCTTGGGGTTCTACTGGACACCGCACTGTCTTTCATCCCTCACATACAATCACTAACTAAATCTTGTCTTCTCCATCTAAAAAACATCTCCAGAATTCGCCACTTTCTTACACATGACACAACTAAGATCCTTTTACACTCTCTCATCATCTCTCGTCTGGACTACTGCAACTCGCTTCTTGCTGGCCTACCCACCACCCGACTATCTCCACTTCAATCCATTAGAAAAGCCGCTGCTAGACTCATCTTCCCTACACAACGTTCAGTGTCGGCATCACCCCTCTGTCAATTACTCCACTGGCTTCCCATAGCCTCCAGAATAACATTTTAAATCATGACCCTAACTTTCAATGCCTTCAACAGTAGCGCACCCCCATACATTTCTGGTCTCCTCTCCAAATACTCCCCCACCCGCCCTCTTCTTTCTGCTAATGACCTTCTTTCCACAACTCTTGTCGCCGCCTCCTCACTCTTGCCTTCAGGACTTTTCTCGTGCTGCCCCTATTCTCTGGAACTCCTTACCTTGCTCCACCAGATTATCCTCCTGCCTCAAAACATTCAAAACCTCTCTAAAAACACATCTCTTTAAAGAAGTGTATCACCTTCCACCCTAACACACTCTCACCTCTCTCTCCCTCCTTTTCCTCACACAATACCTTTAGGTTGTAAGTCTGCGAGTTTCAATCCCACAAGGTGCTTTAGGGAAAGCACTATGGACATTATGGATTTGAGGCTCAAAGCCAGGGCCCTCCTTGCTTTGCTATGTTTAATTTGTATGTATATTTGTCTTGAACTTATATTATGTACTGCGCTACGGAATATGACGGCGCGTTATAAATAAACTATAATAATAGTAATATTATATGTGATAGCCATATGGTTATTGTATGTGTCTATCTATAGTATCACAATGTTACATGCCATTAATTGTTACATAGTATTTAAGGTTGAAAAAAGACTTTCAGTCCATCAAGTTCAACCTTTTAAGATCTCCTTTGATCTGCAATATGCGGATTAACTATTAATTCATTAGTTGTTAATTAATTATTAATCAGTTATTTAATGTTTTTTTTTTTTTTTTTTTTTTTTTTTATTATTAATTAGTCCAGAGGAAGGCAAATAGAAGAAAAAAACAAGAAAAAACAAGCGAGACTTAGCCAATTGTCTAAAGGGGAAATGTTAAAAATTTGCATCATTACTGTCTCTCTAATTATCCATGATAACCCTGAATACCCTTTTTAATTAGAAATAAATCTAGTCCCCTTTTAAAGTTATCTATCGAATCCGCTGTCACCACCTCCTCTGGTAGAGAATTCCACAGATTAACCACCCTTACTGTGAAGAACCCTTTTCTTTCTTTGAGGTGGAATCTTTTTACTGCTAACCTCAAGGGATGTCCTCTTGTCAGTTGAAAACCTCTTGGCACAAAAAGCTCCCCCGACAAATCTTTATACTGACCCTGGATGTATTTATATAAGGTAATCATATCTCCTCTTAGACGCCTTTTTTCTAGAGATTGTATTATTTTGTTAAATTTTATGGAGAGTGTTGGTAGTAATTTACATCTTTCTTTATTTCAGTAATTTAAACTCTAATCATTATAATCAAGTTAATTCTGACATTGTGCTTTTTATAGTTTATACATACTTACCTGTTGAATACAGGATTTTATTCCATGTATAATGAATAACCTTCTTAGTAATATGTTCCTGTTCTATTTTGGAATTCATTCCATATTTTTTATTTACCCTTTTGAGCTAATATAGCCAATATTTGCAGTCAAACAGTGTTATCATAATCTTTAATATCAGCATATAATTTAAGCTGTGAATATCCTAGACACAGCACATAATAAAAGTATGGCTGCCAATTCTAGAAGCACGGCATAAAATGAAGACTGTGACACAAAATACATCTGTTTGACAAAAACAGACATTTGTTGCAAAGACCATTTATGTACTTATAAAAATGAGCTTATTTAATATAAACATTCACAAGTACCACTGCATTATTCTAAGCACAGCATAACTTGGGAATCAAAATATATCAACTTTTTAAATATAAAATCCCGGCTGTGACTGAGTGAGTGCCTGCTAGATACAAGCAGACACCAAGTGTCAAAGCTATCTACTTACCTTTTAAGCACAGCAGTACAACTAAAACTTTCAACCTTTGGGATATAACATAGATAAAAAATAAACTAATATTTAGTATGAAGATCACCTAGTTACTTTTGAAGCATAGGGGGGGGGGGATTAAGCGTGATTTCCTCTGATGCACCACAGTGTAAATCAAGAATGCGAATTGTCAACGTATGGCATAAAATAAGACCGTTATACCAACAGAATTTATCTGATAAAAAATGGATGTTTGTTATAACAAGCTATTTATTTTTGATATTTGCTAATTAAACAATTCTAACAGGGATATATTTCTAGTTTGAAATGCACACTAAAAGGGCCTCATTCAATTGTTACGTTTTTGAGATCCGGTCTCGCAAAGGGAGGTCGCAAGCTACTTTCCTGTTCAATTGCCTTCCGTTTGTTCAATATCCATCATAAAGTAAACCTCGAAGCCTGTATGATTTTGGAATCCAACCTCCATATTTCATTCAAGTCCTATGGGCTTGAATAAGCCCGTAAAACTTTGGACGGAAATTAAACATTAAATAAAGTATTTGATTTTGGCAATGTGCAAGCTTGAGAATGTTGTGCTTTTAATCCTAATTTCACACATTGTGTTCCCTATAATTTACAGTGTCTTACAGTGCTGGATTGAATTTATATTTGCATTTATAGTGCTACGAGTTTGCAGGCTTGAAACATGAGTTACGGCCTTGTGGCCGCGATCATGTTCAAGCCCGCAAATACTTACTGCCGATAGCATGGTTTGCGATTAGCGGGAAGGGGGACTAACTTGTGGGCCTGGCCAATTGAATAGCAGCGTACAGGGTAGAGCAACGCAAGGACGTAACTCGATTGCAGGAAATCAGCTATTTGCGTTTGAGTTGCAGCCCCTAATTGAATGAGGCCAAAAGTACCTTTTAATATCAGTATTCTTCATTTGTGCCTTTTCGATACTACGTGTCTATTCTGTTTTTTTTTTAATGGTTTTATTTCAACGTCCTTTTTTTTTCCACATATTAGTTTTAAATAAAGAATTGTATTAAGTCCTCACTTTGTTTTATTTTGTTTGCTTAGTTCTGTTAATCTAGTGTTAAGCGCTGAGGCCCAGAATTTGTACATACATCTTCTTCAAATAGACATATTCTTGTATATTATCCCTTATTAACCATTCTAAAAGCATTCCCACTGCAGAAGTGAGTCTCACTGGTCTATAATTTGCTGGATTTGGTCTTGCTCCCTTCTTAAAAATAGGTATCACATCTGATTTTCTCCAGTCATCTAGTAGTGACCCTGTGTTGAGTGAATCTTGAAAAATTAGATATAATGGTTTGGCTATTACAGAACCCAGTTCCCTTCTACTCTTGCATATATTCAATCAGGACCTGGGCCTTTATTAACATTTATTTTTTTCCAACTTCTTTTGGATTTCTTCCTGCGTTAACCACTTATTTGGTAAAGGTACTGTAGCCTGATTTTGTTGCAGTGTACCAACCACTGGTACCTCCCTCACTTGTGCAAACTGAAGAAAATCACTTATTTAGCTCATATGCCATTTCATGGTCACTTATCAGATGGCCTGTTTCACATTGTAATGTTCCTATAGCTTCCTTCCTGACTTCTTCCCATTAATACATTTAACAAATATTTTAGAGTTAGTCTAATAATCCTTTTTCAAGCCTTGTTCTCACATAAAGCAGCATCTGTCCCCTCTTATTTGTATAATTTAAATGCCAGATTGTTTACTATGTATCTTGATGTTTAAATCATTGCTAAGCCAGATTGGATGTGATTTACTCCTTTTACTTTTATTCTCACATGGTATATGTTTTTAAGTATGTATATTTAGTAAGGATTTAAATGTTGTCCATTTATGTTCAGTAATTTTACCTTTCAGTTCTTTGTCCCAGTCTATACTTTTGTATTGCTGCCCCTAGACCGTTAAAATCTGCATTTTAAGATTAGAGGGCCAGTTAATTCAGCACAACTTGGAGCATGCCACTGTAATGTACTCCTGAAAACATGTTGAAATACTTTTTGCATTTTCTAAATAGATGCTTTTTTTTACAGAAAAAAATCATAAATGAAGTTCTATTTACATGATAATTAGGCATTCCTCCAGAGAGACTGACAGCAAGAGCTGAGTGCAGAGAATGGATCAGAAAGATGGTTAACTCTTCCCAAATTTATCTGTAAAGGGAAAGGACTGCTATAAACTCACAAATATGGTACTTGGAGATTAACTGATGGCTGATGACATTCCTGAAAGCAGAGTTAAACCATAATTCTTTCTGTTCACACAGAGATTGGAACGGCCGTTCCCTGTTCTCGGCAGATTTGTATCTGTTCTTAGTTTAATTTTTTAAAAAGCAATAGATTACTTTAACATAGAATATTGTGCTCTTTCCCACAATGAAGAGCACCTATAGTGAGGTAAATGTGCCTTAAGAGTTTTTGTTGGCCCCTTGTTTTTTTATTGTTTTTTAATTCAATCTCAAATGAGACTGTGTTGTGATCACGGTTTCCCAAAGGTTACCTTTTTTCAACATATGATAATATATACATTGTATTTGTAATAACTTAATCCAAGATAGCATCATTTCTAGTAGGTGCTTGTATAACCTGTGCCACATTATGATATCTGAGTGTACTCAAAATTCTGCTGCCCCTAGTTTAAATGCTGGTCTCATTCATCCAGTTTATTTTAAGGTAGTTAAAATATTTGATTAACTAAACTTGATCATTCTTAGCTGCATTGCCAATTTGTAACAATATTTGCAGTTTCTTATAGCATACTCCTACTAATATTTTTTGGGAATTTGCTCATCCGATTAATTAATCTTTTGTGATACTGCATATCTTGTTATCAGAAGGGTTGACAGATTTATAACAATTGCAAACTTCAATGTAGATTTACGGTTGTTTAGTTGTGCAGTTGTGTTTGACTCTCCATGACCTTATGGACTGCAGCATGGCAGGCACATCTGTCAGCCACTGGCCCTCTGAGCTCCATCACGTTCATGCTCATTGCTTCAATGGTCTCATCTATCCATCTTCACCTCTGCCTCCCCCTTCTTTGTGTTCCTTCAATCTTTCCCAGCATCAGAGTCTTCTGGAGAGAATCCTGCCTTCTCATGATATGGCCAAAATATTTGAGCTGTAAACATATGATCAAACCTTCCAGTGAACAGTTTGGCTTGATTTTCTGCAGTATTGATTTGATCCTTACTATAGATAAATGTAATTTTTGTGATAACATTCAGTTGATAAAATGTTTGTGGAGGATGGAAAGAGACACAAGGGAGGGATGGAAAGAGACACAAGGGAAGCAGTGGGGTGGAAAGCCAAAGGCGTTGATTGCGGGGCACAAAATTTGCAGGTTGGCCGAGAGCTGCGAATCCGCTCCTTGTAGGGCTTGTGATGAGCGCTCATCGCGAAGACTGGAAAGTAGAGGGGAGGAGAGGCTTGCTACAAAATTCTAAATAGAGTCTTGGGGCGTTACTATAGTGCACTGGGTATAGACACAGTAGATCCAGTGCACCTGGGATCTCATAAGTTATAATATTATTATTTACTCTATTTCATTTAGAGAGTTGTTGTTATTTTTCTGATGAGATCCCTGAACTAACGAAGTACATCTCTCTCACTTGTAATCGTTGACAAGAAGTGTTTATTGGGGATAGGTAAGCATTTTATTGGGGACTGAACAAAAAGGCCAGTCAGACATTAAACAGGAAAAAAAACAACACATTCGCATACCCAACTTAGTCCTCCCTCCCCCTGAGTCTACCCCATTGTCCTCTAATTAACCAAGGCACCAACCCCAAGATGTTGATATAATCAAGAAGAATATCCAGGTATGGCCTTGGTGCCAGCAAGTCTCATTCCTTATCCTAACTTCCCCAGTACATTTAGACTGCACACAGTCACATCTCCCACCTTGGGTGCAAGCAAGTGACAAAGTAAGGGGGATAGATTTTTTTTTTAATCTGTGGCTTGGCTGGATCCAAGGCACTGGTTAGGGTACCATGTCCATCGTTATAGATGTGTTTAAAAATAATTATATAATATGTAGGATTTGTGCTATTCCAAAGTAATAATTTACGTAAATGTTGTGCCTCACAGCTGAATAATTTAAGTTGGCTTCTGAGTATGTCGAACTAGACTTATACTCAGTACTGATGACACTGTGTAAAAAGTTTTGTATGTTTTTTGTATAGGACGTTCCAATGTAAAGCCTTCCATTTTCTCAAAACATGAACAAGTACAAGAGACAGATGAGAGAGGTAGCCTGCAGGTTAAAGACGAAGAAGTTCCAATAAATATCAGCAGACGTGAGTAATAAAGGCTAAACTAATCAAACTTGCACAGTGCATATCTCCTCCCCTTAAGCTGATAGAATAAAATGAGGTTTTTCTTCTCTTCAACTTCAATTGTATTCCTGTCATCCCCTTGGTAGAACAAAGATGTTTATTACTAAATCAGAACCTGGAGCAATAAAAAAAAACTTTCTGTGATTAGAAGTGGTGGTGAGTGGTGTAGAGGGCAGAGGGAGCGTTAAGTTAGAAACTTTCAATTATAACAAAGAAGTGAATAAAGTTCAAGAGGGAAGTATCTTCTAGTAAAATAGAAATGCATAAACAAGAGGTCATGATTTGAGGTTGGAAGATTTAGTGGTAATATGAGAAAGGTAGATGGAATATGCAGATGGTCCTTTCAGTATAGTGATTTCTGTGTTTCTATACTATACTTTGTTTCTCGCCCCTGTGATGAATTTACACAAAAGAATGTACTTCCGAACCATTTTTTAAATATAGTTATATAGTAATGGAAATTAAAAAAAAGAATTATAGTCCATCAAGTTCAACTTTTTTAGATTGCCTCGAATTCTTGTTCTATGTGAATTCATTCTTAATTTATAATTGATCCAGAGAAAGGCAAACTGGAAAGAAAACCATTGAAACATAGCCAAGTGACTCATTAGTGGAAAGAAAAAAAATCCTTGCTGACCCCAGATACTGACATCGGATTACTCCCTGGATCAATATTTCTCCTCTACTTATCCAAGATAACCCTTAATGTTTTTAATCAATAATATATCCAACCCCTTTTTAAAATTATCTTTGATATCTGCTGTCACTATCTCATTTGGTAGAGAATTCCATAGTTTAACCAACCTTACTGTGAAGAACCCTTTTCTTTCTTTAAGGTGGAATATTTTTCTTCTAACCTCAAGGTATGTCCTCTTGTCAGTTGAAAGCCTCTTGGCACAAAAAGTTCACTTAACAAAGCCTTATATTGACCCTGGATGTATTTATATAAGGTAATCATATGGTGCCTTTTTTTTCTAGAGAAAATACATTTAATCTGATTAGCTAGTCTTCATAGCTCAGTCTGCCTTTTCCACTTATTAGTTTGGTTGCCCTTCTCTGTACTTTTTCCAGCTCTAAAATGTCATTTATCTGAAGTGGTGCCATATTCCAAATGTGACATATTGTGCTTGGGATTTGTATAGTGGCAGTATTCTTTTTCTTTCCCTTGCTTCTATACCCCACTTCATGTATGATAATATTTTACTTGTCTTTGTAGATGCTGCTTGGCATTGAGCACTGTTACCTACAGTGCATATAAAAAGTCTACACACCTCTGTTAAAATGTCAGGTTTCTGTGCTGCAAAAAAATGAGACAAAGATAAATCATTTCAGAACTTTTTCCACCTTTAATGTGACCTATACACTGTACAACTCAATTGAAAAACAAACTGAAATCTTTTAGGTAGAGGGAAGACAAATATGAAAATAAAATAATATGGTTGCATAAGTATGCACACCCTTAAACTAATACTTTGTTGAAGCACCTTTTGATTTTATTACAGCACTCAGTATTTTTGGGTATGAGTCTATCAGCATGGCACATTTTGACTTGGCAAGATTTGCCCACTCTTCTTTGCAACACTCCAAATATGTCAGATTGCGAGGGCATCTCCTGTGCACAGCCCTCTTCAGATTACCCCACAGATTTTCAAACGGATTCAGGTCTGGGCTCTGGCTGGGCCATTCCAAAACTTTAATCTTCTTCTGGTGAAGCCATTCCTTTGTTGATTTGGATGTATGCTTTGGGTCGTTGTCATGCTGAAAGAGGAAGTTCCTCTCCATGTTCAGCTTTCTAGCAGAAGCCTGAAGGTTTTGTGCCCATATTGACTGGTATTTGCAACTGTTTATAATTCCCTCTATCTTAACTAAGGCCCCAGTTCCAGCTGAAGAAAAACAGCCCAAAGCATGATGCTGCCACCACCATGCTTCACTGTGGGTATGGTGTTCTTTTGGTGAAGTGCAATGTTGTTTTTGCGACAAACAAATCTTTTGGAATTATGGCCAAAAAGTTCAACCTTGGTTTCATCAGACCATAACACCTTTTGCCACATGCTTTTGGGAGACTTCAGATCTGTTTTTGCAAAATGTAGCCTGGCTTGGATGTTTTTCTTCGTAAGAAAAAGTTTTCGTCTTGCCACTCTACCCCATAGCCCAGACATTTGAAGAATACTGGAGATTGTTGTCACATGTACCACACAGCCAGTACTTGCCAGATATTCCTGCAGCTCCTTTAATGTTGCTGTATGCCTCTTGGTAGCCTCCCAGACCAGTTTTCTTCTCGTCTTTTCATCAATTTTGGAAGGGGCTCCAGTTCTTGGTAATGTCACTGTTGTGCCATATTTTCTCCATTGATGATGACTGTCTTCACTGTGTTCCATGGTATTTATAATGCCTTGGAAATTCTTTTGTACCCTTCTCCTGACTGATACCTTTTAACAATGAGATCCCTCTGATGCTTTGGAAGCTCTCTGTGGACCATGGCTTTTGCTGTGGGATGCGACTAAGAACATTTCAGGAAAGACCAACTAGAGCAGCTGAACTTTATTTGGGGTTAATCAAAGGCACTTTAAATGATGGCAGGTGTATGCTGACTCCTATTTAGCACAATTTGGAATGTGATTGCTTAATTCTGAACACAGCTACGTCCCCAGTTATAAGAGGTTGTGCAGACTTATGCAACCACATTATTTTTCTTTTCTTTTTTTTTTCTTCCCTCCACCTAAAAGATTTCAGTTTGTTTTTCAATTGAATTGTTCAGTTTATAGGTCACATTAAAGGTGGAAGAAGTTCTGAAATGATTTATCTTTGTCTCATTGTATTACAGCACAGAATCCTGACATTTTAACAGGTGGTTGTCTACAAGCCTCCTAAACCCCCATTTATCTCTGATACCCCTAGATTTACTCCATTTATATTACAAATTGCATTGTTATTTTACCTTCCCAAATCAGAACATTGCATTTATTTTTGATAAATCTCATCTGCCATTTAGTTGCCCATTTCCCTAGTTTATGTAATTACCTTTGGATGGAAAATAAACCCTTTTCTGATTTAATTACCTTGCCCAATTTAGTGTCATTAGAGAAGATCAAGACAATACTTTCCAGTCCTACTTCTAAATCATTAATTAATGATTTAAAGTAACACTGAAACCCAAGGAACTCCATTTACACCACATTTGTCCAATCTGAGTATATTCCACTTATAACAACCTTTTGCGGTGCGAACTCCGCAGTTGAAATGGAGTTACCAACAACCCCTCAGGGTTTGCATCACCACCAGCTGCAATGAGCGCCGTAGACACTAATTTCAGTGCTCGCATCACCCCCACTGAGGCCGCATCACCCCTTTGAGCCCACAGGGTTCGCATCTCCCCCACCACTGTACCTGTTCCTGCCAGAAGCCCCCCCTCGAGATCCCCTCAGCCTTCCCCCCCCGGATCCCTGCAGGTTTACCGGTATATGCGCTTCTGGTCTGTCTCCCTGCTCCTGCTCATCCTTCTGCACACGCAGGGGAGCCTGCATGCTGATGCCGCCACTCGGACTTCCATGCCTCTGCAGAAGGAGGCGCAGGGTGACAGAAGACCAGAAGAGGATATACCGGTAAGTCTGCGGGGATCCAGAGGGATGGAGGGGGCCTGAGGGGATAGGGATGGAGGGGGCCTGAGGGGATAGGGATGGAGGGGGCCTGAGGGGATAGGGATGGAGGGGGCCTGAGGGGATAGGGATGGAGGGGGCCTGAGGGGATTGGGAGGGAGAGAATGGGCCTGAGGGGATTGGGAGGGAGAGAATGGGCCTGAGGGGATCGGGAGGGAGGAAATAGGCCTGAGGGGATCTGGAGGAATGCGCAGCCTGAGGGGATCCAGAGGGGGGCTGAGGGGGTCCTGAAGTGGCTTGGGATGGAGGGAGACAGAGGAGGGAGAGAGAGAGACAGCAAAGAGAGGGGGCAAAGAGAGACAGGGGAGGGCAGGGAGAGGGGGCAAATATACACATAGGGGAGGCAGAGGAGGGAGAAGAGAGACACAGCGGAGGGAGAGGAAGGGAGAAGAGAGACACAGCGGAGGGAGAGGAAGGGAGAAGAGAGACACAGCGGAGGGAGAGGAAGGGGGATGAGACACACAGGGGAGGGAGAGGATGGGGAATAGACACACAGGGGAGGGAGAGGAGGGGGAAGAGACACACAGGAGAGGATGGGGGAAGAGACACACAGGGGAGGGAGAGGATGGGGGAACAGAGACACAGGGGAGGGAGAGGAGGGGAAGAGAGACACAGGGGAGGAAGAGGAGGGGGAAGAGAGAGAGGAGGGGGAAGAGAGACACAGGGAAGGGAGAGGAAGGGGGAAGAGAGACACAGGGAAGGGAGATGAAGGGGGAAGAGAGACACAGGGGAGGGAGAGGAAGGGGGAAGAGAGACACAGGGGAGGGAGAGGAAGGGGGAAGAGAGACACAGGGGAGGGAGAGGAAGGGGGAAGAGAGACACAGGAGGAAGAAAAAGGGGGAAGAGAGGCACAGGAGGAAGAGGAGGGGTAAGAGACACAGGGGAGGGAGAGACACCAGGGAGGGAGATAAGGGGGGGAAGAGACACAGGGGAGGGAGAGGAGGAGGGGGAAGAGAGACACCAGGGAGGGAGATGAGGGGGGGAAGAGACACAGGGGAGGGAGAGGAGGAGGGGGAGAGACACAGGAGAGTGAGGATGGAGGAAGTGGGCCTGAGGGGATCAGGAGGGAGGGGGGGGCAGACTGAGGGGATCTGTAGGGGGGCTGAGGGGGTCCTGAAGTGGCTAGGGGGGGGAGACAGAGGCAGGGAGAGAGGGGGCAAAGAGAGACAGGCAAGGCAGAGAAGGGGCAAAGAGAGACAGGGGAGGTAGAGAGGGGGGCAAATAGAGATGGGGAGGGAGAGAGACAGGAGGGAGAGAGGGGGCAAAGAGAGACAGGGAGGGAGAGAGGTACCAAGAGACACAGGGGAAGGAGAGGAGGGGGGAGAGACAAAGGAGAGGGAGGAGGGAAGAGACACAGAGAAGGGAGACAGTGGGGAGGGGGAAGAGACACAACATAAGGAGAAACAAGGGAAGGAGAGGGGGAAAGAGACACAGAGGAGGTTGGGAAGAGACACAGGGGGGGGAGGAGACACAGGGGGGGAGGTAACGGGGGGGAGAGGCTTGCATTGAGCACCAAAGGCGCTCATTGCGAGGCCCGTGATGAGCGCCTAAGGTGCTCATCGCAAAGCCAGTAAAGTAGAGGGTGGAGAGGCTCGCAAAGAGCTCCTCTCGTCATGTAGTGGGTGGGAGCGATAGAGGGGGGAGAGGCTCACAATGAGCGCCAGAGGCGCTCATCACGAGGCCAGTAAAGTAGAGGGGGAGAGGTTTATTATTGCCCTCATTGAGAGGCTTATTATTGCCTTCATTTTTGACGGGCAAGTCGCTAGTTACAAATAACCATGATTCAGGTACCAGGTTTCCCCAAAGGGCCCACACAGTCCATGGTCCCCCAAAAGTTCAAGTTGCCCTCCTGGGCATGACAATACTATATCAGTATTATTTCTGATGACTAAATACAAGATAGCCTCATTTCCAGTGTACTCAAGAACCTGTTTCCCTTCGCTGAACTGGTGGTCTCATCTAGTTTATTTCAGGGTAGTTAGAATCTGCGATTTTTAGATCTTGACCATGCTTAGCTGCATTTCCAATCTGTAGCAATAATTGCAATTCCTCAACTTCAGTTATATTTGGGGGATTATAGCATTCTCCTACCAATATTTTTTTAGGATTTGTTCCTCCACAATTTAATTCAACCCACAAGGTTTCAGCAGTATTGCTTAGTCCACCATAAATATCGTGACTGAATATAGGTTTTAATTCAGGCCTAACATACAGACAAATCCCTCGTCCTCGTCTACCATTGCCTCTATCATAGTTACATAGTCATTAAGGTTAAAAAAAGACTTTCAGTCCATCAGGTTCAACCTTTTAAGATCTCCTCTGATATGCAATATGCATATTCGTTATTAATAAGTTGTTAATTAATTGTTAATTAATCAACATTTATTTATTTTTAATTAATGATTCATTATTAATTGATCCAGAGGAAGGGAAACAGAAAAAAAAAAAAAGTGAAACTTAACCAATCGTCTCAAAGGGAAAACATTTATTCCTTCCTGACCCCAGATACTGGCGATCAGATTTCTCCCATGATCAATACTCTCTCTCTAATTATCCAGGATAACCCTGAATTCCCTTTTTAATTAGAAATAAATCCAGTCCCCTTTTAAAGTTATCTATCGAATCTGCTGTCACCACCTCCTCTGGTAGAGAATTCCACAGATTAACCACCCTTACTGTGAAGAACCCTTTTCTTTCTTTGAGGTGGAATCTTTTTACTTCTATTCTCAAGGGATGTCCTCTTGACAGTTTAAATCCTCTTGGCACAAAAAGTTTCCTTGACAAATCTTTATACTGACCCTGGATGTATTTATATAAGGTAATCTTTTCTTCTCTTAGAGGAAATAAGCTTAATTTGGTTAGTCTTTTTTCATAACTTAGCCCCTCCAATACCCTTATTAGTTTTGTTGCCCTCCTCTGTACCTTTTCCAGCTCTAAAATGTCCTTTTTATGAAGTGGTGCCCAAAATTCTACTACCTATTCCAACTGAGGACTTACTAGGGATTTGTATACTGGCAGAATTATATTTGCTTTCCTTGCTTCTATACCTTTCTTAAATACATGCTAATATTTTATTTGCCTTTGCAGCTGCTGCTTGGCTTTGAGCACTGTTACCTAGGTGGTTGTCCACAAGCAATCCCAAATACCTTTCAGTATACGATACCCCTATATTTTCTCCATTAAGTTTGTAAATTGCATGGCTATTTTTCCTTCCCAGATGCATAACTTTACATTTATTCGTGTTAAATCTCATCTGCCATTTAGATGCCCATTCTTCAATTTTATGGAAATCTCTTTGGAGGGAAAGCACATCATTATGTGATTTAATTGCCTTGCACAACTTTGTGTCATCAGCAAAAATGGAGATACTACTTTTCAGTCCCACCTCGAAGTCATCAATAATATATTATACTAGCTAATTGCCCATCAAAAAATGACGGCAATCAAATTGTAAGTGAGCTAATGCTGTTTGGTGTATAATAATGAAATAAATAATACATTAATAAATTAATATACTTTACCTATTTTGAAGTTATATATGTAGGAAGCATTCTGTTGAAGAGCTGACAATCTGTTTTGATGTTGCTGGAGCATTAGTAGTGTGGAGCTGCTGTGTAAGCGTGATGAATGTGTGCAGTGTAATAGTGTGCGTGCGCGAGACCAAACCGTTGGCGTAGCTTTGTACTTACACATTGTTCTAAAATGGCGGCTAATGTGTGGTATGCGTCTGTAGCGGAATATCCGTATGTGTTTTGTGGTGTTTTGCGTGTTTCTGGTGGTGTTTTGCGTGTTTAGAGTGCTGTAGCCTCGTTTTCGTATTGTTCGGCGGCCATTTTTTCCCTTGCTTAGAGAATTTTGTAGTGTCTAAACTCTTTTATTTTGAGGTAAATTAAGGTGTAACTTCATTTTTTGAGGTCCTGGATGCCCCCTCTTGCTGTAGGTAAGCTTTTTATGTATGTGTATTTATTGTGTTTTTAATTTTTTGATGTCCGCGGAATGCGGCCGTTTTTTGCGAGGTCGTAATGGGTGGTAACGTGTCTCGTATGTTGTGTGAGTTACAACGTAAAGTTTGCGAGGGTCGCAGTTGCCGGCGCTCCATGCCAGCAACTGAGGCACGCGCTTCGCGAGCCCGCAAGCGTTAGCAACAACTCGTAAGCTCACAACTATATATGTGATATAAAAAAAAAGGACCTTATACTGAACACTGAGGAACCCCACTTGGTCCAATCTGTGTATGTTCCATTTACAACAACCCTTTGCTTCTTGCCTTTTAGCCAGACTCAATCCCTGAGCAGATATTTACTGCAATTCCTGCATCCCATTTGCACAATAGTCTCCCATGTGGCACTGTATCAAAAGCCTTTGCAAAATCTAAAAAGACTACATCCACTGAGTTGCCTTGATCCAGGTTTCTACTAACCTCATAGAAACTAATTATTTAGCACCATCTTTCCTAAATAGGCTGTAACCCTCCAAATCAACAGTCCAGGCATGAGTCAACCCACTATCTCACCGTCAAATCACATTTAAAATTTACTGTTAATAATTCTAACTCGCCCATTTACCCTGACAAGCTTCTGGTATTAGCAGGCATACACTCTGCAGTGTTGATTTTCTTGCTGACTATACTAACCCTCCCCTTCCCCTCCCCATGAGTAGTTCATTCTTCTCTTATCCCCTCTCCCCTTTCTATCCTATTACTTCCATCTAGTGCCACACCCCTCCTTTACCCTCCGTGAGGTACTAACTAGTTTTACTTTCTTCCATAGTTAGTCATCAGAAGCTTTTCTTTAGAAGTACCATCATTGAGCTTAATGAGATAATATCTAACTAACCATTCATAATTAATAAGATATTAATAAAGCCTAATCATTTATAACTGGGTTATCACCCATCTGTACAATTAAACCAAACTTGTAATTGTAGCTGTGAGGGGAATATTTACCGCAAGGTGTTGTTTAGCTCAAACTTGTTGTATTGGTTGATTGAAATACAATGCCTTGCAAAAGTATTCACCCTTCTTGACTTTTTACCTATTTTGTTACATTATAGCCTTAACGTCGATGTTTTGTTAATCTGAATTTTATGTGCCAGCAACTGAGGCCCTCGCTTCGCGAGTGCCGCAGGCTCGCTGTGCGAGCCTGCAAGCGTTAGCAACAACTCGCATGCTCACAACAATATATGTGACTAGCGAATTGCCCGTCAAAAAATGACGGCAATGAAATTGTAAGGTAGCTAATGCTGTTTAGTGTGTAATAATGAAATATATAATACATTAATGAATGAATATACTTTACCTATTTGAAAGCATTGTGTGGAAGAGCTGTGAATGTGTTTTGATGTTGCTGCAGCATTAGTGGTGTGGATCTGCTGTGTAAGCGTGCTGAATGTGTGCAGTGTAACACTGTGCGTGCGCGAGCCCAAACCGTTGTCGTGTACTTCCGCATTGGCGTAAAATGGCGAGTAATGTGTGGTATACGTTTGTATCGGAATATCCGTAGGTGTTTTGCGAGTTTCTTGTGGTGTTTTGCGAGTTTAGAGTGCTGTAGCCTCGTTTTCGTTTTGTTCGGCGGCCATTTTTTCTCTCGCTTCGATTTTTTTTTAGTTTGTAAACTGTTTTATTTCGAGTAAAATCGAGGTGTAAGTTGTATTTTTGAGGTGCTGGGTGCTCCCTCTTGGTGTAGGTAAGTTTTTTTATGTATGTGGTGTGTGTATGTATTGTGTTTTACATTTTGTAATGTTCGCGAGTTGCGTCCGAGTGTTGCGAGTCCGTAATGTGTGTGAACGTGTGTCGTATGTTGTTTGCGAGTGTCGTAATGTGTGTGTCGTACTGTTTGGGTTGCGACGTGAAGTTTGCGAGGCTCGCAGTTGCTGGCATGGCGCTCCATGCCAGCAACTGAGACCCTCGGGCAGTGCCCTCGCTATGCGAGGGCCGCGGGCTCGCTACGCGAGCCCGCAGCGTTAGCAACAACTCGTACGCTCACAACTATATATGTGATCATTTTGTTCTTAAAGATTATATGTGTCTGATTTTTATTAATCACATTTGTATTACATTTTAATCTGGCTGAATTCTCCTTCTGTCTTTTGGTTCTATATAGTTCACTATTACCTTTGGGATTTATTTCCTACTTCAGGCTAAGTATTTTGGGGTGTATTACTTGTGTTTCTTCTAGTTTGTAGTATTGATCTTTCACAACAGAGCAATTGATACTATTTTTTTTTTATTATTCAGGCTATACATGAAAAATAAATATAAAAAAAAATCTTAGTACAGTTCTACTTAGAAAAATGAATAGAGTAAAAGTATGCAAATCATCAATATAATCCTTAAGAAATTATAAAGATGCTACTATCTACATCAACCCCCAAAAACTTTTAATATGGCACATTGTTAGATTTCTGGAGGTCTGAATAATGATGTCTTTTAGGTCAAGCAGAAGTGTTTGTTTATTGTAACGTGTACACAGAGACCTCTCAAAGCAAAAGTCTGACATAATTCTCAATTACAGAGAATATATATAAGGAGACCCCATTTTAACGTTATTGCAGAGAGAGAGTGCACAGAGATCACACAAAGAGAGAGTGCACAGACAGAGAGTGAGATAGAGAGCGCACAGAAAGAGAGAGTACACAGAGGGGGAGTGCACAGAGATAGACATAGAGAAAGTGCACAGCGCAGACTGAGAGAGTGCACAGTAAGAGAGCGTGCACAGAGATAGATACAGAGAAGGAGGGGTACAGAGACAGAGAGTGCACACAGACAGCGCGCACAGAGCAAAGTGAGAGAGAGTGTGCACAGACAGAGAGTGCACAAAGAGAGTGCGCACAGACAGAGAGAGGGCACAGACATAGAGAGGACGCAGACAGAGACAGAGCGCACAGAGATTGACACAGAGAGGGAGAGGTACAGAGAGAGAGTGCACACAGAGACCAAGAGAGAGCACACAGATAGAGAGCGCACTTAGATTGACACGAGAAGGAGGGGTACAAAGACAGAGCACACAAAGAGAGAGTGCACAGACAGAGAGCGAGAGAGAGTGTGCACACAGAATAGGAGGGGTACAGAGACAGAGTGCACACAGAGAGCACACACAGAGAGAGCACAGAGAGCGTGCAGAGAGAGAGCACATGCCTGTAGAGACAGTGCTGACAGAGTGCGCACAGACAAAGAAAACATGTATTTGTCTAGTAGGTAAAAATTAGCTTACATCACAAAGAAGTACACAGTCGGCCATATTCAATTCCAAGCCCGCAACTTGATCGCAGACAGCCGTATGTCTGCGTGTGTGTTGCAGGCTCCTGTTTTTGTCTCCCATTGAGAGGCTATGCAATTGCTCAAGCCCACAAGTTACGAGCTTAAAGCCGAAACCATAAACCATGCACTGGTTTAGAGCAGGTCGGGAACATAATTAAGCAAGCCCGGAACCTCTTATTTCGAATGAGCCAATAGAAAATGAGACTGTCATTATTACGGCAGTAAAACATGGAGGTTACATGTCATTCAATTAGGTTTGAAGGTCTGATATACATTCAGACTTGCAAACCCTCAAAATAAAGAATTTAACAAAATGAATGCCAATGCTGATCTAGTCCATATGTATTAACTCAATGATACCCGAGATCCATTAAACCGCCAAAATGAAACATTAAAAATAAATCTAATTTCTTGCCGATTTGCGGGCTTGAGATTTTGCGGGCTTGTTGTGCAATTTAATTCTAATGTCTGTCATCGCTTTCCCCGTTATTTCCAGTGCAGTATAGATTTTTTATTTGCATTTACAGTGCTACAAATAGGTGTTTAACCTCCTTGCGGGTCCTCTCTAGCACTTGTTGGATTTTCTCCTTTATTTGCCGTTTACGGGTGTGTTATGAACAGCATGGCTCAGTGGACTGTTTGGGGTTCATCAGTTATTATATGTGTGGTTAGAAGGTACTAACAACTTGCTTAACAGTCATGTCTGGGATATACAAAGGTTAAAGTTAAAGAATTTATATGGCCCTGCAATCGGCCACGTGTGAAGGGTCTGGTTTTAGTCATGAAGGGAGGAGCTAGTTTTATGGGAGAGAAAATGTGTAATGAGAACAAGAAAGCCATGTGGGTGAGGGGGGTAGCAAACTATTCACCTAGCAGGATGGGCTAGAACTGCGAGGAAGTCTTTGGTGTTTTGTGTCATCTTTATTTTTTTATATATCTCTGTAACAATAAAGAAGTGGCCAGTCTGATTTTGGACACACTAAACAAAGGTGGTGTCGGAGTCTGCTTGTACTAATCAAAGGTACATGGTGTGTGATTCTTAGATCCTAAGAAAAGGGGTCTGATGGTGCCTGTCTCTTCATAAATTATGCTGTCATCTGAAGTGTCTGCTGGTGTCGAGATCTGAACAAACAGTTGCAACCCGTATAGAGAAAGAGACTTGGGGTGAGCGTAGTCCCCCAAATATGGCAGGCTTAACAGCTGGTGGCAGTGGTGGGATATCTCAAGCATTTTTGCCAGCAGCCAGGATGGCTACTTACAAGGACAGAGAGAAAGAGAGCCAGATGACAGAGGCAAAGAACTGCAGAGGAATGTCCCTTCTAAAGCAATGAATGGCATTCCTGGGATTGTGGCAGGGCCATGAGCTGTCAGACTGGCTGGAGGAACTGGTATGGAAAGAGATTTCCTTGGAGAAACCGTATCAGGCCAGGATAGGGTATGTTGGCGCCCTTGGAGAGGATCTCTATGTTCGATTGGAGCTAATGGATGGGCTCTGGGTGATCGTATATGGTGATCCTGAATGTGGCATGGGGACTGTAAGGAGGCAGAACAATTATTTCTTAAACGCCGTCAAGGTCTGGGACTAGAACCATGATCCCCCGAGGCTAATTTGCTGAAACTCCTGATTCAGCAAGAGCTGCAGCTGGAGGCTGAGTATGTTGAATTGCTGGATGAGGCTTCCAAGGAGGGGTTTTGGCCATCCAGTTAGGAGGAACCCTGTCAGGCGGACAGGGAGGAAGAGGACTGGTTACCAGAAGTCTGGGGAGAGGAAATTATAGACTCTGACCAGGACTATACCAATATGGAGGTACAAATGGGCCAGGCACCGTAAATTTTTGCTACCACTGGAACAGATGGATGGTACCATACATTATGGGTACATCTCAAAAGCAGTGGAGTCTGTCTCTCAGACAGGAATATCAGGCCAGATGGAGGGCCTGGGAGAGTTCTGGAAGGAACCAGAGATGGATTGTGAACCTATCATGGGTTCCCGTGGATAACTACAGTCCAGGAACCAGCCATGGATACAGGTGCGAACACAGAGAATAACCTTGGCCTGTGTCAGACCAAGGGGGCCAGCCATACCCAAACGGCTGGGGCATAATTGCTAATCACAAGGCAGTTGAGAAGACAGAGAATGTCTGTAAAACTGATGGCCCAAGGGGAAGTCTGGATGAGAGCTGTGAGGTCCTGACAGGGAACACAGTGACCAAAGATCCCAAGGGAGGTGAGTGCTGTACCCAGGCGGTGGTTCCAGAGAGAGGGGGATGTGACATGCTGTTCCAGATGCAACCTAGAGATTTGGAGTCTTTAGACCAGACCACAACATTTGGTGCCGGCTTCCAGAACCGTCCAGTACATTCCCCCTTGGAATTACTATTTTTCTGGGCGCCCCAGGGGAGTGTTTTACCCATGCAGTGGGGCAGAAGAGTGCATGGGCCCTGTTTTTTTTGGGGGGTGGGATGGCAATGGCACTCTTGGACTGTATTGATTTACCCTGGCACAGAGGACTGTTGGCAGAAGCCAGGCCAAACAGAGAGTCTGAATGGGATAAGCTATGTTTACTGTGCCCTGGGAATGGACTGTGGGCCTAGCATGGAGCCCCAGCTGATAACAAATGTCAGAGAGCTAGCCACAGACCAGAGGGCAGGGGAGGTTATGGTCCCTGAGATCTTGCCAAACAGAGACACAGCAAATCAGTTAAAGAGGAACCACATTCCTTATTGTGTGCCCAATCAAGGAGAGCTGGAGCACAGTGCCCTGACTATGGTTTCAGGCGAGATGGAATACATCACACCATTTCTTCATCTCCTTGGACCACAGTTGGAGTCCCATGCCCAGGCCTTTGCTCCAGGTGAGCAGGGGTACTGTGCCCACACTGCGGTGCAGGGGAAGGTGGAGCCTTTAGTCCAGACCACCATCATAGATGCTGGGTTCAGGATCAGACCAGTATGTTCCTCCCTGGAGGTATTAGTTTATGGGACTCCCAAGGAAAATGTTTCTTGGGAGCTGTCACCTGGACTGGGTGAACTAATAGGCCCAAGGACTGCTTTAGATGCAACTGCCCAAGTAAATTGTTTTTCCCAGTTGATGGGGAGGGAGGGGGCATGTGCCATGGAATGGGGAAGGTGGTTGGCAGTTGAGCCATGGAGGCTTTGCCCAAAATTGTGTGCCCATTGGAATTGGAAGAAATTTGGACTGTGAGGCAATTACAACTCTATTACTCGCACAAGTGAGATCAGTGTGGCTAGAAATTTGTCCGGCAGGACGAATTCCTAGGCCACACTAGGATGGGAGAAACTAGCATTTATGAACAGAACGGCTCAGTGGACTTTTTGGGGTTCATCAATTATTATATGTGTGGTTAGAAGGTACGAACAACTTGCTTAACAGTCATGTCTGGGATATACAAAGGTTAAAGTTAAAGATTTTAAAGAATTTATATGGCCCTGCGATCGGCCACGTGTGAAGGCTCTGGCTTTAGTCATGAAGGAGGGAGCTAGTTTTATGGGAGAGGAAATTTGTAATGAGAACAAGAAAGCCATATGGCTATTCACCTAGGAGGATAGGCTAGAACTGGGAGTCTTTGGTGTTTTGTGTCATCTTTCTGTTTTTTTTTATATCTCTGTAACAATAAAGAAATGGCCACTCTGATTTTGGACACACTAAACAAAGGTGGCGTCGGAGTCTGCTTGTACTAATCAAAGGTACATGGTGTGTAAGAAAAGTGGTCTAAATGGTGCCTGTCTATTCAGAAATTATGCTGTCATCTGAAGTGTCTGCTGGTATCGAGATCTGAACAAACAGTTGCGACCCGTATAGAGAAAGAGACTTGGGGTGAGCTTAGTCCCCCAAATCTGGTGGGCATAGCAGGGTGTGAATACATTTGCGGGCTTGGTGAAATTGAGCAATTAAATAGTGATTTTAGCCTTGTGAAAGATCAAAGGCTTCTGGAGGCTGTAAGTTAAGAGTTTAACCATCAACATTTTTTCAAGCCCGTAACTCATAAGCCGTTCCGAGCCTTCAAAAAGACGCCAATTAAATAGCAATTAGCTTGCGACCTCACTTACGGCCTACCGGATCGCCCAAAAGCTCAATTGAATATGTCCTAGTATGTCCAGGTGAATACCAAAATGAAGGTTAGTCTAACAAAGGGCATACTAAATACAAAATGGCAGAAACCATACAATAGGCAGAATCTTTCTTTTTTAGACAGGATTTTAAAACTTTGCATACTATTAGAAAATTAGGAAGCTGTGAGCTAAACTATGAAGGGTCAGAGGCATAGCATAGAAGTCCGACAAATCGTGGTCTACTGGAGAAGGAACTGGCAACCCACTCCTGTATCGTTGACAAGAAAACCTTATGTGTATAGGGTCATGAAGAGTTGGACACGACTGGTGCTTGCGGATTACACTTGACCTGATCATGTTTTAGGAGAATTGTTTCCAATTTTTTTGTTCGAATTATAAGACCCTTTCAGCTAATACATTCAAAGAAATCAATTTTAAGCTCTTTCAATACTATTATCTTACCCTAGTTCTCAAACATTAGTTTTACTTTTCCAGAACTAATAAGTGTTTCTGAAACTGAACCTTTATGTTGTCTCTGGATATGTGCCCATTTTGATGGAAAGCCTATTGCTATTGTTGAGCAGAACCAAAGTTAAGAGATGTCACTTTGTGGACGATATTTGGTGTCCCAATAACTCCCAATAATATAAAATACTTCAAAGCCTAGTGTTGTCTTTTAATCACTATAACAGTAGTGGCAAAAATGCCATATAGCATTGCTGGCTACAACCTCCTATCCCCACCTCAGTCAAGTGTTGTCACTAGATTGAACTGAAACTAGCTTAGATAGAGAAGGGATGGGATAAATGTTTTCCACAAAGGAGTGGCTTATATTAATATTCAACATCAAACCATCATCTAGAATCTAGTAGATCAATTTAAATTAGGGCTGGAAATTAACAACAGTTAGTTTTTTTATATGTTTTACATGGTTTTGCATGTTCCTGATGCTCTTATAATCCCTGATCGCAGCAGAAAAATCATAAGACGCATAAGTAAATAATCTTGGATGGCCACTGAGATGAAATGTCATTTTCTTTTAGATGGAAAGTTCAGTTTCAAACCTGAGGACAAACTGGTTAAAAAAAAGAAAAAGTGTTGCTCTTCCGTGAGTAAATGTATACTGTACAGCTGAGAGTTTTCCATTAAATCTATGCAATAAACTAGGGCAATAAGACTGCCATTCATTTTTTTATCCAATCATGTGATTAAAAAATGAATATCAGGATTAATTTTAAATTTAAAAAGTTGATTGGGTCCCAGCCCTAATTTAACCGTACGTCTCACCAGTACTGAAAGGGAATTTTAACTTCTTATTCTGATGGTTAAGGGAGATTGAGATAGAATCCTTTAGTTTTTTGGCTGCTTTTTAAATAATTAGTCTTTTTTTGTTTCCTCTACTTATTGTTCTTTTTTAAATGAAAGATTTACTTTCTTCACTGTGCCTTAGGGAGTTAAGCTACACTGATGAGGCCCAATGTAGGCCAAAACGTACTTCTGGGGTTTGCCGTTTCTCCTGATCAGGGTAGAATTGCCTGGTATTTTGGGACTTGATCACTCTAGTGAGTGGGGCCAGACTGATATGCTTATAGGCTATTTCTCCTTGTGAAAGGCACAAGTGAGCTAAAAGAGGTTGCTCTCAGAGTGGGTTATGTCCATAGAACTAACCTATTAAGGTTAGTTTTTTTCTCTGATTGAGCACCTCTAAGTTTGTTGTTTTGTTTATGTGTAATATTATTTGTTATGTATGAAACATTTTAATACAACTATATTAATTTAAAAAATAATATGAGATACAAAGTAATAGATGGAGTCAGCTTAAAAGAACCTGTGCATTATTAAAAAGTACTCTTTTGATAAACTACACTTAAACAGGCAAAATATTTTTAGAATCTACAAAAAAATAATATAGCGACTGTAACGGAGTTGGAACACGAATCCATAAACCAACATACACACAGTATAACAGTAGGATCATATTTTAACCATAATAATTAAATAACCAAAACAGGGTAAAACGGTGATGGGTTCTGTTACACACCTCCCCCGTGACCATAAGCCAGCATACACGGTCTGATCCCAATGGATCGACCTGGGGATGTCCTGACAAAAGTAGTTGTTGGTAAATTCTCTAGTTTGACAACCCATCAGCATTACTGCAATTCACCTTTACTCACATTTCAAGAACAAAACAAACGCACACTTCATACAGCATTCACAGCCATAAACATTTCAAGGAGAGGGAGAATAAATTTTACAAACAGGTTTTACAGAAGCCTCTGTACTGGAGACAATGGGGAAAGTAATCCAATTATCCAGGGATAGAGGCAGACTCCATTGAGCACATGGTTGCAAAAAAACATAAACCACTTTAAAATACATAAAGTCACCTTTTACACATAACACACAGACATTTCACATATCCCCAGATAGCTGGGATCTGAGCGCACAAAACTACCGAATAGCGCTCAGATCCTATTCACACAGTTCAATTGCCAGGTAGCTAAAGTCTTTCCCATAGTCTTTCATTATATGAATGGGCTCCATGGCATAGCTATCTGGGGTATCACCGCTCCCACAGGGGAAGTACCGAATGACCCCCCTGTATTTAAAGGGCCAGAATGAGTGACATACACTCTAGTATGGCCGAATACTGTTTTTAAAGGGCAATATGTCCCAGGGCCATAGTCGCAGGGCAGGAGGCTGGCAATAAGTCCTCTCCAGGACAAAGTGGCAAAAGGCACTTCGTCACCCATCTCCCCTTTGGGGGGAAGTCTAACCAGGCACCAGGATATTTTGCTGTGGTGATTGGGCAACACGCTGAGGGGACTTGAGAGGCAGAGCCAGCGGCACTCTGCCCTGATGCCAGCTCTTCTGCTGGTATAACCTGCAGGACATTCTGCTATGTACAAGGGACAAAGGGAGGCCAGAGGCCGACTGCACTCTGCCCCGCTGTCAGCTCTTCTGCTGGGGTACTTGGGACATATTCCGGCTCAGTAGCCAGGGAAAGGTGGGGGTCAGTGGGGGTTAACATTTCCTCTGTTAACCCTGGGGCACATTAGGAGGTAGCTGGGGAGGGGAATTTGTACTTACCCCCTCCTCCGGTTGTCCCAGTGAGGGTAGTTGGGGATCTGGACAGGCTGTCCAGCATCCCGGTAGGTCAGGCACAGAGACCATGGTCCCATCTACGCCGTCTGGGAGATTGGTGTCTCCCCTTGTTCAGCTCCCTGGGGTTCACACTACTGCTGGGGGGGAAGGACGACACCTTCGGCCCCCCTGGGGTACACACTGCCCCTGGGGAGGAAGGACGGCACCTTCTGCTCCCTGGGGTACACACTGCCGCTGGGGAGGAAGGACGGCACCTTCTGCTCCCTGGGGTACACACTGCCGCTGGGGAGGAAGGACGGCACCTTCTGCTCCCTGGGATACACACTGCCGCTGGGGAGGAAGGACGGCACCTTCTGCTCCCTGGGGTACACACTGCCGCTGGGGGGGGGGGGGGGACGGCACCTTCTGCTCCCTGGGATACACACTGCCGCTGGGGGGGAAGGACAACACCTTCTGCTCCCTGGGGTACACACTGCTGCTGGGGAGGAAGGACGACACCTTCAGCTCCCTGGGGTACACACTGCCGCTGGGGAGGAAGGACGACACCTTCTGCTCCCTGGGATACACACTGCCGCTGGGGGGGAAGGACGACACCTTCGGCCCCCTGGGGTACCCACTGCCGCTGGGGAGGAAGGACGGCCCCTTCTGCTCCCTGGGGTACACACTGCCGCTGGGGAGGAAGGACGGCAGCTTCTGCTCCCTGGGGTACACACTGCCGCTGGGAAGGAAGGACGGCACCTTCTGCTCCCTGGGATACACACTGCCGCTGGGGGGGAACGACGGCACCTTCTGCTCCCTGGGATACACTCTGCCGCTGGGGGGGAAGGACCACACCTTCGGCCCCCTGGGGTACACACTGCCACTGGGGAGGAAGGACGGCACCTTCTGCTCTCTGGGGTACACACTGTCGCTGGGGAGGAAGGACGGCACCTTCTGCTCCCTGGGGTACACACTGCCGCTGGGGAGGAAGGACGGCACCTTCTGCTCCCTGGGATACACACTGTCGCTGGGGAGGAAGGATGGCACCTTCTGCTCCCTGGGATACACACTGTCGCTGGGGAGGAAGGACGGCACCTTCTGCTCCCTAGGATACACACTGTCGCTGGGGAGGGGAATTAGTTGGAGTATTCCACGTGGAGCGGTTTCTGTTTCTGGGTCAGTCTCTCTGCATGTGGCCCTGCTGGTTACACGTGTGGCACCTGATGTACCGTGGAGGGGTTTGGTAGTTCCCACCACCCGGACGCAGTGCTGGGGGGGGGTTAATGGTGGGAGGTGGGTTAGCAGCTCCCAAGATGGACCGCCCCCGTGCCCGCTGCTTTTCCATTATGTATTCGTGGACATCTGTCATTAACCATTCCAAGGTTATTGTGGGAAGCGTACCTGGGAAAAAGGCCAGTCTGCTTTGGAGTTCTCTTCCAAACTCAGTCTGTGTGCTGTCCGTAAGAGGTGCTGTAGCCGCTGCCCGGTCTCCCTCCACAGGGGTGAGATGCTGCAAAGAGACACATGAGCGCTCATTGCGAGCCACGCGATGAGCAGCAAAGGCGCTCATTGCCGAGCTTGCAAGGAGCACCATTAGCGGGAGATGATGCAAAGACACACATGGCGCTCATTGAGAACCACGCAATGAGCGGGGCTCGATAAGAGCGCCAAAGGTACTCAGAGGAGCAAAAGCCTCACATTGTGTGGCAAACAACATTGCCAGCCTTACAATTGTATTCCCGTCATTGTTGACGAGCAATTTCCTAGTTTTTTAATAACATTAAATCCATAAAGTACTTGTTATTGCTTATACAGGTATAAAGCTATCCCGTTTAGAGCTGTTTTACCTGCCAGACCCCTTTTAATGTTAAACCCTGCTATAGCGCTGTTTTTGCCTGCCGGACCCCTTTGAATGCTCTCATTTGCTATAAGAAAACAGAATCCAGGATGAGCCAGACATCAATAATTTAAAGTTTATATTTCTGCTAATGTTCAGTTTGTGTTAGTGTTATTTTATGTTTGATGCTTCTTTGAAGTACATATAAAACCAAAAAAGTTTACATTTCAATTGAAATTGGTGTTTTTTTCATGAGTTCCCCTATCTCTATCTTCCCCATGTTAAACTGCCCTGTTTAGAGCTGTTTCGCTTAGGTTCCATGCAACAGGAGTGTTATCTACAGCGTTAATTGAGGTATAGCTGTAGCTTTAAATTATACCACATCTGCTGTTTTCCTTTACATAGTACTATCACTAGTATCACTTGAGACCTTTTTATGTACATATTTCTGCTGCCTGAATAATCACTTAAAATAGAAATAAAATTCCACTGATAAAGAGGCATAAACCCCAAACAAATCAATCATTTAACAGAGAATATTTTAAATATCTTTTCAATGGAAAAAGGGTTTTGGGGGGGGGGGGATTATTTTTATTGAAGACATAAAATAATACAGCATTGTACTTTAAAATATAAGCGTGAGATAAGTGATATTGCCTTCTTCAATAAGTTGTCAGAGCAATTTAAATTGAGTCAAGTCAAAGAGGTACTGAATGGGTAATCTAGCCAAGTTATATCTCTGTAGTAGGGTCCCAGATTTTCTGGAACTGGGGAATTCTATCTAAAATGCAAATAAGTTAACTTTCTAATTGCGTCCTGAAAATTCAGTGTTGGTGTTTTCCAGCTACTGGCTATATGAGATTTGGCTTCAATAGCTATAAGCTGAAATAATTTGTTTTGTTACTGTTACTGTGAATTACTGTCTTCAAAAAATTGGCAGGAAGCTGGGTCCCACGATATACCTTGGGCTATTGGGCATAACAACCAAGTGTGGATATGGTCCCCTATTGTTTGACAGCCTCTAAAGCATTTATTACTCTCTCTGGTGTTAATCTTTTGCCTTTTATCTGTGGTACAGTAGGTTCTTTGAAGAATGGGTGTTTCCAGGAGGCTGGAGTTAAGCAATACTTTATTTAAATTCAAGCAAGCTTCTAACCATTTAGCCCAATCCCACGTCCTCTTCCCATCACATATATAGTTGTGAGCGTATGGGCCGTTGCTCACGCTTGCGGGCTCGCGAAGTGAGGGCCCGCATTTGCGGTGGTGGAGCATCCCAACGTCCCCGCAAATGCGGATCCTCGCAAAGCGAGGGTCCGCATTTGCGGAGGTGGAGGCTCCAACGTCGGCTGTGTTAACACAAACACACCACACACGACTTTTTAACAAAAAAAACCCAACCTCCCAGCCAACAAAAACCCAACGTAACGTCCCGGGTCCGCATTTGCGGAGGTGGAGGCTCCAACGTCGGCTGTGTTAACACAAACACACCACACACGACTTTTTAACAAAAAAACAACAACCTCCCAGCCAACAAAAACCCAACGTAACGTCCCCGCAAATGCGGATCCTCGCGAAGCGAGGGTCCGCATTTGCGGAGGTGGAGGCTCCAACGTCGGCTGTGTTAACACAAACACACCACACACGACTTTTTAACAAAAAAACCCCAACCTCCCAGCCAACAAAAACCCAACGTAACGTCCCGGGTCCGCATTTGCGGAGGTGGAGGCTCCAACGTCGGCTGTGTTAACACAAACACACCACACACGACTTTTTAACAAAAAAAACCCAACCTCCCAGCCAACAAAAACCCAACGTAACGTCCCGGGTCCGCATTTGCGGAGGTGGAGGCTCCAACGTCGGCTGTGTTAACACAAACACACCACACACGACTTTTTAACAAAAAAACAACAACCTCCCAGCCAACAAAAACCCAACGTAACGTCCCCGCAAATGCGGATCCTCGCGAAGCGAGGGTCCGCATTTGCGGAGGTGGAGGCTCCAACGTCGGCTGTGTTAACACACACATACAGACACACGACTTTTTAACAAAAAAAACCTCAAAGGCGCCTAACACCCGCTTACACACAGACACACACACGCAAGACTTAAAAAAAAAACACCATAAAGGCCCCTCACACGCTCTTAACACACATACGTACGACTTAGAAACAAATACACTGCGTCGTACACGTAAAAGCCAACTGCGTCTCTTGCAAAAAATACATCCGCATCGCAACAAAATACGGCCGCCAAACGACCCATTCTAAACGCCGTGCATCAAAACATCACAAACACAAGAAATAAACACAACGAACACATAAAAAGCTTACTTACAGCAAGGGGGGGGCATCCGGCACCTCCAAAAGTTAACTTCCACGTCCATTTAAGTCCAAAAAAAAGAGTTTAAACTGCCGAAAATCGCCTAAGCGAGAGAAAAAATGGCCACCAAACAAAACGAAAAGGAGGCTTCAGACGTAACTACACTACAGAAACTCGCAAGAATGAAATAGATACTATACGGAACGTACCACACTCATATTAAACACCATTTTGAACCCTACTACGCACAAAATGGCGGATGGAATGCAAATTGTAAGCTGGAACGCAAATAGCGCATGCGTATTGCGTTCTAACGGTCTGAGGCACTTGAAAGTTTAAAAAAATACTGCCTACTTTCCAGAAATTTCTACAAGGTTATAAATACTGCCTACTTTCCAGAACTTTCTACATTTCTACTCAGGTGATGAACAGAGTGACTTCAGAGTTAAATGCTGCTGTTACTTGAGAAGACAATTCTTTCCTAATTTACTACTTTACATTGTGTAAATTACAACTGAGAGGTAAGCTATAATATATAACATTTTATTATCAAGACAGGACAAAAAAAAGAATTGAACTATGAAAATGTGATTTATGTATAGTGACATGTGCCACGCACATTTATGTGTATAGCCCCTGCAACAAACTGATCTTCAACCAAACTAATTCAACAACTATATTTAAATGTCATTAAAAAATTTAAATTTTATGTATACTAATATGTGACACGCACATATATGTGTATCATGTATAGTCACATGTGACACACATATTTATGTGTGTAGGCCCAAAAAAGAAATAAGGTTCATTTAACAATTACAATATGATTCATGTATAGTGACATGTGACATGCACAAAAAAAAAATTACATTTAACTTCAATGTATGTGACATTTATGTGTGTAGGCCCCCCCAAAAAATAATGTTCATTGAAAAAAATTACAGAAGTACATTAAGTTATTGCAATTCAATATATAACCTAAAGCTCAATCTTTCTCCTTTTTTTTATATTCAAACAGACTCAGCATCAACAGCGTCAATCCATTTTAAAGATAGAAAAATACATTACATGCAGAAAAATACCATGCTTTGCTAAATCAAAAAGAAGAAAAATACAATTAACCATTTCACTTTCTTTTTCAAACAGACACTACAAGAAGACCGGCGGATTAAGATTGCCAGGAGGGGACCCTCTGTCATTCGACACTTCAATCAAGGTAAAGTATAAAGTACAATAAAGAAACCAACTATGAGCCTCATTCAATTCCGAGTTGCCCAATTGAATAGGGCTCTATATAAGCACATACAAAAAAATTTGACTGAACTTTTTTGTTACTGAACTTCTATCCAAAACCAAGGTTTTCACGAACTAAAAACTTCTGTCAAAAAATATGTTATGTGCTTATATAGAACCCTATTCAATTGCCAAAATTCTAATTGAATGAGGACCTATATATGTTTAATGGCCGCCAATATAACAAATGCAGCAAGCAAAGGCCCTCATTCAATTGCTATTTTGGACAATTGAATAGGGCTCTATATAAGCACATAACATATGTTTTTCCAATACGTTTTTGGAGCCTCATTCAATTACGAGTTGCACAATTGAATAGGGCTCTATATAAGCACATAGAATATTTTTTAAACAACTTTTTAGTTAATGAACTTCTATCCAAAAGCAAGGTCTTCACTAACTAAAAACTTCTGTCAAAAAAATATGTTATGTGCTGATTTAGAGCCCTATTCAATTGGCAAAATTGCAATTCAATGAGGGCCTTAGTAACTAAAAACCTATTTAAAAAACATATGTCATGTGCTTATTTACACCCCTATTCAATTGGCAAAATCGCTATTGAATGAGGGTCTAATTAAGTAAATCAAGACCCTCATTAAATTGCAATTTGGCCAATTGAATAGGGCCCTAAATAAGCACATAACATATATTTTTTAAAGAAGTTTTTAGTTAGCAAGCATCTATCCAAAAGAAAGGTTTTCACTAACTAAAAACTGCTTTAATAAAAATATGTTATGTGCTTCTTTAGGACCCTATTCAATTGACCACATCACAATTGAATGAGGCCCCAAGTATGCAACATATGGTACACACAAAATAGCATTGTACAAAAAAAACATTAACACATAGCAAACTAAATTAATCTTTTTCTTTAATGTATAAGAACCTATAAGCCTTACAAACAAACCTAAATAACCATACCAAAAGTGGTACACACAAAACAGGATTGTACCAAAATCACACAAACACATAGCAAACTAAATTAATCTTCTTCTTTAATGTTTAAGAACCTATAAGCCTTACAAAGAAGCCTAAATAGGCATACCAAAAGTGCTACACACAAAACAGCATTGTAGAAAAACTCACACAAACACATAGCAAACTAAATTAATCTTCTTATTTAATGTTTAAGAACCTTTAAGAACCTATACGCCTTACAAACAAACCTAAATAACCATACCAAAAGTGGTACACACAAAACAGGATTGTACCAAAATCACACAAACACATAGCAAACTAAATTAATCTTCTTCTTTAATGTTTAAGAACCTATAAGCCTTACAAAGAAGCCTACATAAGCATACCAAAAGTGGTACACACAAAACAGGATTGTACAAAAACTCACACAAACACATAGCAAACGAAATTAATCTTCTTATTTAATGTTTAAGAACCTATAAGCCTTACAAACAAACATAAATAACCATACCGAAACTGGTACACACAAAACAGGATTGTACCAAAATCACACAAACACATAGCAAACTAAATTAATCTTCTTCTTTAATGTTTAAGAACCTATAAGCCTTACAAAGAGGCCTAAATAAGCATACCAAAAGTGGTACACACAAAACAGTATTGTACAAAAACTCACACAAACACATAGCAAACTATATTAATCTTCTTCTTTAATGTTTAAGAACCTATAAGCCTTACAAAGAAGCCTACATAAGCATACCAAAAGTGGTACACACAAAATAGGATTGTACAAAAACTCACACAAACACATAGCAAACTACATTAATATTCTTCAATAATGTTTAAGAACCTATAAGCCTTACACACAAGCCGAAATAAGCATAACTACAGTGTTGGACACAAAATAGGATAATGCTAAAACCATTGCAATCATATACAAAATAATTTACAAACAAATAATTGCATTATAAAAAAATTATATATGGAATAGAAAAATAAATTTTCATTATTTTGAAAAGGTTGCACAAAAAAATAAATAGCAGAAAAATTCACCATAATACACAAAAAAAATGTCATTTTTTACTTACTTACAAATACATTCAAATCAAATAACATTTTCTTTTTTATTTTACAACAGATACTGCGTCAAGATCATCGGACCAGGAGTTTCAACTGACGACCAGACCATCGGACGTGGACTTTCAACAGTGGACTACACCATCGGACGAGGACTTTCAACAGAGGACTACGCCATCGGATGAGGACTTTTAACAGAGGACCAGACCATCGGACGAAGACTTTCAACACAGGACCAACAAAGATTCTGCTTGAAATCAAACTTCAACCAAGGTACAGTATAACAAGTAAAGAAACAGAAAAATAAATAAATATCTTTGCTCTGCATCGATGTCAACAGAAAATAAAATAAAAATAAAAAACACCATTAACTATAACTTTAAAAAAAATATAACTAACACATTTATCATCTGTCTCTTATTTGTCTTTCAAGGCCAATAATCTTTAACAGTAAATACAAACTTCAATGTAGCCAGAAAAAATAAAAAAATTGCATAGTCTAAAAAAGGCTCAAAACTGAGACTCTATACAATTTGTCATTCTAGATTTCCAGTCCTAGACCCTCATTGAATTGCCATTTGCCCAATTGAATAGTGCTCTAAATAAGAACATAACATATTTTTTAAAATAAGTTTTTACTTAATGAAAACCTTGCCTTTGGATACATGTTTAAAAACTAAAAACTTCTTTAAAACATATATTATGGCCTTATTTAGACCCCTATTCAATTGACCAAATTGAAATTGATTAAGTATAAAACGTAACCACACTGTTGAAAACAATTTTTGCTGAAAACAAACTTAACATCTCAAAATAAACTAATGATACATTATTATTTTTTTACAGATTAACATGGCTGATAACGAGAGTAAACAAGAAAAGAAAAGACGCCAAGCTAGAGAACGACGACAGAGAGCAGACAGCCAGCAGACACCGGAGAAGAAGGAAATTTGACGAGAAAAAAAACGCAAAAGAATTGCAAGCAAAAGACTGTCACCTGCACAAATTAAAGATATGCCAAAAAAAGCTACCAAGCAAATAAAGCATTTAGAACCTGTTCCTCAAACATCAGATGACATTTTACCTGAAAAAATACAAGACATACCAAAAAAAGCCACGAAAAAAATAAAGCATTTAGAACCTGTTCATGAAACATTACATGACATTTTACCTCAACAAATACAACATATACCAAGAAAAGCCACGAAAAAAACAAAGCATTTAGAACCTGTTGTTGAAACATTATATGACATTTCACCTGATGAATATGAAAGTCAAACTCCTATATGCTTTGCAAATTGTCCTTTACTCAAGTCTTTAGCAGTAGAGGTTCATAGTTGTGGGGACATGACTACTCAATGTCAGTTTTGTGAGGCTTATTATTTTAAACAGGAGAGACCCAGAGATGGACAATTTATTTGTTGCTGTCAAAAAGGCAAGTTCAAACTTCCAGAAAGGAAAGAATTTCCTATCCATTTACAAAACATTATGACTGAACCTACTTTTGCAAACTACAAAAATGTTAAGACAAACATAAGATCCTACAATAGTGCCATATCCTTTGCATCTATGGGGGCAACATTAGCTGCTAATGTACCAGGACATGGTCCTTACTGTTTTAAAGTCCAAGGCCAAATTTATCATCGCACTTCCCATTTACATCCAGAGGAAGGAGAGCAAAGAAAATTTGCTCAACTATATGTCCTAGATACAATGGAATCTGTTGACCAACGTATGCAGCTAGAAGAAAATAAAAAATGCTTACCCAGTGTTTTTATAGAGCTAAATAACATTATAGACAATAACCCCTACAGTAAAGCTTATAAAAAATTGGCAGAAGTAGAAAATGAACAACTACTTCATGCACAAAGACATCAATTACCAATGCCAAAGGTTAATATGGTGCTTAAAAGAGACAGACATACTGATAAACGTTGTTATAACTTGCCAACATCAAATGAGGTTGCAATGGTGTTTCAAAATGATGAAGGAGAACCACCATTTCAAAGAGACATTAGAATATATCCCAGAAATGAGGAGCAACCATCATTAATATGAGTATCTTAAGTCCAAATTTAGATTCAATGACATATCCCATTTTTTTCCCACACGGAGAAGCAGGTTGGCAACCAAAATTAACACTTCCCAGTTACCCAAATGCTAAAGCCAGAATCCGAAATAATGTTTCTATGTTTGAATTTAAAGTAGCTCAAATTGCCATTCGAAATGCATTTAATCCAATTTTATGTGGTGGAAAACTAACACAACAATGGATTATTGATTCATATTTGCAAGTTGAGGCAAATAATTTAAACTTTATAAAATATCAACAAGATAAACGATGTGTAGAACAATATTGTGGACTAATGGACTATGTTGCTGACGTGGCTACAAGCAGAGACATGACAGCTGGCAAAGCCATCATTTTACCATCTTCCTTTCAAGGATCTCCTCGAAATATGAGAGAAAGATACAAGGATGCTATGGCTATTGTCACCAAATTTGGCAAACCCGATTTATTTCTGACATTTACATGTAATCCACAATGGCCAGAAATTTCACAAAATCTACTTCTTGGACAAACTGCTTCCGATCGACCAGATTTAGTAGCCAGAGTTTTTAAGATGAAATTAAATAAATTAATACATGACTTCACTATAAATCAGTTATTTGGCAAATGTCTTGCTTATGTATATACCATTGAATTTAAAAAAAGAGGCCTTCCACATGCACATCTTCTCATAATACTTCAAGAAAAAGATAAATTAGATACTTCGGACAAAGTGGATGCAGTCATTGTTGCTGAACTACCAGATCCAGAACTATATGGTAGACTATATGAGATTGTTACTCATCGCATGATTCATGGACCCTGTGGTGACCTTAATCCACAATCACCATGTATGAAAAATAATTAATGTTCCAAAGAATTTCCAAAAGATTATAGAGACAATACCTATGCAAATTATGATGGCTATCCACTTTATAAAAGAAGAGAAGGAGATAGTGCCATTATTCGTGGAAAAAAAGTGGACAATAGATATGTAGTACCCTACAATCCACATTTACTCATGAAGTACAACGCCCACATCAACGTAAAAGCCTGCACTTCCATCAAATCCATTAAATATGTCTACAAATATATTTACAAAGGCTACGATGCAGCTACTGTAGTCGTCAAAAGTGCAGACAACCCTGAATGTAGTGAGTTAGTACATGATGAACTTGCATCTCCTGTAGATGCTCGCTATGTCAGTGCACCAGAAGCTATGTGGCGGCTTTTAAAATTTGAAATGCATTATAGATCACATGCAGTATATAGATTAGCAGTACATTTGCCACAACAACATTTAGTCTATTTCCATGCTGGAAATGAAATGAATGCTTTGGCCCAAAGTGAAGATCGTCACACTACACTAACTGCATGGTTTGAATTAAATTCCACTGATTCAGAAGCAACACAATACTTATATATTGAAATTCCATATCACTATGTTTTTGTGAATGGATTATGGAGACTAAGAAAAAGCAGAGGCAATAAAATAATTCCAAGAATTTACACAGTCAGTCCAAGAGATGTTGAACGTTTTTGCTTACGGATATTACTTTTAAATGTTCCTGGAGCACAAAGTTTTGAACACTTAAGAACTGTTAATGACATTGTATATGAATCCTTCCATTTAGCTGCAAGACATAGAAACTTACTATCTGATGATACAGAATGAGAAAGATGTTTAGAAGAAGCAGCACAATGTCAAATGCCACAACAGATGAGAGAACAATTTGCTTTTATTTGTACCTTCTCAAATGCTCCAAATGCATTAGCTTTGTGGGAGACTTTTAAAAGTAATATGGCTGAAGACTTTATGCGACGATACAATGAACCCATTGCACACTTAAAAGTGTTAATGGAAATCCAAGAAGTATTTTTAACTCATGGATTAAGTTGTGCAAGTTTTTATTTGCCTGATCCAGGTCTTATAGATGACATAAACTTTGAAGACTATGACATTCAACTACAAGCAGAACACAAGAAAGACTTGCAACTTTAAATACATTACAATTGCAAGCATTTAATGCCATTAAAAATGCAATAGATGATGACATGGTGACAGAGCGTTATTTCTATCTTGATGGACCTGGCGGATCAGGAAAAACCTATCTGTATAATTTATTAATGAGTTCAGTACGAGCACAAGGTCAAATAGCAATGGCGTTTGCCACTACTGGAATTGCTGCACTTTTGTTAGAAGGTGGAAGAACTGTACATAGTGGCTTTAAACTGCCAGTGCCTATTTTAGAAACTTCTGTGTCAGATATTCGCATGACATCATTACAAGCAAAGAAATTGAAAAAATGTAAATTAATTATAATAGATGAGGCCACAATGATGTCATGCTATGCCGTCCAATGTATTGACCGTTTGCTTTGTGAAGTCATGGATAATACTTTTCCATTTGGTGGAAAGGTAATGTTGTTAGGTGGCGATTTTAGACAAACATTACCTGTCGTTGTACATGGAAATCGAACGGACATTATCGAAACCTGTATAAAGTCAAGCACAGTATGGAAACATTTTACCCATCTTCAACTGCAACAAAATATGAGATCAGAAGGCCAAACTGATTTCAATGATTGGCTTATTAAAATTGGAGAAGGCAGAACAGAAAAAATACCACATTTACCTGACGACACTGTAAAGATCCCGCCTTATATGATTTGTCAACAAGATATTATATTGGCTATATTTGAAGGGAGCATAAATAACGTGTAAAAATAAGGATGCATTAATCCTCAATAATGAAATCTTTAAAAAAATTAATGCACCACAAAGTAACTATCACAGTGCTGATTCTGTACTTGCTGATGACAATGAAAGTCAGGCTAACTTTTCTACTGAATTCATAAACTCACTAACTCCTTCTGGAATGCCACCACATATTTTGCAGCTATAGAAAGGTGCAATTATCATGTTACTGCGAAATATGAACCCCAAAAAAGGCCTATGCAATGAGACAAGATTAATTGTTCAACAATTAAAGGACCATTTTATAGGTGCTGAAATTTTAACTGGCACCCATAAAGGAGAGAGAGTTTTCATACCAAGAATAGATTTAGCACCAAGTAAAAGTAGTCTCCCTTTTATACTTTAAAGAAGACAATTTCCTATTATTATGGCATTTGCCATGACCATTAATAAATCACAAGGTCAAACGTTCAAATCTGTGGGTATTTTCTTGGAAGAACCAGTATTTGCACATGGTAAATTGTACGTTGCGTTGTCACGGTGCAAAAATCCACAGGCTATTAAAGTTTACATTGAAAAGAATGAAAGTCAAGGTGATTTATTAGAAGATGGACGTATTTTTACTAAAAACATTGTCTACTATGAAGTACTATAACTTTTCAGTAAATAAATAAAACACAAGGAAAACAAATTTAAAAGCATTCAAAAATACTAAACAATAAACAATTTCAGTCATAATTTATGGAAGGACTCTTTATGGATGATTCACCTCACAAAACCCTTGCCTTGCATTATTTATACAAATTATGTTAAAATGTTAATTAACTATGTTAATGTTTCGAATGTTAAAAGTTGGAAAACAATATTTTATTGTTCTTTTCTTCAACATATTACAAAGTTCATGTTAAGAGCTCAACCACGTTTTAAGACAAAATGTAAATATTGTCTGTTATGTTAAGATTACTCCCTGTATTAAGGTTTATCGACAGTTCATGTGGTCAGGAAGGAATTTATTTCATTGGGTACATTTTAATGAGAGTTTTTACTGTTTGCCTTCCTCTGCATTCAATGTATATTGAAGTTAACAATTATTCGGATAGAAATTGCATGTTAAAAAACCATTGCCTCAAGTTTACAATATTTATTACTTTAAAGTTAAACTGTTTTTACATTCAAATGTTAATACTTTTCATACAAAATTATGTTAAAATATTCATTCACTATGTTACAAGTTGTAAAAAAAAATTTACAGTTCCAAAGTTACACATATAAGAAAGTTGAAGTTTAAAAAAATATTACGTCAAGTTTCTTACTTAAATATATTACAAAGTTCATGTTAAAATTGGGTACGTTTCAAGGAGGGTTTTTACTGTTTGTTTTCCTCGGGATTAAATGTATAATATTGAAGTTAACAATTCTTCAGATAGAAATTGCATGTTAAAAAAACATTACCTCAAGTTTACAATACTGATTAGTTTAAAGTTCAACTGTTTTTACATTCAAATGTTAATACTTTTAATACAAAATTATGTTAAAAAATGTATTCACTATGTTACTGTTTATAATGTTGAAAGTTATACAAATGTTTTGCCAAGTTCCAAAGTTACACAAATAATAAAGTTAAAGTTTCAAAAAATATACTTTCAAGTTTCTTATTTACATATATTACAAAGTTCAGGTTTAAATTGTGTACCTTTCAACAAGGGTTTTTACTGTTTGCTTTCCTCTGGATTTCATGTATATCGAAGTTAACAATTCTTCACATACAAATTGCATGTTAAGAAACCATTGCCTAAAGTTTACAATAATTATTAATTTCAAGTTCCACTATTCCTACATTCAAATGTTAATACAAAATGCTTTAAGAATTATTGTTCACCAACAGAACATTTTACAAAACTAAACATGTTTTAATATCACAATACAACTGTCACATATATATATTAATAACTAAACAACTTTCCAAACATACACATCTCATTGCCGTCATTTTTTGACGGGCAAGTCGCTAGTCTCAACATAAATTTGGGTTTTACTCTAGATTTGCTACTTGTAAAAGTATTGTATAGTGAACCCAGTATGCCTTTTGTGAGTGGAAGGTTTTTGCAGATATCCAGGAAGCTCTGGGGGAGCCCTAGTGATCTAGATGTTTTGCTAACCCAATCTCTGATTTTCAAGTAGTTATAAAGCTCTGTGTGGGTATATTGTGAATCATATTGATTTGATCGTAAGTCAGAATCCAGTCATTATTAAACCAAGTGCCTATCCTGTCTAAGTTTCTGGAGGTCCACCAGCGACTTGAGGTTAAACTAGTGTCTTCCATAATATGGGGGGGGGGGGGGGGGGAGTTTTAAAGGCATATCTAAGTGGGCTGTATTATGAATGCGTCTGATAAAGTAGAATTAGTAGTGTATGCAAACAATTTTTTGCATGACAAAATTCCAAAATAAGCATTTAAACGCTTACCTTGAAGTTTGCAAAATATCTTGTAATTTCTGACAATTGTAAATCAGGTTTAACACCCTCTAAACCCTGGCTAAATTTGCATAAATGGTAAAATAATTTGTTTTGTCCAATCAGTCTGGCTTAAACTTTTGAAATAACTCTGGGTTCCTGTTTGTGTTGAAAAGCAGCGTGGGATATGCAGTTTGACTGTGGTGAAAGGCATGGGCAGAACAGACAGAGAGCAGACTGCAACAGGACACACATCCCAAGCACTGACATCAGGGCTGACATCAGTGTTCTGCTATTGGCTGGGGAAGGCACATATAAAGTATGTAATGATTTTAAAAACTGCTCCCCCTAATGCTGCATGCTGATTGGGTGGAGATCAGGGGCTTGTGTAGCCATCCCTGAGGGTGTCAACATAATCATTAGAGGGATTTAATAAAAATAAAAAGGTTTTATGAAATGTGCAGCATACAATTTATGCTTTTTGCATAAAGAGTTAAAAAAAAATAACCCAGCTCACTTAGATATGCCTTTAACATTTTTAAACTTTAAGATGTTTAACTGTTTATAAATGTTAAATGTTTATAAATGTTTTAACTTGGTCAGTTTGCTTTCTCATCTGTGTAATTGTTATAAAAAATACACTTCTTCCTTTTCCTCAGAGTTACAGATTTTCATCTTCTAAAGACTCTCCATTTCTTCCTGTTCATTCTTGTGAGAGTTGCCATCTTGCACAGCTGTGACCTAAGACCAAGCCTACTGTGAAGGGGCTATACAAAGAAAATGGGTATACATATCTAGGGGATCATACTATTTTCACTGTCCTACAGTGTCGGTTTCACGTATTTAAACACATAACACATTATTGCCATGTAATTGTTATGCCTAATGTATGTATGGTTGTATGGCTTCCTTATAATGTATCATTGTCTTGAAAACATGTTTAATATAAAACCTCTTGTTTTAATATATATGTTTTTGCTTCTCTTTACAGAAGAAGACACCATAAGCAAAACTATTCCTGAACAACACTGTGGACCCACACATTTTGTGATAAGAGATTGTGTGACTGAAAGTTACTATGGAGCAATCCTTGTTAACAATGCACCAAAAAACAATGAAAGCAAATATGTCCAATATGCAGATAAAGGATTATGGTCACATGGAGCTATATGTCCTAAAGAGCCACATTTGTCTACTCTCAAAGGCATTACAAATAAAGAAGAATCAATTATGTCCATGAAGAAGCTAGGCAGAGAAACTGCCAAAGCAATGGAAAATCCAAAACACATTTTCGGTATGAAGAATAGTAGTGAATATAGAGACAATTCTTTATCTTATATTTCACAAGTCCTCCCACAGGAAAGCATGCTCACAGAAAGTAGAAAGTTTGAATGCCCTGAATGTGGGAATTGTTTCAGTCAGAAATCACATCTCATTAATCATCGCAGTATTCACCTAACTGTGAAACCGTTTGTATGTTCTGAATGTGGAAAATGTTTTAAACAGAAGACAAGTCTTGTTAGACACAAAGGAAATCACAGTGGAATAAAACCATTTGCATGCTCTGAATGTGGGAAGTGTTTTAGTCAGAAGTCAAATCTTGTATATCATGAAAGAATTCACTCAGGTGTGAAACCTTTTGAGTGTGCGGAATGTGGTAAATGTTTTAGGCAGAAGTCAGATTTTGTTACACATAAGGGGAATCATACAGGTGTTAAACCATTTGCATGTTCTGAATGTGGGAAATGTTTTAGTAAGAAGTCAAACCTTATCTATCATGAAACCATCCACACAGGTGTGAAACCATTTGCATGTTCTGTATGTGCAAAATGTTTTAGCCAGAAGTCAGATCTTGTTACTCATGAGAGAGTGCATACAGGTGAGAAACCATTTGCATGTTCCGAATGTGGCAAATGTTTTAGTCGTAAGTCGCTTCTTGTTTCCCACATAAGAATCCACACAGGTGCAAAACCATTTTCGTGTTCTGAATGTGGGAAATGTTTTATTAGTAGCTCAGCATGTGCTAGGCATCAACGAAGCCATACAAAAGATAAACCATGAGCATTTTTGTATATGAAAAAATTAAATACAAGCTGCTAAATAGAACTGTTTTTTGTGCAATATTTCAAACTTTAGCACGTGTTTTTTCTTTGAGAAAAACAAAAATACACATACATAAATATATATAACACTCAGACGTAAGAATTGTAGTCAACCGAGGAACAATATTCAGTTCAAAGATTACATATTTGTGTATATGTGCTAAAACGTTTGTAATGTATCGAAACACAGAAAGAAAAAAAGAGAAGAAAAATAAGGAAAAAAGTAAAACAAGAAACAAATACAGTCAGTGAGAAGGGGGGGGGGGGAGACCTCTCCAGTGTACTGCACTTATTGCTGAAAATTGGTGTCCCAAATGTTCCATTTTTTTTTTTCCTCTAATGGTAACTGAGTTGATTCTCTATAGTCCCTTTCTAACATCCTGTTTCTATTTGTCTCCTCCAAGTCTTTATTCCATGTAGGGATACTGTTTTTTTTTTTTCCATCTAATTGTAATCTGCCTCTTGGCAGTCATAAATATTTGAATGTGAAGGTCTTTTTCTGTTAAAATTATAGAATTCTGGGAAGATATGTAAAAACGACATCTATAGAGGGATTAATATGTTTATTTAAAATGGTGGAGAGGTGATTATAGAATTCTTTCCAGAATATTTGTAACTTTGGGCATTCGCACTAGAAACTTCCTTTTTGGCCACACTCTCTCCAACAATTATTCATATCTCTATTATGGTATATTTCTGACAGGCTGGAGGGTGTTAAATGCCATTTCTGTGTAACTTTAAAGAAAAGCTCCCTATATGAAGCACATTTGATGAGTTTTTCTGCATCTTGGAAGGCCTAAAACCAGGCTTCCTTAGGTCAGACAATTACTGTCTCTTTTTCCCATTCCCTCATTTTATTTGTTTTATCCTTTCAGTCTTTAATCTAAGGATATTGAAGCAGTTCGAGATCAGATGTTTCTCTCTATTCTTCCTGGTTAGATTTACTGTATTAATAAACTTAGTTTTAATCAGAGCTTGTTTAATCGCATTATATTTTAACCATCTGTGGGGTGGAAGGTTATATTTCTGGACCAATTTGTTGAATGTACACAGCATTTTTGTCTAAAATATCCTTTAAAGTTTTAAGTCACCATTCCTTCCATCTATCTTTTTGAGGAATATTTGCAATCTCTTTAAATAATTGCAAAGACATCAGAGGGCTAGGGTAAGGGGCAAGACCCCAATTTGAATTGAGTCTATACCATAATTTAAGTCCTTTTATAACTACCCATGAAGTGGTTTCATCCTCTTTTATTTGATCCTCACGTCAAATGATGGCTTTAAGATCTCCCTTGGGGAATGTTTCTTGTTCTACTTGAAACAATCTAGTTGTATCCTTACCCAGGGTCCACTTGTTTATGTGTGAAAGCATTTTTGCTTCCGGGTAGCATTTAATGCTGGGTAGTGCTAAGCCTCCCACCCTGAAATGTCTGGTTGTTACTTCCCTTTTTAAACTGGCCTTCTTGCCCTTATATACAGATTTTTCATTCATAGTCTGAAGTTGTCTAGTAGATATTTAGGTGTTTATACGGGTATAGCCTGCATCAAATAAATAATTTACCCTGGGTAAGATGCAATTCCTCCAGCCCATGACAAATTCCTTAACTTCCATTTTATTAGAATGTATTAGATTTTATTCTGCAACTTACTGTAATTATTCTTTACTATTTGTTTCAAATCATCAAAAAAGAGATCCCCAGATGAGTTACAGTATTCAAATTCTTGTTTAAGGATTCTAGGGAGATTCATTCTATTTTTGTTAAGTTTATCGATAGAATTTCTGTTTTAGATCAATTAACCTTGCAGAAGGATATCCTACTAAATCTATTTAAAAATTAATATAGATGTTCTGTTGAAGTTTCAGGGTCTGTTAAAGTCAATAGTACATCATCTGCAAATGCCATAGTTTTTTGTGTAGTTTTAGTTTTTTTTAACTCTATACCTTTGATCTTTTCTGAGGCTGTAAACACTTCTAGTAAGGGTCCAATCATTAGATTGAAAATCAATGGTTATAATGGACACCCCTGTCTAGTTCCGTTACCCACTCTGAATTTATATGGGTCAATCCCTTTCCCTGATATAAAAGCAGAGGGGTTGTAGTATAGGGATTTAATTGCTTTCATTCCAAAATCGCCCAATCCAAATTGTTGAAGAGTTCTAGCCATGTATTCCTACCCGACCCTGTCAAATGCTTTTTCTGCATCTAGAGACTTTATTAGGGTGGGAATTTTCTTCACTTTCACATTTGATAATCTGACACATTTAATCTTCTTGTATTATCTACCCCCTGTCTCAGGATAATGAAACCTGTTCGGTCTGTTGATCTTAATTTAGGGATTAGTGGAGCCAATCTTGCAACCAAGACTTTGGCATAATTTTAATCATTTGATGTAGTTGTTGATCAGGGAGAAGTTTTTACAATCTAATAGATCCTGCCTTCTTTAGGAATCATAGCTATTGCAGTCAGAAAACCCTTTTCCAGAGGTGCTGTGGCTGACTATTTAATTTTGTTAAGCATCTCTTTAAGAAAGAGAATAAGTGTGGAAGACCACCCTTTATAAAAGGAGTTTATAAATCCATCTGGCACTGGTGCTGTGTACGTTTGTAATTCAGCTAATGCCTGTTTAATTTCTTCCTCTGAAATGTCTCTAATTACATAGTCAAGATCTGTATTAGAAATCCAAGGCAAGGTTAATTGGTCCAAAAAATCATCAATTGCTTGCATTGTAGGTTTTTCGAAATCATTTGATTTCTCTCAACTATACAAGGATTTGTTATACCTATAGAAAAACGTATTTATTTATTTTTGGTTGAGTCTGATTATTCCTTCTTCATCCCTTATTTTGACTATTCTTTTAGAAGAATCTCTTTTTTTCAAAGTATTAGCTAAAAATGTAATGACTGTTACCATAATGATACATCCTTTGTTGATATGTCTATGATGATTTATCAACCCGCAGTTGTATAATTTTCTTAATTTGAGCCTGAATTTTTGTTATTTTGTTATTACTTTTATATTGTTTTGGGTTATTTTAATATTTTTCTGTATTTGAGCCAGTTTTTATACAGCATTCTTAACAAGTTTCCTTTTTGTTTTGTTTGTTGTTTAATTGACCAGCTATTTAAGATTCCTTTCATATAAGCATTGTTGGCATTCCACAAGGTGGTCTTAGAGTCAATCGTGTTTTCATTTGTATCAATTCTTAAGTGAAATCTGTTTCAAATAATGTTTCATCTAATCTTCTTAAAGTTAGTTCTTTGATCTACTTTTAAATAAAGTTTGATCATAGCATGATCAGATAAGTTTATCAAATCTATATCCACCGTTTCGATCTTTTTAGAGTTATCAGATCTACTAAGACATAATCAATTATTGTATAGACTCTGTGCCTATACAAGAAAAATGTGTAGTCTCTTTAATTTTGATGGAAGGATCTCCATGCATCATATAATTCTAATTTGATGATAGTGTCCTGAAATCATTTGAATTACATTTACTAGAGTTATCGGAAAGGGGTTTCTTACTGGATTTTCAGTCAATAAAGGGTCCAAATGCATATTAAAATCCCCACACATTATCACCTGGCCTTTCTTTATTTTTTGTACACGTTTTAACAAAATATATTTAAAAAACTGTTTTGTCAATTTGTTGGGAGCATACAAATTAATAATGGTATATTTCAGCTCATTCATTTTACCAACCCAAATTATATATCTCCCTTCTTGATCTATTTCGCTAAATTGTTCCACAATTTGTAGATTATTATTAAAAAGGATTGAGACTCCCCTAGATGTATTATTATATGTGGCATGTCACTGATGTGAGAATGCTCCCTTCAAAAAGTTGGGTAGCTTCCCTGTCCTCCAGTGGCTCTCTTGGAGACAGATTATATCTGGTTTGTCTTTTAAGAGATTCTTTGCTATTATATGTCTCTTATAGGATGTATTCAAACCTTGTACATTCCCGGGACAGTACTATTAAACCACTATTAAGTTGGTTGTCCATTAAGAGTCGCACATCTAGAGATGTCGCACATCTCTATTGGCTCTCACTGCCAATAGAGAAAAAGTTTTGCAAAAGAAAAAAAAAAAAACATGTAAGACCTATTTACGAAGAAAATATATATATTTTTTTTAAAACACATCTTGGTAAATTTTCCAAAATATTAGATCTTGTCCTTATGGACAAGATCTAATATAACATATGTTAAGATCTACGTTTTTCAGTCTGGCTTGATAAGGCTGTTATGGACAAACCTACCCAGTAGATATTTGAGGTTCTTTTGATTTCTTCACCAAGGCAGCAGATGTCTCTAAAATTCCATTGCGTTAATACAGCAAATATGAACACAGGATCAGCATATAAAAAAGAATCAGGAACTCCTTTTATTGCTGCTGAAATTCATAGCAGGTTCAATTGATGTATATTTAAAGTTGAACTGATAACATTCTGTATTAGTCTGTGAGTCTTCTGGGTTTTGTATAAATTGCTAATCATAATCATGTATACATACATATACAGTCAGGTCCATAAATATTGGGACATGGGCACAATTCTAACCTTTTTGGCTCTATACACCACCACAATGGATTTGAAATGAAATGAACAAGATGTGCCTTAACTGCAGACTTTCAGCTTTAATTTGAGGGTATTTACATCCAAATCAGGTGAACGGTGTAGGAATTACAACAGTTTGTATATGTGCCTCCCACTTTTTAAGGGACCAAAAGTAATGGGACAATTGGCTGCTCAGCTGTTCCATGGCCATGTGTGTATTATTCCCTCATTATCCCATTTACAAGGAACAGATAAAAGGTCCAGAGTTAATTTCAAGTGTGCTATTTGCATTTAGAATCTGTTGCTGTCAACCCTTAATATGAGATCCAAAGAGCTGTCACTATCAGTGAAGCAAGCCATCATTAGGCTGAAAAAACAAAACAAACCCATCAGAGAGATAGCAAAAACATTAGGTGTGACCAAATCAACTGTTTGGAACATCCTTAAAAAGAAAGAATGCCCCAAGGAGCTCAGCAACACCAAAAGACCCGGAAGACCACGGAAAACAACTGTGGTGGATGACCGAATAATTATTTCCCTGGTGAAGAAAACACGCTTCACAACAGTTGACCAGATCAAGAACACTACCCAGGAGGAAGGTGCATGTGTGTCAAAGTCAACAATCAAGAGAAGACTTCACCAGAGTGAATACAGAGGGTTCATCACAAGATGTAAACCATTGGTGAGCCTCAAAAACAGGAAGGCCAGATTAGAGTTTGCCAAACAACATCTAAAAAAGCCTTTACAGTTCTGGAACAACATCCTATGGACAGATAAGACCATGATCAACTTATACCAGAGTGATGGGATGAGAAGAGTATGGAGAAGGAAAGGAACTGCTCATGATCCAAAGCATACCACCTCATCAGTGAAGCATGGTGGTGGTAGTGTCATGGCATGGGCATGTATGGATGCCAATGGAACTGGTTCTCTATTATTTATTGAAGATGTGACTGCTGACAAAAGCAGCAGGATGAATTCTGAAGTGTTTCGGCAATATTATCTGCTCATATTCAGCCAAATGCTTCAGAACTCATTGGTTGGCGCTTCACAGTGCAGATGGACAATGACCCGAAGCATACTGCAAAAGCAACCAAAGAGTTTTTTAAGGGAAAGAAGTGGAATGTTATGCAATGGCCAAGTCAATCACCTGATCTGAATCCGATTGAGCATGCATTTCACTTGCTGAAGACAAAACTGAAGGGAAAATGCCCCAAGAACAAGCAGGAACTGAAGACAGTTGCAATAGAGGTCTGGCAGAGCATCACCAGGGATAAAACCCAGCGTCTGGTGATGTCTATGCATTCCAGACTTCAGGCTGTAATTGACTGCAAAGGATTTGCAACCAAGTATTAAAAAGTGAAAGTTTGTTTTATGACTGTTAATATGTCCCATTACTTTTGGTCCCTTAAAAAGTGGGAGGCACATATACAAACTGTTGTTATTCCTACACCGTTCACCTGATTTGGATGTAAATACCCTCAAATTAAAGCTGAAAGTCTGCAGTTAAAGCACATCTTGTTCGTTTCATTTCAAATCCATTGTGGTGGTGTATAGAGCAAAAAAAGTTAGAATTGTGTCCATGTCCCAATATTTATGGACCTGACTGTATATATTTCCAGGTTGATACCTGGGTTTGTGGAAGAGGCCCTCTCTCACTCCGCCTCTTTCCATGGGAGGAGCTTCATCAGCCCTCATAAGCACTTCCTATCCTCCTCTCCTTTGCTCAGTTCATTTCTGAGCCCGTGCTTGCAGGGTGTTTCTCTGCACTCTCTTGTCTTTCAGCTTTCCAAGCCTCATGTCTACAAGCTCATCGCCGCCTTTTGGTCCTTTTTTGTCTGCGAAGGCAACTCGCAACCGGAGAGCAATGGTTTGACTTCTAGCCTTTCATTACCATTATCCAAAGTAAGCTTTCTACCCTTCTCAAGCTCTCCCTGATGGATTTTCGCCCCAAACTACTAAGCTGCTTCCTTGGCCACATCCAGGGTCCAGCTTCCGATATCATAAGCTTGATTTTGCGCTCAAGTTTCTCAACTTTTCTTAACTTTGCGGTTGGGTTTGAGCGTGCAGATCTGCTAAGTTGTGTCCTTTGTCCATGTCCAAGTCTACACTCTTTTAGGCTTTTGCAAGTCTCCTTTGTGGATTCTACCCCAAATCTGCTAAGCTTTGATTTTCAGCAAACTTTTCATAAGTCCTAAACCAGCCTTCACAGGCTTTACCTCATTCATGCTTTCATCATAAGTCCTAAAACCAGCCTTCTCATGCTTTACCTCATTCACGCTTTCCATAAGTCCCAAACCGGCCTTTGCAAGCTGTAACGGAACCCATCACTGTTTTACCCTTTTTCATGGTTATGGTTAAAATATAATCACATTGCTGTACTGTAGATATGTTGTTTTATGTTCTACAGAATATATTGGCTCAGAATATTACAGCTACTAGGCTAATAGATAATCCTATTACAGAGACTCCTCATAAGATAAGGAAGTCTATTGTATAAAGTGTTTTCATTATGAGACATAGAACAAAGGGAAGGATAATCTGATCAATGTCTGATTGTATCAAAGTAGCCATGTAACCTCCGGGGGGTGTGACCACACCTATTGTCTCTCTATGTGTATTGTGTGGCCAACTATGGGAGATGTGTATTGCCTGTGAAAAGAGATGTGTATATATATTTCTGCATAACAAAATAAAGACAGTATTCTTTGACTCCCAATTGAGTGTCGTCCAATATGGGAGGTTGGGGCTGGTGAGGCTGCAGTGCCTCTTGGATATTTTACCGTATACCAACGGAGATACTGGACTTCGGGTTCCAACTCCGTTACATTTGGTGGCAAGTGGCGGAATTGTTCCCACAGTCAGAAGGACAGCTACAGGAGACACCATTCCGTGGAGTTACAAATTGAGGTCAACGTATCCGTACTGCGCCCCTGGCTACAGCAGGATGGAACCGGCTAGTTTTTGGACAGCGTTTCATGATGAGGAGGAGGAGGCGGCCGCGGACTACAGGGATGCAGACAGAAAGTAACTCATGGAGGGAGACCGGGCAGCGGCTACAGCGCCTCTTACGGACAGCACACAGAATGAGTTTGGAAGAGAACTCCAAAGCAGACTGGCCTTTTTCCCAGGTACGCTTCCCACAATAAACTTGGAATGGTTAATGGCAGATGTCCACGAATACATAATGGAAAAGCAGCGGGCACGGGGGCAGTCCATCTTGGGAGCTGCTAACCCACCTCCGACCATTAACCCCCCCCCCCCCAGCACTGCGTCCGGGTGGTGGGAACTACCAAACCCCTCCACGGTACATCAGGTGCCACACGTGTAACCAGCAGGGCCACATGCAGAGAGACTGTCCCAGAAACAGAAACCGCTCCACGTGGAATACTCCAACTAATTCCCCTCCCCAGCGACAGTGTGTATCCCAGGGAGCAGAAGGTGCCGTCCTTCCTCCCCAGCGGCATTGTGTACCCCAGGGAGCAGAAGGTGCCGTCCTTCCTCCCCAGCGGCAGTGTGTACCCCAGGGAGCAGAAGGTGCTGTCCTTCCTCCCCAGCGGCAGTGTGTACCACAGGGAGCAGAAGGTGCCGTCCTTCCTCCCCAGCGACAGTGTGTATCCCAGGGAGCAGAAGGTGCCGTCCTTCCTCCCCAGCGGCAGTGTGTACCCCAGGGAGCAGAAGGTGCCGTCCTTCCTCCCCAGCGGCAGTGTGTATCCCAGGGGGCCGAAGGTGTCATCCTTCCCCCCCCCCCCCAGCGGCAGTGTGAACCCCAGGGAGCTGAAGGTGTCACCCTCTCCCCCCAGCGACAGCTTACCCTAACAAGGGGAGACACCAATCTCCCAGACGGTGCAGATGGGACCGTGGTCTCTGTGCCTGACCTACCGGGATGCTGGACAGCATGTCCAGATCCCTAACTACCCTCACTGGGACAACCGGAGGACGGGGTAAGTACAAATTCCCCTCCCCAGCTAACTCCTAATGTGGCCCCAGGGTTAACAGAGGAAATGTTAACCCCCACTGACCCCCACCTTTCCCTGGCTACTGAGCCGGAATATGTCCCAAGTACCCCAACAGAAGAGCTGACAGCGGGGCAGAGTGCAGTCGCCTCTGCCCTCCCTTTGTCCCTTGTACAGAGCAGGATGTCCTACAGGTTATACCAGCAGAAGAGCTGGCATCAGGGCAGAGTGCCGCTGGCCTCTGCCCCTCAAGTCCCCTCAGCGTGTTGCCCCATCACAGCGAAATATCCAGGGGCCTGGTTAGACTTCCCCCCCAAAGGGGAGATGTGTGATGAAGTGCCCTTCGCCACTTTGTCCTGGAGAGGACTTATTGCCAGCCTCCTGCCCTGCGACTATGGCCCTGGGACATATTGCCCTTTTTGTCTTTTTTAGAGAGAGGTGTCTTTTTTAGAGAGAGTGTAGGAGGTTGTTTTTCAGGTAGATTCATTTTTTTGCTGTTTATTTTCTATTTCATAAGGATTTACATTTAAGACTTAGACATATTTATAGATTTTATATATTTGCAAGACACATAGATTAAATAAGACACATAGAGACATATATAGAGTTAGAACACACACCCCCATCCCCCAAAATGTATTAAAAACACATAGAACACGCATTTTTTTTACAACACCCTTATAACAGTAATACTTTTAATTCTTTATCCTTCTTTCAATTTGTAGGCACACTATTTTTTGGTTTGTTTATATTATATTCCTAGCGTATTTACACTTTAGTGTTACACATATTTACACATTGCACATATTTGCTAGCCACATAGGTTAAAGAAGACACATAGAGACATACCTAGAGTTACAACCCCCCCCTCATCCGATCCCCCCCTCATTCCCCACACTGCATCGCCAAAACTTATTAATAACACATAGAACATATGGAGGGAGGAGTAGGAGGAGAGGTGGTAAGGCAGGAGGGTGAGGAGGAGGAGGGACAGGAGGAGGATAAAAGTGTAGTGGCGGGGTCACCTGTAGTGGGGAGGAGTAGGGAGGAGAGCTGGTAGAAAAGGAGGGTGAGGAGGCGGAGGGAGAGGAGTAGGATAATAGTGCAATGGCAGTTGGTGGATGGGGGCCCCAAGCGTCAGGCATACTTAGGAGAGGGACAGAGGGGAAGGGGCCTGTTCCCGGGAGGGGGGGTTAAATGGGGAAGGGACAGACTTCAGGAACAGCTCAGGGAGACCGGGGTCCCCGAACACAGTCAAGAGGGCACCCCAGGAGGATGTGGTCTTCCTGGGTGACAGCCAGTATTGCTATATGCACTAGTGAAACATTTGATCCTGACCTCAATATCAGTCTGAGAACATATCCTTGGGTCTGATGTAAGTAACAGTAAATCTGGTTGCTGACCTTTGTGTCCTCTCCGTATTAATGGGTATTTTGCCATATTGCTGATTATACAGAGACCTAGCTAATAGTTAGTAATGCTTGCAGATGGGAATCAGGTGAGTTGGTATATTGTTACAGTATTTAGCACTGTACTTACTGTGCATGTATTGTGATTATTTTTTTTTTTTATCCTCCTTCACCTTTTTTTAGTTGACCACTTTTTAATCTTTTCCATTTTTTCTGTCACCACCACCATGTGGGAAACTGGATTGGATTACACTGTCCAGAGGTAGAATCATTGGTTTCATTGAGCAGATCTAGATAGTTTCTTCGATTAAACGGAGTAATTTTTGATGATCCTTTTTTTCACCAGATTTCAGTTGCAGCGGTGTAATGACCGCATGTGACCCCGGTAGATACTATGCATCATGCTTATTCTAGACTACTAGCAACTTGCCTGTCAAAAATGACGGGAGTAAAATTGTAAGCCTGGCAAAGCTGTTTGCCACACAATTCAAAGGTTATGGGGTTAAATGTTACTGCCTTTTATGAAGTGTTACTGGTTTGCAATAGCTTAATTTAGGTACACAAGCCCCTACACCATAATCACTTAGAATATGTGTGAATGCAATTACTTGCAAAATATTCCCTAAAGAATAAATGTGCATTTTCCATGATATTTTTCTTGGCGTATGTTGTAATAGTCATGCATTTGGAAATATGAAAACCAGGCAGCAACATGCAGAACATAACTAAAGCCACACTACCTGATTAAATAGCAATACAAAATCATGAAACCCATGCCATATTAACCCTTTGTCCCTTTGCTCTATTGTGGCCCCTAAAACATCAATAGAATTGCTTATACATGTCGCTAATCACATCTACATTTGGGAATACAAATAGTGGCCATATTTCACCGCCACACCACATATATCAAGTACCCAGGGAACATTTTATTATTTGTTGTTCAGTCATTAAGTCTTGTCTGATTCTCTGTGACGCTTTGGACTTCAGCAGATTTAGCTAAGTCTCTGCCTGTACTGTTCCAAAAGGTTTGCATGCCAATGATACTGGAATGGGTTGCCAGTTCCTTCTCTAGTGGATTGTGATTTGTCTGATCTCTCTGCTATCACCTGCCCACATACACTGGTCCTTAATGGTATAGCTCACAGTTTCATTGAAGTAACACACTCAAGTATCTTTGGCATGCAAACCTGCTGGAAGAGCACAGGCAGAGACGTAGCTGAATGTGCTGCAGTCCATAGGGTCACAGAGAGTTGGACACAACTGCAGGACTGAACAACATATATTATGTATTATGTGAAAGGTTCCCCGGGTACTTGATCTATGTGATGTGGTGGTGAAATATGGCCACTATTTGTGTTCCCAAATGTAGATGTCATGAGTGAAATGCATATGAGATGATCTTTGTATTTTTAGGGTCCACATTATAGGCTCTGTGAGTGTGAAGGGGTTAATATGGCAGTCATTTTCATTCAATTGTGTTGCAATTTAATGAGGTAGTGTGTCTTTATTAACTTTTAGCATATATCAGCATTTCTTTTCGTATTGGCACATGCATAACCATTACAACCTATGTGGAAATAAAATATTTTATTTTGCAATATTTGATATATGGGACTTGTTGTGCATGTCATTGTAATGCTTTCCATTGCTTTCCCATGTTTTAAAGTGTATTCATGTCTTTATTTTGTCATTTAAGGTGTTCAAAACTGTCCTATTTGGTACCCGAAAAATGTTGGCCTCCATTTGGCGTTTGCAAGCTTGACAGATCAAAGGATTCTGGATGGTGTAAGTTACGAGTTTGACGGCAGCTATTTTCGCAAGGCCGTAACTCGTAACCCGATCCGAGCCTGCAAAAAAATGCCAATTTAATAGCAAAATTGCCCGCGAGCTTACTTATGGGCCTCAGTATCTAAAATTCACACAATTGAATGGAGCTATATGATTTCATCCGTGTAGGGTGCTGTAATGTTTTATGTTGGGTTTCACTGTATTGTGATGGGATATGTGGTATTGTGTATTGTACAATAACGTGTTCTGTGATGGTTTATACTTTAGATTTTACTATGTTGTGTTATACTGTATTGTCAGGGGCTGGCAACCCAAACTAGTTTTTCCTGCCCTGCTCTATTTCCATGGAGATTGCCAGCATCAGTCAGTCAGGGCAGTGCCTACATAGGCCCTTAAACCCATGTTTTTCACTGTCCCCTGATTGGTTCCTCGTGGACCAATTTTTATCAAACTAAAAGGAGTTAATAACTCCCACTAAAGTGCTTAACACTGATTAATATTTACTCTTCTACATGTCTTCTGTCCCTCCCTCTGCTGCCTCTCCCTCCTCTCCCTCCCTATGTATATCTTCCCCTCTCTCTCCCTCCCCTTTCTCTCTCTCCCCTATCTCCCTCTCCTGTCTCTCTTTCCCACTCTCTCCCTCCCCTGTCTCTCTTCCCCCTTTCTCTCCCTCTCCTGACTCTCTTTCCCACCTCTCTCCATTTCCTGTCTCTCTTCCCCCTCTCACTCCCCTGTCTCTCTTCCTTCCCATTCTCTCCCCAGTCTCTCTTCCTTCCCTTTCTCTCCCCAGTCTCTCTTCCTTCCCTTTCTCTCCCCAGTCTCTCTTCCTTCCCTTTCTCTCCCCAGTCTCTCTTCCTTCCCTTTCTCTCCCCAGTCTCTCTTCCTTCCCTTTCTCTCCCCAGTCTCTCTTCCTTCCCTTTCTCTCCCCAGTCTATCTTCCCCCCTCTCCCTCCCCTGTCACTCTTTCCCCCTCTCTACCTCCTCTGTCTCTTTCCCTAATCTCTCCCTCCGCTGCCTCTCTTTCCCCCTCTCTCCATCTCCTGTCTCTACCCCCTCTCCTCCCCTGTATCTCTTTCCCACCTCTCTCCCCTCCCTGTATAACTTTCCCCCTATCTCGCTCTCCTGTATATCTAATCCCCTCTCTCATCTCCCTTCCCCCCTCTCTCCCACCCCTGTCTCTCTTCCCCCACCTGACTCTCCTGTCTCCCCCTTCCCTCCCCATCTCTCTTTCACCCCCTCTCTCATTCGCTATCTATCTTTCCCCCCACTCTAACCCTGTCTCTCTCCCTCCCTGTCTTCCCCCCTCTCCTCCCCTGTATCTCTTCCCCACTCTCTCCCTCCCCTGTATATCTTTCCCCCTCTCTTGTCTCCCTTCTCCCCTCTCTCTCCCCCCTATCTCTCTTCCCCCCCTACCTCACCATCTCTCTTCTCCCCCTCCCCCGTCTCTCACCCCCCCTCTTTTTCCACAGGTTTCTTTCCCCTATCTCCATCCCCTATGTCTCTTTCCCACACCTTCTATGCCTCCCTTGTCTCCCTTTCCCCCCTCTCTCCCCTACCTGTCTCTCTTCCCCCTCTCTCCGTCTGCTGCCTCTCACCATTTTCCCTTCCATGTATCTCTTCCCCCTCTCTCCCTCCCCTTTCTCCCCCTGTTTATCTTCGCCCTCTTCTCTCCCTCCCCTGCTTCTCTTTCCCACCTCTCTCCCTCCCCTGCCCCTCTTCCCCTCTCTCACTCTTCTGTCTCTCTTCCCCTCCTCTCTCCCTCCCGTGCCTCTCTTTCCCACCTCTCTCCCTCCACTGCCTCTCTTTCCCCCCCTCTCTCACTCCCCTGTCTTTTTTCTCCTCCTCCCTCCCCTCCCCTTACCTCCCTTGTCTCTTCCCCCTCCTCTGTCTCCCTTTCGCCCCCTCTCTCCCTCCCTGTATATCTTTCCCCCTCTCCTGTCACTGTCTCTCTTTTTCCCCTCTCCCACCCCTGCCTCATTCCCCCCTATCTCTCTCCCCACCCCTCTCTCCCTCCACTGTCTCTCTTCCCCCTCTCTCCCTCCCCTGTCTCTCTTCCCCCTCTCTCCCTCCCCTGTCTCTCTTTCCCCCCTCTAGCCCCCTCTTTATCTCTCTTCCCCCCTCACTCCCTCCACTGATTCCCCCCCCCTCTCTTCATCCCCTGATTCTCTTCCCCCCCCTCTCTCCCTCCTTTGGTGCTCATCGCGTGCCTCAAAGTTGTGGTAATTGCGAGTTGTGGTAGAGCATAGGAAACCCGTAAATTTTAACATTGCCAATGTTAAATATGGGGCTGATATGCCTTAAGGTTAAAGGATAGGGTCCCTTTGGGTAGATATTTGGAGGTTCCTGTTAAATAGTATTTTAATAGCCCAGTGTTAAATACCACTATCTGGAAAAGTTTTTTGGGGGCTTATTGTATTAGCACTGTAGATTGATACCACATAGTACTGTTCTTAAGACTAAGCTACTATGCATTTAAATGCGTGGATATTTTTTAAGGGCTTCTCAGTATCAGGAATCAGAACGCTGATCTAAAGAATTGGACTATAGATCAGAATGAAGATCATGTATATAAGAGATATATCTTTATATATTTATATATAGAGATGTCGCGAATAGTTCGCCGGCGGATTGTTCCCGGCGAACATATGCGAGATTCGACCCGCCCCCAATACTTTATCATTGAGCAAACTTTGACCCTGCATGTCACAGTCAGCAGACACATTCCAGCCAATCAGCAGCATAAACTCCCTTCCACACCCTTCTACCTCATGGACAGCAGCCATTTTGTAATCAGAACTAACTTGCAGTCTTACTGAGAGGAGGTAGAGTGTAGGTGATACTGCATCAATAGGGAAAACCATAGCTAGGCAAGTTTATTCAGTGTCCAGTGCAGTGCTGAAGGACTCATCAGATCTCTGCTGTAAACACAGCACCCCAAAAAGCCCTTTTTAGGGCTATAACATCATTTTGTTTTCATTTTTTTTCTTGTAATCTAACTTCATTTGCCTGTCTCCCTGCTAGCCCCTGCTTGTAAGTGTGTGTGTCAGGCTCACAGCTTATACTGTGTGTGCACAACGCATACAATATAAAATTGTTTACTAGTTGTCTACTTTAAAAAAAAACTTTTATTTTCTTAAATCTAAGTGCATTTGCGTAACCGTCAATCAAAGTTCATTTGCTTGACCGCTACCCATAGTGTGTGTCCTGCTTACAAGTACTGTGCCAAGTTCAACCAATCCAGTCTAGTTGGGGTACCAACAGTCCACATTTAAAAAACCCAAACTTTTATTTTCTTAAATCTAAGTGCATTTGCCTGACTGTCAATCAAAGTTCATTTGCTTGACCGCTACCCATAGTGTGTGTCCTGCTTACAAGTACTGTGCCAAGTTCAACCAATCCAGTCTAGTTGGGATACCAACAGTCCACATTTAAAAAACCCAAACTTTTATTTTCTTAAATCTAAGTGCATTTGCCTGACTGTCAATCAAAGTTCATTTGCTTGACCGCTACCCACAGTGTGTGTCCTGCTTACAAGTACTGTGCCAGAGAGCATGTTGTGTGCATGCTTGAGCTCTAAACAAAAGGCTTTTTAGGGTCTTAGTCCCTCAAATACAAGTTTTATTTTAACACCTTTCTGTTTATAAGCACTTTGTGCACGGTGTTGTTCATTTTTGGGAGTTTTTGTGGTATTTTTCTTAGTTTAATTTAAGTTTTAGTTTTCTGGGAGTCAGGCTCAGCTCTCAATCCCAGGAGAGTGAGCTTTCTCCTGGATACTTTGCCACACCCCTCCCTTAGCACTTAACCTTCACTCCTGGAGCTTTTTTTACTTTGACTTTTTAAAAAAGTTTTTCAGGTTTTTTTTATAGTTTTGTTTGTTTGGTGTTGGGTTTTATGTTTTGGGGGAGAGAAGACAAGTAACATCTTTGTAGGCAGTGGGGGGGGGGGAATAATTAGAATTTTTGTTGAAAAGGCTTTTTTTTAACATCTGACACAGAGACACAGAGGGGTTAAAAAGCCTCTGTGTTCTCTGTGTTGTTGCAATTAGCAACACCTTGCAACAGTCCATTAACCCTTCCACTGCCAAACATCATCTCTCTCTCTCCCTCCTTTAGTTTTGTCTTTTTGTTTCTTTTTCACACTTTTATATTTAAAAAAAGAAAACAATAGAAAAACATAAAACAAAAAATAAAAATAAATAAAACAAATAAACTAAAAAAAAAGGGTCTAAACATGAGGGATAAGACCATTAAGAAGCCTCAGGGGTCAAAAGGGGGAATAATGGCCCCTGAAAATCCTAGCTGCAGCACTGCACAGCATAGGCCCCAGGCAGATAAGGCAGCCCCAGCTCCTGGTGGTTCTGCCAGCAGACCTACCCCTGTGGCTAATACCTGGTCACAGGTGGTTTCTGCTGGCCCCAGTAATACCACCGCTGGGGCTGAGGGGCAGATCACCAGGAAGCATGGGGTTAAATGTCAGATGTCTGGGGTCTACAGCATTGAATTCTATCTGCGTGCTGCAGCTAATGTCATCAGCCCCTCTGTTATAGTAGCAGCCAGCAAAATGTACGGGAAAGCAGTTTTCTTTACCCGTACGCTGGCTGCTGCTCACATTCTTATACAGAGAGGCATCACAGTGGGGGGATTATATGTCCCAATAGAACCCCTGGAAGGGTTGGGCACAAAAGTAACACTCTCTAATGTGCCCCCCTTCCTACCAGACTCCCTCCTGCGCCCCCACCTGCTAACCCTAGGGGAAGTAAAAACACCATTTATTAAAATTCCCCTGGGGTACAGAGAGAGAGCACTACGTCATGTTCTCTCTTTCAAGAGGCAGGTACAAATGTGCCTGCCTCAGGGCGCAGAAAACATAGAGGGGTCTTTTGGGGTTCCATTTGAGGGGGTGCTGTACAGAATTTTTTACATCACTACGGAGGTGCAGTGCTATCATTGCAAGGGGTTGGGGCATACACGTAGGAATTGTCCTAATGTAAAGCATCATGCCCCAGCCCCAGCAAATGGCACCTCCGTCAGTACAGCACCCATCCCCGCTGAGCCCATAACAGCGGGGACCTCAAGGGTCATAGCCCCCCCACAGAGCTCAGGCATGAAGGCCGTTCCTCAAGCCACCACCACGGCCTCCAAACCCCCTTCTTCCACAAAAAAGCCATCTGTGTCTGTGGTCTCCAGCAAGACTGCAGACACGGGGAAAAAGGGGAAGAATGTCACCGGTCCTCCCAGTGTCACAGCTGCATCTCCCAAGTCCCAATCTGACCCCACCATAATTACAATAGTTAGTGTGGGGGCACAGTGTAAGCAGAGGGATAATAAGCCCTCTGCAGGGGAGGCAGCTAGTGGCAGCTCCTCTTCCAGGAGTGACGTCCCCAGGAAGAGGAAGCATAAAACCAACAGGGAGGTTGCTGATAAGTGGGAAGTGCTCTATAGTGGAGCACCTCCCTCTAAAAGCAAGAAGAGGAACAAAACATCTCCTCCTCATCCGGTGACATTGTCTGGCCCGGTTATTAAGCTCAGCCAGCCGGTGCCAGACCACACATCTCTCTCTCCAGACCCTATAGGGGTTAATGTGGAAAAGGGTCTGGAGGAAAAGCAGGGGCAAGAGGGTCTCCCAAGTGAGGCAGGGGTAGACAAGAAAGATCAGGTTCTGCCTCTGGCCTTTGAGGGGGGTCCCAACAAAGCCCCTGCTGAATGGGTAGTCAGTGTCCCTGAGGTGCTGAGCTTCAAGGGCACCAGTCAGTCTCCTCCTCCAGTATCACTCTCTAGTGACGTACCTCGGGCTTTGTTAGAGCCCCAGGCCGAGTCACTACTGGAGGGGGGGGGGGAATATAGGCATGACCCCCATTCAGGACCCCATGGATTTGTCTGTCAGGGGGGATGTGGCACAACGGGAAGTGGAAATGGGGGAGGGTGATAAAACAGGTTTTCCTGTTAACATCATGGGAGAGCCTGTCTACCCTCCTCAGCCGTCCACTGACCCTAACATCGGTGCCATCCAAGCTGAGCAAGCAGCGGTGGAACTGGCAGAGGAGGCATATAAAGCCTCCAAGGCTTCCTTTAAGTAAGCCATGCCAGCCACTGCTGTCCAGCCAGCTACCCCTGAATGCACTCCTGAAGCTACAGGGGTGCAGCAGCAATCCAAGGGTCCATTATTTACCTTGAAGGGTGCTAAAGGGACTCCTTCTGTATCATCTAAGAGGGGGTCCCTGAGAATAAAGCTGAGGAAACTGACTCCAGCCGGGGAGGATGGAGTAAAAGCCCTCAGCCAAGAGGAGCCCAGGGGTGACCGACTAAAAAAAACATCAGATTCTGGGTGGGTTATCCCTGTCAAGGAAATAGATCTATTCCTTGAGAGCACCCTTCATGGACAAAAGAAAAGGAAGGTGCGGCTGGCCTTGGAGAGGTGGAAGAATATGTCGTTTATTCTCCACTCTCTCCAGCAATATCTAGTGGTCAGCACTAGGGCCAAGAATTCTGGGACGGCGGAGCATCTCCGCGTCCGGAAATTCTATAAAATGTGTGTGTCCTATCAGCAGTCTCAAGGGTCTGAGGAACGCACAATTCCTGACACGCAGTAATGGCTTGGCACATCAGCACGCTAAATACCAATGGCTGTCAAGACAGTTTCCGCAGGTTCCAGGTACTCTCCTATTTATATCAGGGAGGGTACTCTGTGAGCTTCCTGCAGGAAACTCACACCACTCCAGAGGCTGAGGCCTCGTGGCAACTGGAGTGGAGAGGCAGGGTCTTCTTCAGCCATTTCACATCGGCGTCATGTGGAGTGGTGACCCTGTTCTCAGAGTCTTTTCAGCCAGAGCTGCTGCTTGTGAAAGCTGTTATCCCAGGCCGTCTAATCCACCTCCGGGTCCGAGAGCAGGGTAGCATCATTAACCTAGTTAATATATATGCCCCTGCTGGAGGGCCCGAGAGAGTGAGGTTCCTCGCCAGACTGTCCCAGTTTTTGAAAACGGTTGATGCAGATGAGTTTTTGGTACTCGTGGGTGATTTCAATTCCACCCTCGACGCTCTGGACCGGAATAGTCCAGAGCCGTACCCGCCTTCTGCGTCAGCCCTGCGGGAGATCATCGCCCGCTTCTCCCTGGAGGACATCTGGCGAGAGCAGAACCCAGGGGCATCAGACGGTTTCACCTACGTCAGGGTGAGAGCCGGTCTGGTGTCCCACTCCCGGATCGACAGACTATATATATCTAGTCACTATATGTCACGAGTCGGTTCTTGTGCCATTAGGCTGGCTCCGTTCACAGACCACAACTGTGTGTATGTGACGGTGGCGCTAACGCCAACAGCGCCACGAGCCGCCTATTGGCACTTCAACAATGCTTTGTTGAAGGACCAGGGGCTCGTGACATTGATCCGGGAGTTTTGGACGGACTGGAGGGGTTGCAAGGGGGACTTTGCCACGTTAAAACTGTGGTGGGACGTGGGCAAGGTTCATTTGCGACTTCTGTGTCAGGAATATACCAAGGGTGCGAGTGGGCAGCGCGAAGCTGAGTTGGAGTCACTCCGGGGGGAGGTACTCCATCTGGAGCAGAGGCTGTTCACTTGTAGGGACCAATCCCTGCAGAGCGAGTATGTAGAGAGGAAGGGTGTCCTCTGTGATCTGGAACAACACCAGGTCAAGGGGGCATACGTGCGCAGCCGCTTAGGTTTTCTCAAAGATCTAGATCGCGGCTCGCGCCTCTTCTACTCAATGGAGAAAAAGGGGGGTAACAGTAGGCACATCACCTGTCTTCTAGATGAAGACGGTGCCCCCCTTACAGATCCGGAGAGTATCCGGGATAGAGCCCGGAACTTTTATAAAGATCTTTACTCTCCGGATCCCATTTCTCCAGACGCCTGCTGGGTGCTATGGGAGGGGCTCCCCACAGTCAGTGAGGGTGTAAGAGAGTGGCTTGATATACCACTATCTTTTCAAGAGCTCTCTGAAGCCCTCCGTGCCATGTCCTGTGAGAAGTCTCCAGGACTGGATGGATTGACTGTAGAGTTTTTCCAATTTTTCTGGGAGACTCTGGGACCTGATTTCCATCTGGTCCTTGGGGAAGCCCTGGAGACCGGGGAGATGCCCCTGTCTTGTCGCAGGGCAGTACTTGCCCTGCTGCCCAAAAAGGGGGATCTCCGGCTTATTAAGAACTGGCGACCGGTCTCTCTGCTCAGCACGGATTACAAGATTGTAGCTAAAGCCATCTCGCTTAGACTTGGGTCTGTGTTGGCAGAATTGGTTCACCCTGACCAGTCCTATGCGATCCCGGGCCGGACTATCTTTGATAGTATCTTTCCGGTCCGGGATCTATTGCATTATTCTCGCAGGACTGGTCTGTCACTCGCCTTTCTCTCTTTAGATCAAGAGAAGGCGTTTGACAGGGTGGACCATGGTTACCTCATAGCCACTCTGCAAGCGTACGGCTTTGGCCCACAGTTTGTGGGCTTTATAAGAACGCTGTACGCCTCTGCAGAGTGTTTACTTAAAATCAATTGGTCCCTAACAGCACCTTTGGTATTTAGACGAGGGGTGCGTCAAGGATGTCCCTTGTCTTGACAGTTATATGCACTGGCCATCGAGCCTTTCCTCTGCCTACTGAGGAAAAGGCTCACAGGGCTGGTGCTAAAAGATCCAGACATGCAGATTGTCCTTTCAGCTTATGCTGACGATGTGCTCCTCGTGGCCCAGGATCCAGTTGATCTTGAGCTGGCAAAACAGTGCCAGGAGGTATATTCAGCTGCCTCCTCCACTCAGATCAACTGGTCCAAATGCACAGGCCTTTTAGAGGGTAATTTACAGGTAGACTCTTTGCCTCCCACGTTTCGTGACATCACGTGGGAGGCAGATGTCATTAAATATCTGGGGGTCTACCTGTCCGCTGCGGACGCTTCCGTCCCAGACAACTGGAGGGAGTTAGAGGGCAGTGTCCTCTCTCGTCTGGGACGATGGAGGGGTCTAGCAAAAATGCTTTCCCTTAGGGGGCGGACTCTAGTGGTGAATCAGCTGGTGGCTTCTCAGATCTAGCACCGGCTGATTTGTCTGAGTCCGACCCCCGAGTTTGTCACCAATATCCAGCGGAATTTGTTAGATTTCCTCTGGATGGGAAGGCATTGGGTCTCTGCAGGGGTGGCAAGTCTGCCTTTGGTGGAGGGTGGACAGGGAGTAGTTTGTGTGTGCTCCCAGTTGTCCACCTTCCTCCTTCAGTACCTGCAGAGATACCTATATGCAGATTCCTCTCCGCAGTGGTGCGCACTGGCATCCAGCTTTTATCGCCAGTTGCGCAACCTGGGGTATGACCGGCAATTATTTTTTGATCAGGCCCGAGGGGTTTGGGAGAGACCTCTCTGTGTTGCCGGCATACAATCAGGAAACCCTCAAGGCCTGGAGCATGACCCGAGTCTGGGATCTCCTGGAATACGGGCGTTCTGATTGGGTGTCACCCCAGGAGCTTGCGCTCTGTTTGGGATATGTGACGCCCAAAGTCTCAGGGCGCTTGCTCCAGGAGATTAGGGATGCCATCTCCCCTGACTCGCGCACCTTCCTTCGCGGGGCTTTGCAGGCCGGAGTGCCACATGCACCTTTCAACACCCCTGCTCCGGCTGTTTGCATTGGACACAAGCCCCGTGTTTCCCCTCAGGCTCCTCCTGTCCCCAACCTCTCGAGGTTGAGGGACATACCCTCGGCATGCTTTCGCGGCATGCCGAGGAAGAGCTTATATTCTCTCGTGCTCCATACAGTGCACTTCCTTGCCCTCGTGACCCGTCCCGATACCATCTGGAGGCGGGTCCTACCAGCTGACGAGGGCAAGAGGCCCCGGTGGAGGGAACTTTATTCTGATTTAGTTCCAAGACCCACCGGGGACTTGAGTTGGAGAGTGCTCCATGGTGCACTGAGCACGGGAGAGTACTTAGCTAAATTCACGGACTCTCCCTCCACTTGTCCATTCTGTGGCAAGGGAGAGTCCGTGTATCATATTTATTTTAGTTGCGCCAGACTGCAGCCCCTCTTGTCACTCTTGAGGGGCCTCCTCCTGCAGTTCTGGCTGCATTTCTCCCCTCACATTTTTATTTTTGGGCACCCAGTGTCCCGGGGCAATAAGGCCAGGGACCTCCTCGTCAACCTGCTCCTGGCATTAGCCAAATTGGCTATATATAAGTCCAGGAAGCAGTGTTTGATAGGGGGGGTTCCCTTGTCACCTGAGGCCATGTTCCGGGTGCTGGTGCGCTCCCGTATCCGGGCAGAGTACCACCTGGCTTTGTCCACTGGGGGAATGGATGAGTTTGTCTCCCAGTGGGCTGTAGATGGTGTGCTCTGCTCGGTATCCCCCCATCCGGTTTTTTTTTTCTCTTCACCTCCTAAAATGATTTTTATTTAGTTTACAGATCATGTTTTTCTCATAATTTTAAAATACACTGTGCCAAGTTCAACCAATCCAGTCTAGTTGGGGTACCAACAGTCCACATTTAAAAAACCCAAACTTTTATTTTCTTAAATCTAAGTGCATTTGCCTGACTGTCAATCAAAGTTCATTTGCTTGACCGCTACACAGTGTGTGTCCTGCTTTCAAGCACTGTGCCAGAGAGCATGTTGTGTGCATGCTTGAGCTCCAAACAAAAGGCTTTTTAGGGTCTTAGTCCCTCAAATACAAGTTTTATTTTAACACCTTTCTGTTAATAAGCACTTTGTGCACGGTGTTGTTCATTTTTGGGAGTTTTTGTGGTTTTTTTCTTAGTTTAATTTAAGTTTTAGTTTTCTGGGGGTCAGGCTCAACTCTCTATCCCAGGAGAGTGAGCTGTCTCCTGGATACTTTGCCACACCCCTCCCTTAGCACTTTACCTTCACTCCTGAAACTTTTTTTACTTTGACTTTTTTTTTTTTTTTTTAAGTTTTTCAGGTTTTGTTAAAGTTTTGTTTGTTTGGTGTTGGGTTTTATGTTTTGGGGGAGAGAAGACAAGTAACATCTTTGTAGGCAGTGGGGGGGGGGGACAATTTGAAGTTTTGTTTAAAAGGCTTTTTTAACATCTGACACAGAGACACAGAGGGGTTAAAAAGCCTCTGTGTTCTCTGTGTTGTTGCAATTAGTAACACCTTGCAACAGGCCATTAACCCTTCCACTGCCAAACATCATCTCTCTCTCTCCCTTAGTTTTTGTCTCCCTTAGTTTTGTCTTTTTGTTTCTTTTTCACACTTTTATATTTAAAAAAAAAAAGAAAACAGTAGAAAATCATAAAACAAAAAATAAAAATAAATAAAACAAATAAACTAAAAAAAAAATGGGTCTAAACATGAGGGATAAGACCATTAAGAAGCCTCAGGGGTCAAAAGGGGGAATAATGGCCCCTGAAAATCCTAGCTGCAGCACTGCACAGCATAGGCCCCAGGCAGATAAGGCAGCCCCAGCTCCTGGTGGTTCTGCCAGCAGACCTACCCCTGTGGCTAATACCTGGTCACAGGTGGTTTCTGCTGGCCCCAGTAATACCACCGCTGGGGCTGAGGGGCAGATCACCAGGAAGCATGGGGTTAAATGTCAGATGTCTGGGGTCTACAGCATTAAATTCTATCTGCGTGCTGCAGCTAATGTCATCAGCCCCTCTGTTATAGTAGCAGCCAGCAAAATGTACGGGAAAGCAGTTTTCTTTACCCGTACTCTGGCTGCTGCACACATTCTTATACAGAGAGGCATCACAGTGGGGGGATTATATGTCCCAATAGAACCCCTGGAAGGGTTGGGCACAAAAGTAACACTCTCTAATGTGCCCCCCTTCCTACCAGACTCCCTCCTGCACCCCCACCTGCTAACCCTAGGGGAAGTAAAAACACCATTTATTAAAATTCCCCTGGGGTGCAGAGAGAGAGCACTTCGTCATGTGCTCTCTTTCAAGAGGCAGGTACAAATGTGCCTGCCTCAGGGCGCAGAAAACATAGAGGGGTCTTTTGGGGTTCCATTTGAGGGGGTGCTGTACAGGATTTTTTACAGCACTACGGAGGTGCAGTGCTATCATTGCAAGGGGTTGGGGCATACACGTAGGAATTGTCCTAATGTAAAGTATCATGCCCCAGCCCCAGCAAATGGCACCTCCGTCAGTACGGCACCCATCCCCGCTGAGCCCATAACAGCGGGGACCTCAAGGGTCATAGCCCCCCCCACAGAGCTCAGGCAAGGAGGCCGTTCCTCAAGCCACCAGCACGGCCTCCAAACCCCCTTCTTCCCCAAAAAAGCCATCTGTGTCTGTGGTCTCCAGCAAGACTGCAGACACGGGGAAAAAGGGGAAGAATGTCACCGGTCCTCCCAGTGTCACAGCTGCATCTCCCAAGTCCCAATCTGCCCCCACCATAATTACATCAGTTAGTGTGGGGGCACAGTGTAAGCAGAGGGATAATAAGCCCTCTGCAGGGGAGGCAGCTAGTGGCAGCTCCTCTTCCAGGAGTGAAGTCCCCAGGAAGAGGAAGCATAAAACCAACAGGGAGGTTGCTGATAAGTGGGAAGTGCTCTATAGTGGAGCACCTCCCTCTAAAAGCAAGAAGAGGAACAAAACATCTCCTCCTCATCCGGTGACATTGTCTGGCCCGGTTATTAAGCTCAGCCAGCCGGTGCCAGACCACACATCTCTCTCTCCAGACCCTATAGGGGTTAATGTGGAAAAGGGTCTGGAGGAAAAGCAGGGGCAAGAGGGTCTCCCAAGTGAGGCAGGGGTAGACAAGAAAGATCAGGTTCTGCCTCTGGCCTTTGAGGGGGGTCCCAACAAAGCCCCTGCTGAATGGGTAGTCAGTGTCCCTGAGGTGCTGAGCTTCAAGGGCACCAGTCAGTCTCCTCCTCCAGTGTCACTCTCTAGTGACGTACCTCGGGCTTTGTTAGAGCCCCAGGCCGAGTCACTACTGGAGGGGGGGAATATAGGCATGACCCCCATTCAGGACCCCATGGATTTGTCTGTCAGGGGGGATGTGGCACAAGGGGAAGTGGAAATGGGGGAGGGTGATAAAACAGGTTTTCCTGTTAACATCATGGGAGAGCCTGTCTACCCTCCTCAGCCGTCCACTGACCCTAACATCGGTGCCATCCAAGCTGAGCAAGCAGCGGTGGAACTGGCAGAGGAGGCATATAAAGCCTCCAAGGCTTCCAATAAGGAAGCCATGCCAGCCACTGCTGTCCAGCCAGCTACCCCTGAATGCACTCCTGAAGCTACAGGGGTGCAGCAGCAATCCAAGGGTCCATTATTTACCTTGAAGGGTGCTAAAGGGACTCCTTCTGTATCATCTAAGAGGGGGTCCCTGAGAATAAAGCTGAGGAAACTGACTCCAGCCGGGGAGGATGGAGTAAAAGCCCTCAACCAAGAGGAGTCCAGGGGTGACCCACTAGAAGGAACATCAGATTCTGGGTGGGTTATCCCTGTCAAGGAAATAGATCTATTCCTTGAGAGCACCCTTCATGGACAAAAGAAAAGGAAGGTGCGGCTGGCCTTGGAGAGGTGGAAGAATATGTCGTTTATTCTCCACTCTCTCCAGCAATATCTAGTGGTCAGCACTAGGGCCAAGAATTCTGGGACTGCGGAGCATCTCCGCGTCCGGAAATTCTATAAAATGTGCGTGTCCTATCAGCAGTCTCAAGGGTCTGAGGAACGCACAATTCCTGACACGCAGTAATGGCTTTGCACATCAGCACGCTAAATACCAATGGCTGTCAAGACAGTTTCCGCAGGTTCCAGGTACTCTCCTATTTATATCAGGGAGGGTACTCTGTGAGCTTCCTGCAGGAAACTCGCACCACTCCAGAGGCTGAGGCCTCGTGGCAACTGGAGTGGAGAGGCAGGGTCTTCTTCAGCCACTTCACATCGGCATCATGTGTAGTGGTGACCCTGTTCTCAGAGTCTTTTCAGCCAGAGCTGCTGCTTGTGAAAGCTGTTATCCCAGGCCGTCTAATCCACCTCCGGGTCCGAGAGCAGGGTAGCATCATTAACCTAGTTAATATATATGCCCCTGCTGGAGGGCCCGAGAGAGTGAGGTTCCTCGCCAGACTGTCCCAGTTTTTGGAGACGGTTGACGCAGATGAGTGTTTGGCACTCGGGGGTGATTTCAACTGCACCCTCGACGCTCTGGACCGGAATAGTCCAGAGCCGTACCCGCCTTCTGCGTCAGCCCTGCGGGAGATCATCGCCCGCTTCTCCCTGGAGGACATCTGGCGAGAGTAGAACCCAGGGGCATCAGACGGTTTCACCTACGTCAGGGTGAGAGCCGGTCTGGTGTCCCACTCCCGGATCGACAGACTATATATATCTAGTCACTATATGTCACGAGTCGGTTCTTGTGCCATTAGGCTGGCTCCGTTCACAGACCACAACTGTGTGTCTGTGACAGTGGCGCTAACGCCAACAGCGTCACGAGCCGCCTATTGGCACTTCAACAATGCTTTGTTGAGGGACCAGGGGCTCGTGACATTGATCCGGGAGTTTTGGACGGACTGGAGGGGTTGCAAGGGGGACTTTGCCACGTTAAAACTGTGGTGGGACGTGGGCAAGGTTCATTTGCGACTTCTGTGTCAGGAATATACCAAGGGTGCGAGTGGGCAGCGCGAAGCTGAGTTGGAGTCACTCCGGGGGGAGGTACTCCATCTGGAGCAGAGGCTGTTCACTTGTAGGGACCAATCCCTGCAGAGCGAGTATGTAGAGAGGAAGGGTGTCCTCTGTGACCTGGAACGACACCAGGCCAAGGGGGCATACGTGCGCAGCCGCTTAGGTTTTCTCAAAGATCTAGATCGCGGCTCGCGCCTCTTCTACTCACTGGAGAAAAAGGGGGGTAACAGTAGGCACATCACCTGTCTTCTAGATGAAGACGGTGCCCCCCTTACAGATCCGGAGAGTATCCGGGATAGAGCCCGGAACTTTTATAAAGATCTTTACTCTCCGGATCCCATTTCTCCAGACGCCTGCAGGGTGCTATGGGAGGGGCTCTCCACAGTCAGTGAGGGTGTAAGAGAGCGGCTTGATATACCATTATCTTTTCAAGAGCTCTCTGAAGCCCTCCGTGCCATGTCCTGTGAGAAGTCTCCAGGACTGGACGGACTGACTGTAGAGTTTTTCCAATTTTTCTGGGAGACTCTGGGACCTGATTTCCATCTGGTCCTTGGGGAAGCCCTGGAGACCGGGGAGATGTCCCTGTCTTGTCGCAGGGCAGTACTTGCCCTGCTGCCCAAAAAGGGGGATCTCCGGCTTATTAAGAACTGGCGACCGGTCTCTCTGCTCAGCACGGATTACAAGATTGTAGCTAAAGCCATCTCGCTTAGACTTGGGTCTGTGTTGGCAGAATTGGTTCACCCTGACCAGTCCTATGCGATCCCGGGCTGGACTATCTTTGATAGTATCTTTCTGGTCCGGGATCTATTGCATTATTCTCGCAGGACTGGTCTGTCACTCGCCTTTCTCTCTTTAGATCAAGAGAAGGCGTTTGACAGGGTGGACCATGGTTACCTCATAGCCACTCTGCAAGCGTACGGCTTTGGCCCACAGTTTGTGGGCTTTATAAGAACGCTGTACGCCTCTGCAGAGTGTTTACTTAAAATCAATTGGTCCCTAACAGCACCTTTGGTATTTAGACGAGGGGTGCGTCAAGGATGTCCCTTGTCTGGACAGTTATATGCACTGGCCATCGAGCCTTTCCTCTGCCTACTGAGGAAAAGGCTCACAGGGCTGGTGCTAAAAGATCCAGACATGCGGATTGTTCTTTCAGCTTATGCTGACGATGTGCTCCTCGTGGCCCAGGATCCAGTTGATCTTGAGCTGGCAAAACAGTGCCAGGAGGTATATTCAGCTGCCTCCTCCGCTCAGATCAACTGGTCCAAATGCACAGGCCTTTTAGAGGGTAATTTACAGGTAGACTCTTTGCCTCCCACGTTTCGTGACATCACGTGGGAGGCAGATGTCATTAAATATCTGGGGGTCTACCTGTCCGCTGCGGACGCTTCCGTCCCAGACAACTGGAGGGAGTTAGAGGGCAGTGTCCTCTCTCGTCTGGGACGATGGAGGGGTCTAGCAAAAATGCTTTCCCTTAGGGGGCGGACTCTAGTGGTGAATCAGCTGGTGGCTTCTCAGATCTGGCACCGGCTGATTTGTCTGAGTCCGACCCCCGAGTTTGTCACCAATATCCAGAGGAATTTGTTAGATTTCCTCTGGATGGGAAGGCATTGGGTCTCTGCAGGGGTGGCAAGTCTGCCTTTGGTGGAGGGTGGACAGGGAGTAGTTTGTGTGTGCTCCCAGTTGTCCACCTTCTGCCTTCAGTACCTGCAGAGATACCTATATGCAGATCCCTCTCCGCAGTGGTGCGCACTGGCATCCAGCTTTTATCGCCAGTTGCGCAACCTGGGGTATGACCGGCAATTATTTCTGATCAGGCCCGAGGTGTTTGGGAGAGACCTCTCTGTGTTGCCGGCATACTACCAGGAAACCCTCAAGGCCTGGAGCATGGTCTCCGTGACCAGGCAGGGCGTGCCTTTGGGGGATGAAATATTCACAGAGCCCCTGCTATTTAATCCAGCAGTGGGGGCTCCAATGTTACAGTCCCCCAGTATCATCCGCCGCCTTAGTCATGCACGGATGACCCGAGTCGGGGATCTCCTGGAATACGGGCGTTCTGATTGGGTGTCACCCCAGGAGCTTGCGCTCCGTTTGGGATATGTGACGCCCAAAGTCTCAGGGCGCTTGCTCCAGGAGATTAGGGATGCCATCTCCCCCGACTCGCGCACCTTCCTTCGCGGGGCTTTGCAGGCCGGAGTGCCACATGCACCTTTCAACACCCCTGCTCCGGCTGTTTGCATTGGACCCAAGCCCCGTGTTTCCCCTCAGGCTCCTCCTGTCCCCAACCTCTCGAGGTTGAGGGACATACCCTCGGCATGCTTTCGCGGCATGCCGAGGAAGAGCTTATATTCTCTCGTGCTCCATACAGTGCACTTCCTTGCCCTTGTGACCTGTCCCGATACCATCTGGAGGCGGGTCCTACCAGCTGACGAGGGCAAGAGGCCCCGTTGGAGGGAACTTTATTCTGATTTAGTTCCAGGAAGCAGTGTTTGATAGGGGGGGTTCCCTTGTCACCTGAGGCCATGTTCCGGGTGCTGGTGCGCTCCCGTATCCGGGCAGAGTACCACCTGGCTTTGTCCACTGGGGGAATGGATGAGTTTGTCTCCCAGTGGGCTGTAGATGGTGTGCTCTGCTCGGTATCCCCCCATCCGGTTTCTTTTTCTTTCAACCTCCTAATATGATTTTTATTTAGTTTACAGAACATGTTTTCTCATCATTTTAAAATACTGTGCCAAGTTCAACCAATCCAGTCTAGTTGGGGTACCAACAGTCCACATTTAAAAAAAAATGACAGGCAGAGGCAGGACACCCCGCAGAGGCCGTCGTGGTCGTGGTGCTGTGATTCCCTTTGGCCCTACAATAATTCCCAGTGTTCAGAGGCCAGTTACCCTGAACTTGAAAAGTTCAGAGGACGTAGTTGACTGGCTAACACAGGACACCCAATCTTCTACAGCTTCCGCTTGGAACATTGACGCACCATCCTCCTCCAGCTTAGCTTCGGCACCTCTCAAGTTACCACTCACCCGCCTGCCGCCACCACTAACACTAGTACCACAGCCAATTCAATTGATCAGTCAGAAGAGTTATTTACACATCAGTTTGAAGAAATGAGTGATGCGCAACCATTATTGCCAGAGAATGTAGATAACAGGGATATGTCTCAGTCAGGCAGCATTACACACATGTACGTACGATGTGATGATGATGATGATGTACCCGCTGCTGCTTCCTTTGTTCAGTTGTCATATACAAGTGAGGCGGGTGATGATGATGACGATGCGTCCGTGGATGTCACGTGGGTGCCTGCTAGAAGAGAAGAACAGGGGGAAAGTTCAGATGGGGAGACAGAGAGGAGGAGGAGACGAGTTGGAAGTAGAGGGAGGTCATCGCAACGAGCTAGTGGCACAGTCAGACAGCATGCATCAGCACCCGGGGTCAGCCAGACAGCACGCCAATCAACGCATGCTGTTGCCACCACCAGAATGCCATCACCGCCGAGCTCAGCAGTGTGGCATTTTTTTTGTGTGTCTGCCTCTGACAACAGCGATGCCATTTGCAATCTGTGCCAAAAGAAACTGAGTCGTGGGAAGTCCAACACCCACCTAGGTACAACTGCTTTGCAATGGCACATGATGTCACATCACAAACGCCAATGGGATCAACACATGAGTACAAGCAGCACACAAACTCAAAGCCGCCATCCTCCTCCTGGTCCAGCATCTTCATCCACATCAACCACTGCTGTCCTCCTTGCCCCCTCTCAACTCTCCACCACTCCGTCTCTCGCCTCTTGCTGTTCCTGCTCATCTCCTCACAGTCAGGTGTCTGTCAAGGGCATGTTTGAGCGTAAGAAGCCAATGCCACAAAGTCACCCCCTTGCCCGGCGTCTGACAGCAGGCTTGTCTGAACTCTTGGCCCGCCAGCTTTTACCATACAAGCTGGTGGAGTCTGAGGCGTTCAAAAAGTTTTTAGCGATTGGGATACCGCAGTGGAAGGTACCTGGCCAAAATTTATTTGCCCAAAAGGCAATCCCCAACCTGTACTCAATTGTGCAAAAGGAAGTAATGGCATCTCTGGCACACAGTGTTGGGGCAAGGGTCCATCTGACCACTGATACCTGGTCTGCAAAGCATGGTCAGGGCAGGTATATCACCTACACTGCGCATTGGGCAAACCTGCTGACGCCTGCCAAGCATGGAATGCGTGGCTCTGCAGAGGAGTTGGTGACACCGCCACAACTTGCAGGCAGGCCTGCTGCCACCTCCTCTACTCCTCCTACTCCATCCTCTTCCATAACCTCCTCAGCTGAGTCTTCTTCTGCTGCTGTGTCTTGCTCCACATCAACGGCACCCCCCCCCCCCCCCCCCAGCTCCCCAGATACTATTCCACATCCCGGATACGTCAGTGTAATGCCGTCTTGGGGTTGACTTGCCTCAAAGCAGAGAGTCACACCGGGCCAGCACTCCTGTCCGCCCTGAACGCACAGGTGGATCAATGGCTGACTCCGCACCAACTAGAGATTGGCAAAGTGGTTTGTGGCAACTGAAGAAATTTGTTGGCGGCATTGAATTTGGGCAAGTTGACGCATGTGCCGTGCATGGCACATGTGTGTAATCTGATCGTACAACGCTTTGTCCATAAGTATCCAGGCTTACAGGACGTCCTGAAGCAGGCCAGAAAGGTGTGTGGCCATTTCAGGCGTTCCTACACGGCCATGGTGCACTTTTCAGATATCCAGCAACGAAACAACATGCCAGTGAGGCGCTTGATTTGTGACAGCCCCACACGTTGGAATTCAACACTCCTAATGTTCGACCGCCTGCTCCAACAAGAAAAAGTCATTAACGAGTATTTGTATGACCGGGGTGCTAGGACAGCCTCTGCGGAGCTGGGGATTTTTTTGCCACGTTACTGGACGCTCATGCGCAATGCCTGTAGGCTCATGCGTCCTTTTGAGGAGGTGACAAACCTTGTCAGTCGTACCGAAGGCACCATCAGCGACATCATACCATTTGTTTTATTCCTGGAGCGTGCCCTGCGAAGAGTGCTGGATCAGGCCGTAGATGAGCGTGACGAGGAAGAGGAAGAGTTGTGGTCACCATCACCACCAGAAACAGCCTTATCAGCATCGCTTGCTGGACCTGCGGCAACGCTGGAAGAGGATTGTGAGGAAGAGGAGTCAGAGGAGGAATGTGGCTTTGAGGGGGAGGAGGAAGACCAATCACAACAGGCATCCCAGGGTGCTCGTTGTCACCTATCTGGTACCCGTGGTGTTGTACGTGGCTGGGGGGAAGAACATATCTTCAGCGAGATCACCTTGTGCAAATGGGGTCTTTCATGCTGTCGTGCCTGTCGCAGGACCCTCGTATAAAAAGGCTGAAGGGGAACGACCTGTACTGGGTGTGCACGCTACTAGACCCCTGGTATAAGCAGAAAGTGCCTGATTTTTTACCAAATTACCGCAAGTCAGAAAGGATGCAGCAGGTCCAAAACAAATTAAAAAGTATGCTTTACACAGCATATAAGGGTGATGTCACAGCACAAGGGCAATATAACAGGGGAAGAGGTGAAAGTAATCCACCTCCCACGACCACGCCGGCAAGGACAGGACGTTTAAAAGACGTGTTGTTGATGGAGGACATGCGGACCTTTTTCAGTCCTACGCATCGCATCAGCCCTTCGGGATCCACCCTCAGAGAACGACTTGACCGACAGGTAGCAGACTACCTCGCCTTAACTGCAGATATCGACACTCTGAGGAGTGATGAACCCCTTGACTACTGGGTATGCAGGCTAGACCTGTGGCCTGAGCTATCCCAATTTGCAATTGAACTTCTGGCCTGCCCCGCTTCAAGTGTCCTGTCAGAAAGGACCTTCAGTGCAGCAGGAGGTTTTGTCACCGAGAAGAGAAGTTGCCTAGGGCAAAAAAGTCTAGATTGCCTCACCTTTATAAAGATGAATGAGGGATGGATCCCGAAGGGACTGACACTGGGCGATACATTCGACTGAAAAAGGCCTGATGAGATGAGCTGCCTTCGGCTATAAATGGTCCACACTCTGCTGTATGTTATCTGTGAATGCCGGATGACTTGCGTGAATTATCCACCACCAATGTTTTATGGCACTTTTATGGCAATGTTTTATGGCACTTTCTGCCTGGGGAACAAAGGTCAATATTTCTGGCCGCTGCAAGAGCAGCGGCTGCAAAAATATCTAATTTTTGAATTTCAATTTTTATGCCAGAAGGCGTACGGCATGTAATGGAAAAGAAAGCATATTGAACAGTCTTGCATAATACAACAGTTGTGCAAAAATACATATTTACAATGAAGACATTTTGTTAAAATTAGGTGGCTAGGCCTTCTTTTTTTACTTTTTTGGTTAATACATTTTCTTTTTTTTTACTGTGATTGCAATTTTTAAGAGAAACCTAAGACATGGTAAAACAGACAATAGTAAAGTCCTATTATCTATCATCACTCCAGCAGTAGCTTATTATTTACAATATCTAACCTGCTCAATCACCCTTGGGTTACCCTAGGGCAGGCTTCAGTAGGCGACCTCTCCTTTCCTCGGATGATTTTGCCGCCGGTTGCTTCTGAAGGGTCTCCTCCAGGGCTCCCCCACTCCAGTCCTTCCCCCCGAGTCGCTTCAACCCTTAACAAATGTTTTATTATATTAGGGGGGCAGTAAATGGGGATGTTATCCAGGGATCCCAAATCGTCTGGAACTGTGTGATTCTATCCAAGACTACATGGTTAAATCTCTCGTTGAGCAGTAAATAGTTGATTTTTTTTATTAATTCCAGAAAGTTTTAATTTGAGGTTTTCCAACTACTAGCTATGTGTATTTTTTCTTTCAAAAAATATTTTATTAGGTCAATCTTAAACATTTTAGAAGCTAGTAAGCATGTTTCTTCCCATAGTCTTATGACTGCCGAACACTCCCACCAGACATGAATAAATGTAGCCTCATTACCACTGTTCCTAAAACATGAACTGCTCCGTTTTGGATCCCATTTATTAGCTTAAAAGGAGTAATGTATGTCCTGTGTAGGACCTTTATTGAAGTCTCAAGCAGACTATAATTTAAAGATCCCCTACTTAAGCCTTGCCAACTTTTATCCCATGTGTTATCTGCCAACTCGGTGCCCAAATCCCTCTCCCAGGCTTTGGTATAGTCTGGTTTGTTTGCCCATGAGTTTTCATTAAATAGTTCATACATGAGGCTAATAATACCAGGCTGAAAGGGGGAATCCCTACATTTTTTGAGTAGCCAGGTGTTTCTTTGGGGGGTTCCCCTACCACTTATCGTATATATAAAATGATGTATCCTGCAAAAATTATAGTGTTCAGCCAGGGGTAAATTGTATCTATCTCTCACCCACTCAAAGGTCATTATTTTGTCGTCATGCCACCATGGACCAACCCTTAGTAGGTTCTGAGACTTCCACCAACTGAGAGAGCTTTCCGGAAGATGTATCTTAAAGTGGGGATTGGGTACGATAGGGGTAAGATCTGATACCCGAGTGTCCAGTTTTTGTGTCCAGTTCATCTCCGTCAATATTTTTAATGAGTGCTTAATCAATGGGTTTTTCAAGTTTCTCAAAAAAGTATACAGGCCTGGAATCCATATTACTGTATCCCATGTATAGGGTGACATGCTTACATTTTCCATAAATACCCAGAGCGGCTGATGTGTTTTGGAGAATGCGCCAAAGGAATGAAAGCCAGCTGCGCTGCCTTGTAATACAGTTTGAGATTCGGGTCCCTACCCTCTTTTGGAAAGACTATGAGGTCGGCCTGATTCAATTAAGGGGGCATAGGTTCTCCATTTAGTATAGCGTTAAACAAAGATGTTAGGTGCGGGGGTAAGCAAGGGCTCAAATTTCTTATAGTACAGATGAGTAAAACCGTCTGGCCCTGGGGACTTGCCAAATTTAAGATCTTGGATTGTAGATTTAACTTCCTCTTGGGATATGTCTAGGTTCAAGCTGTCCAATTGAGGTACAGGTATTTTGTGGACTTCTTGCTGTAGTAGGAAGTACTCTATGTCAGATCCGCTGCAGCGGGATTGGGATGAATATATGGTCTGATCGAAGTTTTGAAATGTTTCTTGGATAGCATTGGGGCTAAAGGAGGTTTGGCCATCAGGTAGTCTAAAGATACCGTATATTATGTCCTCTCTTGGGGGGTAAAGACACTAATAATTCCTCCAATAAAATTCTGCTTTTTTTTTTGTGGGCAAGGTCCCTGGTTAGCCCCTTGGGTTATCTGTTAAAAAGAGTGGTGCAGAGACTGTGGGGGCTGTTAGCCTCCTTGTCCCTGTGTGGCTGTTTAGAATCCCTGCTGCTGCATGTTTCAGCTTTATTAAGGTGTAATTGTACAGCGTTTGATTCAAGTAGCTGCCTGTGCTGGGTCAGTTTGGCTTAATTGCTGGGCCCTTTTCCTGCCAAGATGGCGACCGTCAGTCCCTTCACTACCTTTGTCCCCGCTTGTGTGCTTATTTGGGATGGCCCCCCTTTATATCTCTGGCCCATGGCCTTGTAAGGGTCGCCCCCTCAATCTCTGAGTGTGGATATGCAGGGATGGGGCGTTGAATCAGGCCTACCTTCTTATCTGCTCGCTGCAAGATCAACAATACCTAATTTTTCAGGCATGTGTACATGCCTAATTTTTCTGGCCTCTGGTGTTGCACTGTGGCTTCAACAACCAAACCCCAAAAAAAGGCACACAACAAGGATTAAACTGATAGGACTAGTACTACTTAACACACCACTCATATCTGGTGTAACAGTAGTGTACATTTAAAACAAAAACAAAAATTCTACTGTAATAGATTGCATAGCAGTTAGTTGTCTGCAAGCGTGTGTCAGACCTACAGCGTCTACTCTACCAACTTCTGCAAGTGCACAGTGCCAGTCATATCTGTTGTCACAGTAGCTTGGACGCATAGTACCGATCTGTCAAAACCTGTAATGATGAATGAGGTCTAGAGTAGCCTGGTTCCCTTATCCTCTACAGGTTGAGACCTAATGTTTGGGTGACTCCAGACCAACACATGAGTACAAGCAGCACACAAACTCAAAGCCGCCATCCTCCTCCTGGTGCAGCATCATAAGCCACATCAACCACTGCTGTCCTCCTTGCCCCCACTCAACCATCCGACACTCCGTCTCTCGCCTTGAGCAGTTCCTGCTCATCTGCCCATAGTCAGGTGCCTGTAAAGGACATGTTTGAGAGTAAGAAGCTAATGTCACAAAGTGCCCCAAAATTGAAGTGATACGACCAACAAAGCATCTTTTTCCATCTCCTGGTTCTAAAAATCCAGGCCTTATACACGCCCCCTGATAGGTAACGTAACAAGTATTAAACTGATAAGAGTAGTACTTACAAACACGTCACTCCTATCTGGTGGCACCTTTGACTGCATGTGCCGTGCCCCAAAATTGAAGTGATACAACCAACAAAGCATCCTTTTCCATCTCCTGGTTCTAAAAATCCAGGCCTTCTACACGCCCCCTGATAGGTAACGTAACAAGTATTAAACTGATAAGAGTAGTACTTACAAACACGTCACTCCTATCTGGTGGCACCTTTGACTGCATGGGCCGTGCCCCAAAATTGAAGTGATATGACCAACAAAGCAACTTTTTCCATCTCCTGGTTCTAAAAATCCAGGCCTTATACACGCCCCCTGATAGGTGACGTAACAAGTATTAAACTGATAAGAGTAGTACTTACAAACACGTCACTCCTATCTGGTGGCACCTTTGACTGCACGTGCCGTGCCCCAAAATTGAAGTGATATGACCAACAAAGCATCTTTTTCCATCTCCTGGTTCTAAAAATCCAGGCCTTATACACGCCCCCTGATAGGTAACGTAACAAGTATTAAACTGATAAGAGTAGTACTAACGTCACTCCTATCTGGTGGCACCTTTGACTTCACGTGCCGTGCCCCAAAATTGAAGTGATACGACCAACAAAACATCTTTTTCCATCTCCTGGTTCTAAAAATCCAGGCCTTATACACGCCCCCTGATAGGTAACGTAACAAGTATTAAACTGATAAGAGTAGTACTTACAAACACGTCACTCCTATCTGGTGGCACCTTTGACTGCACGTGCCGTGCCCCAAAATTGAAGTGATACGACCAACAAAACATCTTTTTCCATCTCCTGGTTCTAAAAATCCAGGCCTTATACACGCCCCCTGATATGTGCTGTAACAGGTTTTAAACTGATAAGAGTAGTACTACTTAACACACCTTATAATAATGCAGAGAGAGGCAATACAGTGAGAGGAGTCTGAAGAAGAGGAGGAAGGTGGCTTTGAGGAGGTGGAAGACCAAACACAGCAGGCGTCCCAGGGGGCTTGTTGTCACCTTTCGGGGACCCTTGGTGGCTGGGTGGAGGAAGAGACTTTCAATGACATCAGTGATGATAAGGAACGGGACATGGCTAGCTTGGTATCCAACCTTGTGCAAATGGGGAGTTTGTGCAAATGGACTGTTTGTGGTTGTTTGCGGTGCGTTAAACGGGGAGTTTGGTCTGTTACTGTGAAGCGGGCCTAACCCTTACACTACCTGATCGATACAACATCATACCTGATGTTTTAAAGCACGTTATTCCAAACAATTTAGGAATGTTAGGTAATTTATGCCCTTTATGGCTTAAAACCAGACTCTGCATCAACTATGTAATTTTCCATGGGAGTTTTACCATGGATCCCCCTTCGGCATGCCACAGTCCAGGTGTTAGTCCTGTTGAAACAACTTTCCCATCACTATTGTGGCCAGAAAGAGTCCCTGTGGGTTTTAAAATTCGCCTGCCCATTGAAGTCTATGGCAGTTGGCCGATGTTCGCCGGTTCGCGAACATTTGCGCCGGTTCGCATTCGCGAACCGAAAATTTTAGGTTCGCGACATCACTATTTATATATATCAAGGTCTAAATAGACCTGTGATTCTCAATGGATATGTATTCTATATATTATTTTTTTTTTTAAATAGCGTGATCTCATCTTATTTTAAATGAAAAAACTCATTTATCCATTCCATATGAAAATATATGAATATTAAATAAAATAAAAATTGTGCCATAAATAAATCCTATTTCTGTGACCAAGTGTATATTAGTGAAAAAAATGTGACTTAATAGAGAACATTTACTTATATGTGATAGGATGAAATGCTTCCTTAATGAAAGATTTATATTAATTAATTTACCATACAAAAGATATGTGATAAATAACAAAGTTATAGTCATTAATATATGTTATATTGTAATTCATTAATATTAGTGAAAATGTGTTGCTAGTGTATTGAATAGGATCCATAAACCCCAAAAAAGATCAGGTTTATGAAAAATGTAGTGATACTATTTAGAAATATCTATGCCATTTAAACCTGGATATCAAATAATATAAAACTCTTACATTTATTAAATTAATATTAAATAAATAAATTATATATCTCTAATGATGTTTCTCTCAGTGTGTTCACAATGAGAATTGCCCTGAATTTATGTAAACAGGTAAATCCATAAATACTCATTTATTGTACATAGATCTTCAGAGCTTTATTCAAAAAAAGGGGAAAAGAAGGAGGGATATGTATATCCATCACCTCTAAAAATACTAAGGATCCAAAAGCTTAGATTTTCCAAGATTAAATAGGGGATATCCCATAGGGTATATTTATGTACAGTCAGTATATAGGTTATTTAGAGGAAAGCACTGAAACTGAATCTCTCATTCAGGCCCTCTAGTTTATGGGCATGTAGTTTGAAAATCCATTGGCACTCTTTTTAAAAGAATATTGTCAATATTGCCTTTTCTAGGTCCCAAAGTGGCGCCATCAATGGCATAGAACTGTATAAGATTGGTATTTTTATTGTGATAAATCTTCATATGTCTAGCTAGGGGTGTGTCAAGATCTTTTTCAATAGCATACACATGTTCCCCTATTCTACGTCTTAGCTGTCGACTCATTTTTCCCCACATAGATCTTGGTACAAACACATTGTACTACATATATGACTCCAGTTGTGCAACAATTATAAAAGCCCTTAATTGGAAAGCTCTCAATTGTTTTTGGATGTGTGAAGAATTTTGAAGGTCTTCTATACCTACAAAATTTGCATCTCCCACATTTGTAGCATCCATTTAATGGTTTGTTTTATGTATTTTTCTTTGAAGTCTGTCCCTTAGATTTCTATCTCTCCGATAGGTTATGTTGACTTGAGGTGACAGTACATCCTTTAGATCCTTGTCCAATTTTAGTATATTCCAGTGTTTTGACAGGATCTTTTTAATTTCCTCGGAATTTTGAGCAAATGTAAGAATGCATCTTATAAGAGTATCATCATTATTCTCTCCTTTTTGTTTTTGTATACTTATCAGTTCGGTTCTATCACAGTTCAATGCCCATTTATAGGCATTTTTTTAAACATCTGTTAGGGTAACCTCTATTTTTAAATCTTGTTCTGAGTTTCTGTGCTTCAACTCTAAATTCCTCTTTTGTACTACAATTTCTCCTGATTTTTAGATATTGTCCTTTTGGAATCCCCTTTTTGGGGGTAAGAAGTTTTGACTTGTAATGTAATAGATTGTTAGTAGCTGTACTCTTTCTATATGTTGTTGTACTTGTTTGATAACCAGATCCAGAAATGTTATTTCATGTTGATTCATTTCAAAAGTGAATTTTAATCCTAGAGTGTTTGTGTTGAGTTTCTTTATAAAGGAGACAAAATATTCCTTAGTGCCCTGCCATATCACTAGAATATCATCTATATAGCGCCTCCACAGGAGTACATTATCTGTGTCTCTTTTTAATTCATCATTAAAGACAAATTTTTCCTCCCACCACCCTAGGGACAAATTTGCATAATTTGGGGCACATGGAGTCCCCATGGCTGTCCCTTTTATCTGGTGTATCCAATTGCCTCCAAAGATAAAATAGTTCTTAGTCAGTACAAAATCTAACAATCTTATTAGAAATTCATTGAATTGTTCCATATCCTTTCTTTGAGCTTTAAGGAAAAATGGGACTGCTTTTATACCCTCACTGTGCGGTATACTGCTGTAAGGTGCCTCTACATCTATCCCAATTAACCAGGCATTCTCTGGGATTAACAGGTCTTCTAAGTATTACACGTGTCTCTTAAATACGAGGGTAAACTAGTCACTAGGTTTTTAAGGTGATATTCAAGTAAGAAACTACAATTTTGTGATCACATATATAGTTGTGAGCATGCAAATTGTTGCTAACGCTTGCGGGCTCGTGCAGCGAAGCAAGGGCCTCAGTTGCTGGCAAGGATGCGCCAAAGGCGCTCCTTGCCAGCAACTGCTGCCCTCTCAAAAAAGTACGAGACACGTTACGACCAATTACGACCTCGCAAAAATCAGCCGCAACCCGCGGACATGAAAAAATCAAAAACACAATAAATACACACAACACATACATAAAAAGCTTACCTACAGCAAGAGGGAGCATCCAGGACCTCAAAAAATGAAGTTACACCTCAATTTAACTCAAAATAAAAGAGTTTAGACACTAAAAAATTCTCTAAGCGAGAGAAAAAATGGCCGCCGAACAAAACGAAAACGAGGCTACAGGACTAAACACGCAAAACACCACCAGAAACACACAAAACACCACAAAACAGCTACGGATATTCCGCCACAGACGCATACCACACATTAGCCGCCATTTTAGAACAATAACTTATACAATGCGGAAGTACACAGCTACGCTAACAGTTTTGTCTCGCGCACGCACACTATTACACTACACACATTCATCACGCTTACACAGCTGCTCCACACCACAAATGCTGCAGCAACATCAAAACAGATTGCCAGCTCTTCAACACAATGCTTCCTGCATGTATTACTTCAAAATAGGTAAAGTATATTAATTTATTAATGTATTATTTATTTGATTACTAGCGACTTGCCCTTCAAAAAATGACGGTCAATAAAAGAAAGTGTTGAAATGCTGTTTGTCACACAATGTGAGTGTACTGTGTGCCTCAACTATATAGACCCCTCTAACACACTAATGAACGCATGTAATAACACTATAAGTGCCATGAGGGTCATTCAGGACCCTCATGAACCAAAGTGTAAGCAATACACTATTTTAACCCGGTCACTTATGGCGGTCTATCCAGACCATCATAAGCCTCTATTTAAGCCATCAGTCCCATAAGGGTATATTATGACCATTATGGGCCTGTTACAACCCAACATTAACCACATAAATGCCATGACGGTCCTCAAGGACAATCATGACACTAAGTATAAACACTACACTTCACTATACCCCCCCAAAAAAAAACATTAAATATCAACTAAACACCCTCTACACTAACCTATTAACACCTACACTACCTACCTACCCCCTATTAACCCCCACCCCACTACTGTAATTACAGAAATCAAAAAAACTAAGGTCATGAAAAATCAGAAATCTACATTACATAAAATAAAAAAAACTAAAATCACCAAAAATAAAATTGTACATTACAGGAAAAAAAACCTAAGTCACAAAAAATAAAAAAAGGAACATTACAGAAAATAAAATAAAAATACATTACAACCCCCCTGTCACAACCGACTAGGATGGTGGGATCTAGAGTATCCTAGTACTCTAATTCCCAGTAGGTTTAGACCTAAGTTTGGGTGACTCTAGAACTATGGACAGTCTTTGTTGATACAAAGGCATAAGTCCCAGCTGCTTTGGTAGTGTACCTGGGAGCACCTTGTTAGGGAGTCAGAACGAGCTCCTCTACAAGTATATGCCTCTGGGTCAATAATACATGCTTAGTCAAATTATGAAAATTAAGAACAACTTTATTTTGGAAACACACAGTATTTAAGATCTTTTCAACATAGTAGAGGGCGGGGCTACCTGAGGTCAGCCCCTAATGGCCTCTGGCCAATCACATAGGGTCATGTCCTGGGAATCATGAGTCCCCTCCCAGGTCCGCCCTCTAGGTGTGGCTAACAGAGTCATTTGGCTTCTGACCACCAGAGGGGAAGCATGTCTTGACTCTCTCCTGGGTCTTCTGCTAGGAACTGAGAAGCCCCCTGGGGAGATGGTGCCTCTGTGGTTGTGGGGATCTTATTGTTTATAACTCTTATCCCTTAAGTGTGTGTACACAAGGGATTAGCCTTTGGGGCCAGATTTCCCTGACAAGATGTATGTGGCAATGTGTGCATTATAATTACTCCCTACTGTAAGACATCGTTATATATAGTATTCCACATACTGTCGGTCTGGTCACGTAAAAGCGCAAAAGCGCACCCAACATAAAACTGCCTACTGCCCTTATAGGATATGGGAGTGGGGTAGGGTTTCCACATCAATCCCTCTCATGCATTAATAACTTTTATTGATGGTGATGGGAACCCTGCTCCTTTCCCTAGACAACAATCATAACAATATACCATTATAACATTATACCAGTGGCTCTGTGAGCTCAAACCCCCAGTTATCATCTCCACTGGCAACAGCCTGTGGCAGACATCAGTCCAAGACTGAGATGGGCGCCGATTGCGCAATGACACCCCCCACTACAAAAAAAAATAAAATTACACACCTGAAAAGGAAATACATATAATACATACAATACAATTAAATACAATACATCCCCCTATGTAATATACATCCCACTATGTAATATACATCCCACTATGTAATGTAATATACATTTCACTATGTAATGTAATATATATCCCACTATCTAATATACAATACTATCTAATATACATCCCCTATCAATCTATGTAATATACAATAAATACTATCTATATACTATACATCCCCCTATCTATCTAATATACAGTCCATGCTATCTCTATATAGCAACCCTAATTCTAAGCTACAATAAAATAATTAAGACCACTTACCTTTGAGATGTTTCTTCAGATCACCAACCTACGGTAAAAAAGATTACAAAAAATTAATACAACACGTTTACATAAAATAACTAAACATTCTAAATATTCTAAATATTATACTCACCTTTCCAGCATGTCCCGTCCCAGCATGTCACGTCCTCCATGTTCCGTCCTTCATCTTTACATCTTCTCCGGCGCTGGTCCTGTTAAAAAAAAGCATTACATTAGTAAACATACATAAACCTAAAACAAAGTGAAATAAACACAATCTACATTATACTTACCTCCACGCTATGTCTCCGGCTTCCTGGTGTTCTGCTCAGGAAGCATCCGCGCGTTAAAAAACAAACAAAAAAAAAAAGACACACATCCGCCCTGGCGGATGTCTCCGACGCTAATGAGCTTCCTACTGAGTGTTCCACAATAAAATTGGCAATGGCGGCTTCTGATTGGCTGAAAACGCTGTCTATCAAATTCAGCCAATGAGAAGACGCCAATTGTGAACCAATGAAAAAGGGATACACCCCAAAATACCACGCTGATTGGATAACACACCTGTCAATCTTTATTTGAACCAATCCTTAGGCTTTATTGCCATCCGCCAATCACAATGGAATATACCCCTACGTACTGATTGGTGAAGACATCTGCGCCTTCCTAATGGCTGTAATATTGATTGATATTAACAGTAGCCAATGAGAATGCGCAAATCCTTCACCAATCAGTACGTGGGTGTGTATTCCATTGTGATTGGCTATTGTCAGTGCAACCAATCAGAATGCGCAGATGCTCCAACCAATCACCCTGTGGGGGTGTATTCCATTGTGATTGGCTGAAGGCATCTGCGCCTTGTGATTGGTTTAAATAAAGATTGACAGGTACATTTTGCAATCAGAGTGGGATTTTAGGGTGTATCCCTTTCTGATTGGCTCACACATTGGCACCTCCTGATTGGGTGAATTTGTTAGACAGCGATTTCAACCAATCAGAAGGCGCCATTGCCTATTTTCTTCTGGAAAAGTCTCCGGGAGCCTCATTAGCATCGGGGATGTCCGTGAGTGCGGATGTGAGTATTTTTTTATTTTTTATTTTATTTATTTTTTATACAGGGCGTGGCGTAAGAGGAGACGGAGGCCTGAGACATCGCGGGGAGGTAAGTACAATGTAGATTATGTTTATTTTATTTTGTTTTTATGTATATGTATGTGTATTATTTTTAACAGGTGCCGCTCCGAAGAAGGGTAAAAGAATCAGGACGGGACATGCCGGAAAGGTGAGTAGAATATTTAGAATGTATAGAATGTTTATTTATTTCCTGTAAACGTGTACTAGTTTTTGTATTTTTTTCCCCGTAGGTGCCTGAGTGACAGGGTTAATTAGGGGTTTATGAGGGTCTGTATTGACCCCCATGAGTGACAGGGTGATAGTGTATATTTGTTTTCTTTTATAACGGGTCCTTTAAGGACCTGTAACGCGGGAATTTTTCATTTTAATTGCAGCGGGGGTCCCCGATCGCGTGCAATCGGGACCCCCATTGCGATGGATAATGTGGGGTTAATGCAGATCTCCGAGCTTATCTCGGATCCCATGGGGTTAATGCGGTTTTACGAGCTTATCTCGGATCCCTTATTGGGTAAGTTGTACGTACCTGGGCTGTGAGCCTCGTTTTCGTTTTTTTCGGCGGCCATTTTTTCTCTCGCTTAGGGGATTTTCGGGTGTCTGAAATTTGGAATTTGGACTTAAATGGAGGTATAACTTCACTTTTAGAGGTCCTGGGTGCCCCCCCTTGCTATAGGTAAGCTTTTTATGAGGTTTTGGTGAGTATTTGGTGTGTTTTGACTGTTTTTAGGTGCGCGCAGTTCGGCCGTTATGGTTGTATTTTTAGTGCTTGTGGGTCTTTGTTACGTTAAGGTTGGTTCCGAGGTGGGTTTTTTTTCTAAGTCGTGCGTACATACGACATTGGAGGCTTCACCTTCCGCAAATGCGGCCCCTCGCTTCGCGAGGGACCGCATTTGCGGACAAACACATACGACACAAAGCCAAGCAGCGGCTGCAAATGCAAATAAAATATTAGCATGTACGAGGAAGGGTATAGAAGCCAGGGAAGAAGATATAATTCTGCCACTATACAAATCTCTAGTACGCCCTCATTTGGAATATGGAGTACAATTTTGGGCACCACCTCATAAAAAAGACATTTTAGAGCTGGAAAAAGTACAGAGAAGGGCTACAAAACTAATAAGGGGAATGGAGGGGCTAAGTTATGAAGAAAGACTAACAAAATTAAACTTATTTTCGCTAGAAAAAAGGCGTCTAAGAGGAGATATGAATACGTTATATAAATACATCCAGGGTCAATATAAGGCTTTGTCAAGTGAACTTTTTGTAGCAAGAGATTTTCAACTGACAAGAGGACATCCTTTGAGGTTAGAGGAAAAAAGATTTCACCTTAAACAAAGAAAAGGGTTCTTCACAGTTAGGGTGGTTAAACTGTGGAATTCTCTACCAAAGGAGGTGGTGACAGCGAATTCGATAGACAACTTCAAAAAGGGGTTAGATATATTTTTGAATAAAGAGGGCATTCAAGGCTATCCTAGATAACTAGCAAGGAATATGCATCCAGGGAGAAATTTGATCGCCAGTTTTTGGGGTCAGGAAGGAATTTTGCTTTTTTTTTCCCCTTATGAGACAATTGGCAAAGTTTCAATGTTTTTTTTTTTTCTGTTTGACTTCCTCTGGATCAATTAACAATTAACAATAATAATAAATAGTCCACAATAAAAAGATCAATATAGATCTAAAAAGGTTGAACTTGATGGACTAACTCTTTATTCATCCTCCAATACTATACTATTAATAATTATTTAATCAATAATTTAATTAATAACTAATCCGCATATTTCAGATCAGAGGAGATCTTAACAGGTTGAACTTGATGGACTGAAAGTCTTTTTTCATCCTTAATTACTATGTAACTATGTAACTATGACATGGGAGACTTCGCAAGGGTCCGCATTTGGGGACAAAACTGCATCCCTCGCTTAGAGAGGGATGCAGTTCTTGTGAGCTCGCTTTGCAAGCTCACAAAGCGTGACGACGTCTCGTAGTTTGACAACTATTATATGTGATTATACAGCAAACAGCATTAGCTGACTTACAATTTCATTGCCGTCATTTTTTGAAGGGCAATACACTAGTATATTATAATTTCCGGATACTATTGGCTTTCCAGGAACAGGTCTAACTTTCTAATGCATCTTACGTAGTGCATAGAAAGTTGATATTGTAGGTTTTACTGGTAGGAGGTATTCATGTGTCTTCTTATCAATAATTCTACTTTGTAGTGCTTTATCCAACATTCCTTTTAATATTTTCATATATTCAGGAGTTGGATTCTTTTGTAGTTTCTCATAGGTTGTTTAATCATTTAGGGCCTCATTCTATTATCGGCCGTAAATCGGCCGTAAGGCTGCGATTCCTTGCGGGGGTTCAGTTAACTCGCGATTCTATTATACGGCCCCGCAAGGATCTCATCTTACGGCCGGCCGCATATCTTGGAACCGGCCGTAAGCTGTGAAATATAAAAACTCAAAAATAAATTCAAGCCTGCACTGTACAGCTCTGTAAATGCTAGGGATCATATTGGGGGACATGAGGATTAAAAGGAACCCACTCTCAAGCTTGCACATCTGCCCAAACCAGAGTTCAAATTAACTGTTTATTTTCCGGCTGCGGCGTGGGTGTGTCTGAGGTGCTCCAAGCACTCTGGACTTTTTACATGGATATTTTACGGATATTAAAAATAAAATATTTTACGGATTTGAGTACAGGATAATTATGTGCTATTTTTTCTAACACCTAAAATCCCTTTATAGTCTTCTCAAAGTGCAGGATGGCTTTATTTGAGCTATTTTATGTGCTTAATTGGTGCTAGCGAGACCTCTTTCCTGCAAGTAAGCAGCGGCTCGTTTTTAGCCTTGCAGAGAGGTTTCCCGGAGCAATTGAATTGCAAAACTCTTGCGGCCGTTTTAGATCAAAGGCTTTCCTCTGGCGCGAGCGGCCGCAAGAGATAGCAAGGCACCGGCCGCAAGCCTGCCGGAGCCTCCGGCCGTAAGGGAATAGAATAGCCGAATAGCTTGCGGCCGGTCCTTGCGGCCCCGCAACGGCTGCGGCCGCTAATAGAATGAGGCCCTTAGTATCCTATTACACATTGATTTATAGTCCTCAGTTTGCAATCTTTCTAAATTTTCTTGTAATCTTGTACATTTATTCTTATATTCTATTGTTTCTTTGAAAAATGCTGATGTTTAAAGATGAAAGTTATTTACAATCTCAACTTTTTAAGAAAAAAAGTAAATTTACACCCTCACTTACTGATTATGCAGATATTGATGTTTTTAGGCAGCAAGTCACTATGGAATTGGAAGAACTATATACAAAAAAAAAAATAGCTTTAATCTTAATAAACATGAGGCATTAGCTCTAAGAGAACTTGAATTATTTGATACTGTACAAATAAAACTGGACGATAAAGGAGGTAATATAGTCCTAATGCAAACTGAGGACTATAAATCAATGTGTAATAGGATACTAAATGATTAAACAACCTATGAGAAACTACAAAAGAATCCAACTTCTGAATATATGAAAATATTAAAAGGAATGTTGGATAAAGCACTACAAAATAGAATTATTGATAAGAAGACACATGAATACCTCCTACCAGTAAAACCTACAATTTCAACTTTCTATTCACTACCGAAGATGCATAAGAAAGTTAGACCTGTTCCTGGAAGGCTAATAGTATCCGGAAATGATAATATATTACAAAATTGTAGTTTCTTCCTTGATTATCACCTTAAAAACCTAGTGACTAGTCTACTTTTGTATTTAAGAGACACGTGTGATACTTTAAGGGCCTTAGAAGATCTGTTAATCCCAGAGAATGCCTGGCTAATTGTTATACATGTAGAGGCACCTTACAGCAGCATACCCCACAGTGAGGGTATAAAAGCAGTCTCATACTTCCTTAATGCTCAAAGAAAGGATATGGAACAATTCAATAAATTCTATTACATTACACAATCTATTACACTTCTTACCCCAAAAAAGGGGGATTCCTAAAGGACGATATCTAAGAATCCGTAGGAAATGTAGTACAGAAGAGGAATTTAGAGTTGAAGCACAGAAAATCAGAACAAGATTTAAAAACAGAGGTTACCCTAACAGATGTTTAAAAAAATGCCTATAAATGGGCATTGAACTGTGATAGAACCGAACTGATAAGTATACAAAAACAAAAAGAAGGAGAGAATAATGATGATACTCTTATTATGCTTTTGAAAAAGATATTGACACACCCCTAGCTAGACATATGGAAATGTATCACAATAAAAATACCAATCTTATACAGTTGCCATTGATGGCGCCACTTTGGGACCTAGAAAAGGCAATATTGACAATATTTTTTTTTTTAAAAAGAGTGCCAATGGATTTTCAAACTACATGCCCATAAACCAGAGGGCCTGAATGAGGGATTCAGTTCCAGTGCTTTCCTCTAAATAACCTCTATACTGACTGTACATAATTATACCCTATGGGATATCCCTTATTTAATCTTGGAAAATCTAAGCTGTTGGATCCCTAGAGTATTTATGGATTTACCTGTTTACATAAATTCAGGGCAATTCTCATTGTGAACACACTGAGAGAAACATCATTAGAGACATATAATTTATTTATTTAATATTAATTTAATACATTTAAGAATGTTATATTATTTGATATCCAGGTTTAAATAGCATAGATATTTCTAAATAGTATCACTACATTTTTCATAAACCTGATCTTTTTTGGGGTTTATGGATCCTATTCAATACACTAGCAACACATTTTCACTAATATTAATGAATTACAATATAACATATATTAATGACTATTACTTTGTTATTTATCACATATCTTTTGTATGGTAAATGAATTAATATAAATCTTTCATTAAGGAAGCATTTTATCCTATCACATATAAGTAAATATTCTCTATTAAGTCACATTTTTTTCACTATTATACACTTGGTCACAGAAATAGGATTTTTTTTATGGCACTATTTTTATTTTATTTAATATTTTAGTAAAATAATTAGTTTTAATAAATTAGTTTTTTCATTTAAAATAAGATGAGATCACGCTATTTTAAGAAATATTAATATATAGAATACATGTCCATTGAGAATCACAGGTCTATTTAGACCTTGATATATATAAATATATAAAGATATATCTCTTATATACAAGATCTTCATTCTGATCTATAGTCCAATTATTTAGATCAGCATTTCTTATAAACTGCATGATAAACTGTGAGTACATATTGTAATGTTATTGAATAACATAGGATAGCCCTGTGCAGGTTGCTATAGCAGCATTACGAGATAAAAAATAGACAGTAGAAACTTAAGTCTAATTAAACCTTGATATAGAGAAAATATATAAAGATATACATGATCTTCATGCTTATCTGTAGCCCATTTTTATAGATCAGCTTTTTCTTATAAACTGCATGCCACACTGTGAGTATGTATTGTAATGCTATTGAATAACATAGGCTAACCATGTGCAGGTCGCCATAGCAACATTACTAGACTATAAATAGACAGCAAAAACATACCTCGCCTTCCCCTCCCCTTTGAAAAAGACGCAGGAGCGTAGAAACGTACGTTAGTGAGTAAGACGCGACGTGTGACGTCACACGCCGTCGTCATGAGTAGGTTGAGATAGCTGGTTTCCCTTCCTAGGCTATTTGGGGTAGTACTGACAGTTCCTGATTTAGAGAAGCCCTTAAAAAATATCCACGCATTTAAAACGCATAGTAGCTTAGTCTTGTAACGGTACCCCCACACATATAAGGGGTTGCCAAGGCCGTTTTAGTTGATCTGCCCATCCAGTGATATAGGGACAGCTACTGCAGGACACCTATTCCCCCAAACTAGATCCAAGGGGAAAATGCTCCAAGCCTGGAACTGGAACCTCATGAATAGCTGCTAGCAGCTGAACAGGAAAAGCACCCCAAGATGCTTACACTCCTGGCAGTCAGTCTGTAACAGCATACCAAGAATCCCCCCAAGAACGAGACATAAGCTCTGTGTTTGAGGGTCAAGCAGTGAACTACCTTTATTGAAACAACACACATTTGTAAACACTTCACATACACAGTAGGGGCAGTGACTACCTTTGGTCAACCCCTAATTACCTCTGGCCAATCAGACAGGGTTAAGGCGTGGGAGCCAGGAGTCCCCTCCCCCAGGAGCCGCCCACTAGGCGTGGCTAACTGCTCATTCTACCTCTGGCGGTGGAGAGAGTAACATCCCTAGGCTCACTTACTGCCCTGCTGGGAGTATGGGGAAACCCCAGGCCATCCCATTTTCAAGAGTCCTTACCCCCATTGTTCATGGTGCCATCTTGTCTGCTAAAACCCTTTTGTTCTGCTATCTCTTGTGTGTTTTAGCAGATAGTATTAAGAGGCAGATGGGCAACTCCTGACCAAGTGTATGAGGCCAAAGATATTTGACTGCATACCACACAATACAATATTTTTACAGATATAACCACAACATATTATAACCCAGAACATATCTGCAGATAGCTTAGGTCTGAGCACACATTATTACTGAATGGCGCTCAGACCACATACATACAGTTCAATGGCCATGGAACCAAAGTCTTTCTGCATAGGAAAATAAAGTATTTAAATGCCGGTCCATAGTCAAAAGGCACCAGGCGGGCAACCAGGCTCCTCCAACGTACAGTGGCGAGATTGGTCTCGTCACAAGTCTTAAGAACAATACTATGTGGTATCAATCTACAGTGCTAATACAATAAGCCCCCCAAAAAACTTTTCCAGATAGTGATATTTAACACTGGGCTATTAAAATGCTATTTAACAGGAACCTCCAAATATCTACACAAAGGGACCCTATCCTTTAATCTTAAGGCATATCAGCCCCATATTATTTAACATTGGAATATCCTATAGAAAACAAGCACAGGGTTAATTACTCTTAAGTTACCCTGAGGCAGTGTGCATTGTCACTAGTAGTAAAAATAGGGATTCCTTTATTGAAAATGGTATGAACAAAAAAGGAACTGGTTTTCAAAAAAGTTGGAAGCATCTAACCATTAAATATAAGTGTATGATACATTCAAAAAAACAGTTTCTTATAATTCACCATTTCCTAAGAAAAGGGAGGCATTACCTTTTAAATATTTTTAATATTGGTTTTATTCTTTGGTTTATGCGGCGCTGTCTACCATATGGTAAAAAAAAAATTTCTTTGTAAATATATTAATAGTATAATTTTTCCCCACATTTCTGAGTAAATATTAATCCGTGTTAAGCACTTTAGTGGGAGTTATTAACTCCTTTTAGTTTGATAAAAATTGGTCCTTGAGGAACCAATCAGGGGACAGTGAAAAACATGGGTTTGAGGGCCTATGTAGGCACTGCCCTGACTGATGCTGGCAAGCCTCCACAGAAATAGAGCATGGCAGGAAAAACTAGTTTGGGTTGCCAGCTCCTGACAATACAGTATAACACAACATAGTAAAATCTAAAGTATAAACCATCACAAAACACGTTATTGTACAATACACAATACCACATATCCCATCACAATACAGTGAAACCCAACATAAAACATTACAGCACCCTACACGGATGAAATCATATAGCCCCATTCAATTGTGTGAATTTGAGATACTGAGGCCCATAAGTAAGCTCACAGGCAATTTTGCTATTAAATTGGCATTTTTTTGCAGGCTTGGATCGGTTTACGAGTTACGGCCTTGCGAAAATAGCTGCCGTCAAACTCGTAACTTACACCATCCAGAATCCTTTGATCTGTCAAGCTTGCAAACGCCAAATGGAGGCCAACATTTTACGGGTTCCAAATAGGACAGTTTTGAACACCTTAAATGACAATATAAAGACACGAATACACTTTAAAACATGGGAAAGCAATGGAAAGCATTACAATGACATGCACAACAAGTCCCATATATCAAATATTGCAAAATAAAATATTTTATTTCCACATAGGTTGTAATGGTTATGCATGTGCCAATACGAAAAGAAATGCTGATATATGCTAAAAGTTAATAAAGACACACTACCTCATTAAATTGCAACACAATTAAATGAAAATGACTGCCATATTAACCCCTTCACACTCACAGAGCCTATAATGTGGACACTAAAAATACAAAGATCATCTCATATGCATTTCACTCATGACATCTACATTTGGGAACACAAATAGTGGCCATATTTCACCACCACATCACATAGATCAAGTACCCGGGGAACCTTTCACATAATACATAATATCTGTTGTTCAGTCCTGCAGTTGTGTCCAACTCTTTGTGACCCTATGGACTGCAGCACATTCAGCTACGTCTCTGCCTGTGCTCTTCCAGCAGGTTTGCATGCCAAAGATACTGGAGTGTGTTACTTCAATGAAACTGTGAGCTATACCATTAAGGACCAGTGTATGTGGGCAGGTGATAGCAGAGAGATCAGACAAATCACAATCCACTAGAGAAGGAACTGGCAACCCATTCCAGTATCATTGGCATGCAAACCTTTTGGAACAGTACAGGCAGAGACTTAGCTAAATGTGCTGAAGTCCAAAGCGTCACAGAGAAACAGACAAGACTTAATGACTGAACAACAAATAATAAAATGTTCCCTGGGTACTTGATATATGTGGTGTGGCGGTGAAATATGGCCACTATTTGTGTTCCCAAATGTAGATGTGATTAGCGACATGTATAAGCAATTCTATTGATGTTTTAGGGGCCACAATAGAGCAAAGGAACAAAGGGTTAATATGGCATGGGTTTCATGATTTTGTATTGCTATTTAATCAGGTAGTGTGGCTTTAGTTATGTTCTGCATGTTGCTGCCTGGTTTTCATATTGCCAAATGCATGACTATTACAACATATGCTAAGAAAAATATCATGGAAAATGCACATTTATTCTTTAGGGAATATTTTGCAAGTAATTGCATTCACACATATTCTAAGTGATTATGGTGTAGGGGCTTGTGTACCTAAATTAAGCTATTGCAAACCAGTAACACTTCATAAAAGGCAGTAACATTTAACTCAAGCCAATAAGACTTAATCCAAAGCAGTATAGCTTAGTCCAAGGCACAAACTCTTAACCCAAGGTAGTACACAGGGGAATGCGAGCAATGCGATGAGCGCCAAAAGCGCTCAGAGCGGGCATTCGTGATGAGCGCCAAAGGCCCATATCCTCGAATTGTGTGGCAAACAGCTTTGCCAGGCTTACAATTTTACTCCCGTCATTTTTGACAGGCAGGTTGCTAGTAGTCTAGAATAAGCATAAAGCATAGCATCTACCGGGGTCACATGCGGTCACTACACTGCTGCAACTGGAATCTGGTGAAAAAAAGGATCATCAAAAATTACTCCGTTTAATCGAAGAAACTATCTAGATCTGCTCAATGAAACCGATGATTCTACCTCTGGACGGTGTAATCCAATCCAGTTTCCCACATGGTGGTGGTGACAGAAAAAAATGGAAAAGATTAAAAAGTGGTCAACTAAAAAAAGGTGAAGGAGGATAAAAAAAAAAAATAATCACAATACATGCACAGTAAGTACAGTGCTAAATACTGTAACAATATACCAACTCACCTGATTCCCATCTGCAAGCATTACTAACTATTAACTAGGTCTCTGTATAATCAGCAATATGGCAAAATACCCATTAATAAGGAGAGGACACAAAGGTCAGCAGCCAGATTTACTGTTACTTACATCAGACCCAAGGATATGTTCTCAGACTGATATTGAGGTCAGGATCCAATGTTTCACTAGTGCATATAGCAATACTGTCTGTCATTAATATGCCATTGATGCCTCCTCTCTGAAGTGGAGAGGAGGCTGCTCCACATGGCAGTGATGCCGGCATCCATCCTCCTCATACTGTTCATCTGGTCCTTCATGAGGGCCAGCCTGGATTGTTGGTGGGGAGCGTCCGAGGACTGGCTGGAGCCAGGGATGGTGATGGTGGTGTCCACGGTGGCGGTGGCAGCCAGGAGAGCTCACTGGTGTGTGGGGAAGAAGGTGCTATCCTGAAGACCTGTCATTATGTACATGTGTAGTGTGTGTGATGCACATGGCTGGGTCCTGCTGGGCCACCCTTGTGACCCTCTCCCACTCATAATAGGTCACGCTGTGTCCAGAGTCCTCTTTGGCCATCTTCCTCCTCACCTTGGCCCTGATATCATCAAAACGGTGCCTCACAGACCTCTCGTCCCTATTTGCTGTGCCTACTACTTTCACCTCCACCGCTACCTCCTTCCAAGCCTGAGCCCTAATCCCTGACTTCACTTCCTTCCCCCGTGTGAGGATGATGGGGTGGCCATGGATCGCAACCAGGAAGACCACATCCTCCTGGGGTGCCCTCTTGACTGTGTTCGGGGACCCCGGTCTCCCTGAGCTGTCCCTGAAGTCTATCCCTTCCCTATCCAACCCCTCCCCCCCCCCCCTCCCGGGAACAGGCCCCTTCCCCTCTGTCCTTCTCCTAAGTATGCCTGAATCTTGGGGCCCACATCCACCAACCGCCACTGCACTATTATCCTACTCCTCTCCCTCCGCCTCCTCACTCTCCTTTTCTACCAGGTCTCCTCCCTCCTCATCCCCACTACAGGTGACCCCGCCACTACACTTTTATCCTCCTCCTGTCCCTCACCCTCCTCTCTTACCACCTCTCCTCCTTTCTCTCCTCTCCTCCTACTCCTGCCTCCATATGTTCTATGTGTTATTATTAAGTTTTGGCGATGCAGTGTGGGGAATGAGGGGGGATCGGATGGGGGGGGGGGGGGTTGTAACTCTATGTATGTCTCTATGTGTCTTCTTTAACCTATGTGGCTAGCAAATATGTGCAATGTGTAAATATGTGTAACACTAAAGTGTAAATACGCTAGGAATATAATATAAACAAACCAAAAAATAGTGTGCCTACAAATTGAAAGAAGGATAAAGAAAGAAAAGTATTACTGTTATAAGGGTGTTGTAAAAAAATGTGTGTTCTATGTGTTTTTAATACATTTGGGGGGATGGGGGTGTGTGTTCTAACTCTATATATGTCTCTATGTGTCTTATTTAATCTATGTGTCTTGCAAATATGTAAAATATATAAATATGTCTAAGTCTTAAATGTAAATCCTTACAAAGTAGAAAATAAACAAGCAAAAAAATGAATCTACCTGAAAAACAACCTCCTACACTCTCTCTAAAAAAGACACCTACTCTCCCACCAACCGCTGGAACTGCGTGCTACCTTGAATGAAATCACAACACAGTCAACGCATGGGCGTGCATCAATCACAATCATAAACTCCTACTGTCAATTAAATTGTGTAGCTTATATGTCATTGGCTGAGGCCTGTGTTGCATAACGTTATTCTGCAATTGGATGGTTGATGTCGATCGTGGCTAGTCTGTTCCCTTTCGAGCATGTGGCTGCGGCAAGTCTTACGGGCTTGAGTCTCAAGCCTATAAGTCACACCCAGTTTGAATTGAATAGCTCTTCATATGTTGGAATGGTCATGCGTATGCAAATTACAAAGAATTGGCTGACATCAATTTCATCAAAATGGCTGCAATATTAACCCTTTCTCACTCACAGGCTAGAATGTGGTCCCATAACATACAAATATCATCTAATATACATCTCACTTATCACATCTACATTTTGGAACACAAATAGTGGCTATATTTCACTGCCACACCACATATTTCAGGTGTCACATTGTTCAGTCCTTCAGTTGTGTTCACCTCTCTGTGATCCTATGGACTACAGCCCATTTATCTATGTCTCTGCCTGTGCTGTTCTACAAGGTTTGCATGCCGGTGATACTGGAGTGGGTGGCCAGTTCCTTCTCTAGTGGACTGGGATTTGTCTGATCTCTCTGCTATGATGTGCCCCCCTACAGTGGCCTTACATGGTATGTAGCATACAGCTACATTCAGGTAGACAAGCCCCTTCATCACCCCAACAATGCTAAAGGGGACCAGGGGAACATGCACCACACTAATCTACTATAACCCCTCAGGAAGGGCCGCAAAAACACATAGAGGTTATGCAGAGGTACGGGGATCAACAGCTAACTTACCTCCATCAGGGGTAATCTCCACCACCCACATCCTGAAAAGTCCAACGCCAGTATTGGTGGCCATGTGCCATGATGTATACCCATTCCATTTTTGTCACCTCCCATTATGTTTTCTATTCATCAATTTACATTAGTGTGGTGTATGTTCCCTTGGTCCCCTTGTGCAATGCTATGTCTTAATGGTGAAGGGGCTTGTGTAACTGAATAAAGCCATGAGCTATAGCATGTAGGATCAGTGTAGGTGGGCACGTCATAGCAGAAAGGTCAGATAAATCACAGCCCACAGGAGGAGGAACTAGCAACCCACTCCAGTATCACCTGCCATATTCCTATCAGACCCTCAGGAGAACGTTGATACATGTTTGCATGTGTATTAACCCTTTATGTTGATTATATATGATATATTATTATATGAGATCTAATGCTATTATTACTATTATTAGTGGTATTGATCTATTGCATAGTAACTAGGGCTCATCAGTTTACAATATAGGAATGGAAGACAAATGTGATGTATATGGATGTCCTATAACCCCAACCATTGACAACACACTGACAGAGTTAGAACGGTATAACAGAGTTTTATTTCATACACAGAGCACAATCAGAAATGGACAAGACTGTGCATTGATATCATGGGTGTGGGCGGATACCGATAGGGCAACAGGTTGTCCTTGTGAACAAGGGGATACCTGAAGGGGGTAATGTCATAGTCCAGAGTAAGCATGATGCATAGTATCTACCAGGGTCACATGTGGTCACTACACCATTGCAAAAGGAATCTGGTAAGAAAAGGGATCATCAGAAATCACTCCATGTAATGGAGAAAACATTAAAGTGCATAGCACTTACAACTTGTCTAGATCTGCTCAAGGAAACAGATGAACATAATCATGGAAAATGTCATACAAATCTATTCCACACACAGTGTGTAGTCAGATATGAAGAAATAATCTGAAATTGATTTGCAGAATATGTGACACTGAAAGAGGAGGTTGAGGAACATGCCTTCATGGTCGTGAGATTGGAATATTAAAACCTACAGAGGCAAGAAGAAGATATCAAACAGAACACTACTGTGATTGACCTCAACATCTCATCTCAACGGCAATACACACTGAACATCAATTGCAGAAATATTCAACATAACCATACGTGTACACACTCTGTAGGCAGCCATAAGTATGTCAACATTAATACAAAATGATAGTCATTGTGGAGTGTGGATGTGGAGGACTTAGGGCAGTGGTTCTCAATCCTCTCCTCAGGAGCCATCAGACAGGCCATGATTTAGAAGAAACAATAAATTAGGCAAATTATATTTAACAGGTGGTGGAGCCTCAAATTGCTTCACATGTATATTCACACAGTGTTTCCCCCAAATCATGGTCTGTGTGTTGGTTCTTGGGGAGAGGTTTGATGAACACGGACCTGGGGGACATCTACTCTCTCTTCCTGAGCACTGGGGGGGGGCCTTCAGGAACCAGGGGCCTCCTCCGTCTATTACGTGCAGGATGTGTTGGATTGAGGGGTGCATCCAACTGTGGTGGCTGCTGTGTAACAACTGGCATTGGTGGTAAAGAATGAACAGTTGCTGTAGCCTCTGTCTGAGGTGGCTGATGTGTAGCAACTGTCATTGGCGGTAAGGTGTGAGGGGATGCAATTTAGTTTCAACGGGCCAGCTGAGGTGTGAGCTGTTGGAGAGCTCTAATGACACACTCATCATGCCTATATATTTTGCTCAAGGAGGCTTGTGTGGGGACATGACTTACGTCTCCAGATTGTGTATCATGGATACGTTGTGGGGAGGCCAGAGATGTACCCCGTAGGGATTGGGATGGCGTTGACAATAGGGAATCACTGGGGACTGGTGAAACTACTAGCACTGGAGACAGAGGTACTGGCTCTTCTTGAAAAAGAGGTACTGGCCCTTCTTGAGACAGACGTACTGGCTCTTCTTGAGACAGAGGTACTGGCTCTTCTTGAGACAGAGGTACTGGCTCTTCTTGAGACAGAGGTACTGGCTCTTCTTGAGACAGAGGTACTGGCTCTTCTTGAGACAGAGGTACTGGCACTTCTTGAGACAGAAGTACTGGCAGTTGAGACAGAGGTACTGGCACTTGAGACAGTGCTGTGGGAACCTGAGATGGTGACGGATATGTGGATGCTGTTGCCCATGGTGTTGGCCTGGTCTGTTGGGGCATCATCAGCTGCGACAACAGAGGGGGCAACAATGGCTGAGACATCTGTAATGGCACCAAGGGCAGCAACATCTGCTGGGGCACCATTGGCTGCAACATCTGCTGGGCCAATTGCTGGGAAATCAACGGCTGTTGTAGAGGATTGGGGTTCGACACACACATAGCCTGGATGTCAAGAGGTGGCAGTAGTGGGCCAGTTGAGGGTGGTGCCCAGGAGCTCAACATCCCTGCAGGTGGTAGTTGGCTTATTGAACCTTAAGGAATCAGAAAGAACTGTGAACGTACCCGTGAGGTGTATGAGGGCCCAGGGGTTGACTCCCACAATGGCCCTGCTGCTGTTTCAGCCTTCTGGAATGGGCAGTAGATGCGGCAAGGGGCTGCTAGATGGCGCTGCTGCAGCTTTTATATACACACACACACAATATCTTCACCTTACACACTAACCCAAAAGCTCTAGACCTCATAATCCTAATCCTTACCTTAACTCCCACCCTAACCCACTAAATCTGCAGGACAATCTAATCTCCAGTAAAATGCAGAAACATCTAGAGGCGGCTCAATGCGACTGCTGTGACCAGCAGTCAGGGTCAGATAACCGGAAAGGTCCCATGGCTCATATCAATATATGTAATTCTGATGCAGTGTGCTATCTGCAGTTCATTAGGATACATGCTCATCTGAATCTACTGTGCAGTGTGTGAGACTGACCAATCTGTAATCAATGCTCAGCAATGGGTGTTAATTGTTTATGATACATGGTCCAGATAGGCTAGTACATAACACACACACGTGCAGTCCCTTTAGAGTCTGTATCTGCATATGCTGCAGTGTGCACACCAATACATGTAAAATCATTGTGGATCTACAGCTGTACTTTGTTTAACGCTGGGTATAGCTTCCAAGCAGTTGGAGTGTTAAGCGACACAGCTTTAAACGGTGCAGTGTAACATGGGGAAGATAGGGATGGGGGAACTCATTACAAAATATATACAATTGCAAATTATATTTATAGTGTTTTGTTTTATATTAACTTTGAACAAACAGCACACATAACACTAACACAAACTGTATTGGCAATTGCTATTCAAAATGGGGTTTGAATACAGGCATTGGACAGACATTTCATTGATAACAATTATGATAATCCTATGGTTATTAATAAACATATAATCATAATTACTTGGTTATTGCTGCCCCACATACTGTATCTTTAGTCATAACCAGAAACCTTACAGTGCTATTGGATGTCAGTTATCTATGTGTGTGGGGTTCATGTGAGTACATATGAGGGGGTGACGGTGTATATGTTACTCACTTTGCAGTTTCCTGATAGCCAGTGTCCAACTGCCCTGGAAGGCCCACTACTGCTGCTGGCTGCATGGAATCCCTGATGGTCCGCTCCCATCCACAGTATGTTATATTTGGTGGTGGCCCACCACCAGTCCTCACGGGCTGCTCTGACCTCCAATGACATCTTCTTCTTGACCTTCCTCCTGATGTCCTCTTCCTATCCCTGTTTGCAACCCCCAAGGAAGCCACCACCGCAGTCACCTCATTCCAGGCACGTGCTTAGCCATAAGGTTATCCATACAGTTTTCTTGAAAAAGATACTGGAGTGGGTTGCCAGTTCCTTCTCCAGTAGACAGCTATCTGTCTGACCTTTCTGCTATGACCTGCCCATCTTGGGTGACCCTACATGGTATAGCTTGCAGCTTCATTGTACCAGTACACAAGCCCCTTCATACCTACAAGGTAGCAAACCAGAATAGGAGGATGGTTTAGGTAGCCATACTAATGGCTTGCAATCCTGGCTGGATGCAACATTATAATGACCGTTAAGACAGTTAAAATATCAGCCTCTCAGTCCTGAGAACCACAAGAGCAATCTGATTCTTCAATTGGGTTCGCCCAGAACCTAGTTCTGACCCACTCAGCGATACGTGATGGTTCTTGTTATTATCCCTGCTAGCAGAGATAGAACCAAACCATTGTTAGACCCTCAGGACAATCACAGGAACATTTATCAGGCAGAGCAGCAGAGTTACCAGCTGTAACGCTTCTTTTTAGGCAGATGTAGAATTATTAACCCCTATGATCAGAGTTTATTTAACTCTTTATTTGTCATCCATTCCACATTTTATACATTTATGTCACCCCTTATCACCAAGCTACACCCTCTAGCAACAGTCCTCAACCAAACCTCAAACCCTCTGCTTCTAGCCATTTTACCCACCTGTCAAACAATGATGTCAGTCTTTCTACCCGCCTCCTTTGGTGCTGGAGCCTAACAAGCGGAATAATTTAATAAGACCTTTTGTTCTGGGTAGGGGGATTCACACTTTCACTACACATGCCATGAATGCAACCATAATTGAACACAAACCCAGTGCTGTGCATGTTATCATGACTGTAACATTAATACTCATTTCTTTAATGTGACAATGGAAGAAAAACAGTGTTTAACTGAAAAAAAAAACAAGTTTAAAAAATGCAGTGTTAACCCCTTGATTTCAGTTTAAGTATAAACAAAAACACAAAATCAGAGGTGAACAATCAGAGAACGAACTAACCTTAATAGGTTAGTTCTATGGACATGATGACCTACTCTGAGAGCAACCTCTTTTAGCTCACGTGTGCCCTTCACAGGGAGAAATATCAGTTTAAGTATAAACAAAAACACAAAATCAGAGGTGAACAATCAGAGAACAAACTAACCTTAATAGGTTAGTTCTATGGACATGATGACCTACTCTGAGAGCAACCTCTTTTAGCTCACTTGTGCCCTTCACAGGGAGAAATACCCGGGAGTATATCAGTTTGCTCACCCCTTGCTTAGGGAGTTCAGCTAAACCTCAGTGACGAGGCCCAATGAAGGCCAAAACTTACGTCTGGGGTTTGCTGTTTCTCCTGTTCAGAGTAGCATTCCCTGGCATTTCAGGGCTGGATGACTCTAGTGTGGCACCAGACTGATATACTACAGGATATTTCTCGCTGTGAAGGGCACAAGTGAGCTAAGAGAGGTTGCTCTCAGAGTAAGTTATCATGTCCATAGAACTAACCTATTAAGGTTAGTTTGTTCTCTGATTGAGCACCTCTGACTTTGTTGTTCAGTTTAAGTATATATGTGTGATTTGAACACATAACATATCCAACACCCAAGTCTTTTACTAAACTGTTCAGGCATACATCTCCTTTTCCTTTTTCTATAAAAGGTTATTTTAGCATTACTTAATATTTGATAGGTTGCTTTATGCTATATTGACTAACTTGACTATATATTTGACATAATGTTTTAGAATGTAACAAAATAAGACTATGCTGAGCCATTGAGACTAATGGTACAACAGCATATTTGATTGTGCTTAACCTCCCTGGCGGTCTGGTCATGTCAGTGGCCCAGAGTGTTAAAGCGGTACACTATGAATACTGACACAGCCAAACCGCCTTGTTTGCCCCAACCCCCTGCGTTGCCAGACCGCCTTGTTCTGCCCCATGCGAGTGTAGGCGATGCAGGGAAGTGAACCAAGTTCGGCATTAGAAGGAGAAAGTGTATAATCCCAATCGTGGCTTTAGGTTCTGAAATTTAACCCTGAGCCACCCTCAGGATTACCACTAAGGTGCATAAGTTACACGTTACAAGGAGATAGCTATATGTTTAGGAATAATAAAATGCTATTTGTTACATCATTGGATTATGACCCTTCCAAATCATTTTTTTATTACTTGGTACTTTTTTTGACAAAGAATGTCATTGTCTTGGAATTGTGTCTTTCAAGCAGTGCATTAGATATGATTATCACTAGGACACACCATAGTTGGTTTTTGAATGAAACAGGCTAATTCTGTACTGTCAACCTTATACATATGAGATTTCCTTGAGGACATGCCCAGAAACCATTATTATTTAGAAAAGACCGACATTTCTGTAGCTCTATTAACATAGTATAGAATGTAATTATAGCAGAGTGGGTACAATAAATAACAAGAGAGAAAATGATGAGGTATCACAGAATATCAGACAAAACAAGGCAGTAGGCCTTAGACAATTTGATGGAACACCGGGAGAAGTTAACTTTGGTGTCCTGGGTTTGCATCAATGGCACTTGCTCCCATTTAACCAGCCCCCAGCCCATTAGTGAAAGTAGATCACTGTCATGAAATGGTGTCATTGCTTCTACTACATAACTTTAGTAATTCCTATAAAATCTATTGTATTGCCTCAATAAATGTGCCTTCAAATACTGGAGCATTTTTAATAAGCTGTGATCTCCATTTCTTAAAATGTTCTTCAAAACCCCCATTCTTTACCCATTTGCTCACCTTCAAAAACAAACATGATAGAAAATGATAAACAGACATGTTCTGTTTGACCGGTAGAGAGAACTTTATAAAACATATTATGACACATTTAAAGAGTTTATCTTGAAACGGTTTTCCTTCTTGTAGAAGACATGACTTCAACCCACATTTCCATATTCCAAGGCATCTTAGGTTTGAACAAAATTTCACCTGTACTTATCCAGCGTCCGTTGTACGAAACACAGGAAAAATGTTTTCAACTATGGGCTCTATTCTATGGCTCTAATGCTACTTGCGTCTCCTGTGTTTGCACAGTGTTACCAAAGTCATGGCAGTCTGGTGGGTCTTGAGTTTGGAAACAGCTGAATTAGAATACAGAGAAAAAATAGTGGTAAAGTAGGTATGGCTATATGAGTACTCATGTAGACAGTGAGTAGCGTGAGGGGATTGTAGTGATGGATAGTGATGTCGCGAACATAAAATTTTCGGTTCGCGAATAGCGGACGCAAATTTCATCAAATGTTCGCGAACGGGCAAACCGGGGCGAACCACCATAGACTTCAATGGGCAGGCAAATTTCAAAACCCACAGGGACTCTTTCTGGCCACAATAGTGATGGGAAAGTTGTTTCAAGGGGACTAACACCTGGACTGTGGCATGCCGGAGGGGGATCCATGGCAAAACTCCCACGGAAAATTACATAGTTGATGCAGAGTCTGGTTTTAAGCCATAAAGGGCATAAATCACCTAACATTCCTAAATTGTTTGGAAAACATGCTTTAAAAGGTTGGATACCAAGCTAGCCATGTCCTCACTGATGTCATTGAAGGTCTCTTCCTCCACCCAGCCACCAAGGGTCCCCGAAAGGTGACAACAAGCCCCCTGGGACGCCTGATGTGTTTGGTCTTCCACCTCCTCAAAGCCACCTTCCTCCTCTGACTCCTCTTCTTCAGACTCCTCTCTCTGCGTTGCCTCTGCGTTATTATAAGGTATGTACTGTTAAGTAGTACTATTCCTATCGGTTTAATCCCTGTTACGTCCACTATTAGGGGACTTGTATATGGCATTGATTTTCGGAACAGGGAGATGGAAAAAGATGCTTGGTCGGACCTCCTACTTCGAATTTGGGGCACTGCACGTGCAATGTAATGTGCCACCAGATAGGAGTGGTGTATTAAGTTGTACTATTTATTCATATCAGTTTGATACCTGTTACGTCACCTATCAGGGAACGTGTATATGGCATCAATTTTTGGAAGCGGGAGATGGAAAAAGATGCTTGGTCGGCCCTGCCACTTCAAATTTGGGGCACTGCGCGTGCAATCTAAGGTGCCACCAGATAGAAGTGGTGTGTACAGTTGTACTATTTATTCCTATCGGATTCAATAAAGCCAATAAACCTGGCCCGTTGCTGGCCAGGAAACTACAAACCAAAACAACACAAAATAGGATACTTCAAATTAAGACCTCGAAGGGAGAAAAAACAACGAACCCAAATAAGATCCAGAAGATTTTTACAAAATTTTACAATACCCTTTATACGGCAACAAAACACATAGATCTACACAAAATGAGGGGATTTCTTAATTCCTGTGATCTCCCCTTAATAGAAGAAAATGACTTAGAGACTTTAAATGCCAAAGTGACCCTAGAGGAAGTGAGAAAAGCAGTCCAGAACCTCAAACCTGGTAAGTCACCAGGCCCAGACGGGTACACCAATTTATATTATAAAAAATGTATAGACATATTAGGCCCGTACTTGGTCACTCTAACAGAGTTCTAGAAGGCAAACAAACACCAGCAGAGCTGAACAGGGCAGATATCGCTTTATTCCCTAAGGAGGGTGGAGATGCCCTAGAACCAAAAAACTACAGGCCAACATCATTACTAAACTGTGATACAAAGATCCTGTCAAAAATAATAGCGGATAGAATGTCATCCTTCTTGCCTAAGTTAATACATAATGACCAAGTAGGCTTTGTCTCCCACAGGCAAGCGGGAGACAACATTAGAAAAGTCATGAACCTACTGTACCACACCAAAGCCTCTAAAATTCAAGCTTGCCTTTGACATTGAAAAGGCGTTTGATTCCCTGGAGTGGGCTTACCTATACGCCACGCTTGAAAAATTTGGTATTAAAGGCCATTTCATAAATCTCATACACTCATTATACAAATCATCCAGGGCAAGGTTACAGATTCCGGGAGATGAGAGATCCTTAATTAAAACAGAAAGAGGAACAAGACTGGGGTGCCCCCTTTCTCCCCTTCTATTCGCAATTGCAATAAAACCCCTGGCTCAGACAACTAGGGCCAACGCTGGGATCACAGGCATAAAAATAGGCCATCACCATTTCAAAACTTGTCTATTTGCAGACGACCTGCTGTGTATGCTCTCAAACCCTACCCAATCAGTCCCAGAGTTGATTCGAACTATGGAGGAGTGTGGTCAGTTTTCTGGCCTTAAACTGAACATAGAGAAGACAGAAGCACTAGCGATTGACTTAACAGCAGTAGAGAAGCAGGGTCTCCAAGAGAAGTTTAATATTAAGTGGGATAAGAACCCCATAAACTACCTAGGAATGTGACTAACCCCTAAGCTAGAGGACTTGTACAAAGCCAACCACTCCAAACTTTATAAAACAATAATTAATTACCTGAGTAAATGGACAAAGTATAGGTTATCATGGCTAGGGAGAATAAATACGTTAAAAATTAATGTCCTTCCTAGGTTGCTCTACATATTTCGAACACTCCCGATCCCGATTAAATAAAAAGAATTAGAAAATATTCAAAGGAAAATATTTCAGTTTATCTGGAACCACTCTCCCTCACGCATCACAAAGAAAATTATGTACCTTCATAAGTCAGAGGGGAGACTATTGTGTCCAAACTTAAAATATTACCACAAGGCAGCTCAGTTATCTTTCCTCCCAATAGCACATTCTATAGGGCATCAACCGGCCTGGGTGTATTTAGAGGACCACACTTTAAGGCCCTTAACCTGGGACAAGGTGGCTTGGCTATCAGAATTGCCTCAGTGCCTTAAAAACTCACCAAACCCCCTAATCAGACACTCACTATCATACTGGAAATGGGCCAAGAAACACACGGGTTTGTTCCCTGGATCCACCCAAATTACCCCAATTCTTGACCACCCTCAGGCCCCGAAACACATGAGCACAAAATCACAACACTGGTGGAGGTCAAGGAAACTAGATAGACTGGGAGACTGGTTAGTAAAGGGCCAGATGCTCACCAATGAGGAACTAAGGGACAAGCATGAGCTACCGCTGTCAGAACATTACAATTACTGTAGGCTGAGGCATTTCACACACTCCCTGACCCAGAAACAGGGGACACCGGTCTTAAATTGGTCCTCCAAAATTTGTAAAGATAAACCTCTATCAAGGGGGATCATTGGGTCGCTTTACAAATATAAAACATTTGTTACTGGTTGAAGCGACACTGGGTGAAGGACCCGGAGTGGGGGAGCCCTGGAGACCCTTCAGAAGCAACCGACGGCAAAATCATCCCAGAAAAGGAGAGGTTGCTTACTGAAGCCTGCCCTAGGGTAACCCAAGGGTGATTGCCCAGGTTAGATATTGTAAATAATAAGCTAATACTGCTGGAGGGATGATAGCTAATACGACTTTGGTGTTTCCTGCAGATATACTCTTTACTATTGTCTGTTTTACCATGTTTTAGGTATCTCTTAAATTGCAATCACAGTAAAAAGAAAAATTATTAACCTAAAAAGTAAAAATAAGAAGGACTAGCCAGCTAACTTTCACAAAATGTCTTTATTGTAAATATGTATTTTTGCACAACTGTTATGCAAGACTGTTCAAAAATGCTTTATTTTTCATTACATGCTGTACGCCTTCTGACAATAAAAGAATTTGAATGCAAAAATTAGGTATTGTTGCAGCGACCAGAAAAATTTATGTTAGTTTGCCAGGCAGAAAGTGCCCTAAAACATTGCGTCTTGAACCCTAGTTGGTGGCGGATAAGTCACGCAAGTCATCCGGCATTCAGGGATAAAATACAGCAGCGTGTGGACCATTATTAGCTCAAGGCAGCTCATCTATCAGGCCTTTATTAATCGAATGTATCGCCCACTGTCAGTCTCTTCGGGATCCATCCCTCATTCATCTTAATAAAGGTGAGGTAATCTAGACATTTTTGACCTAGGCGCCTTCTCTTCTCAGTGACAAAACCTCCTGCTGCACTGAAGGTCCTTTCTGACAGGACACTTGAAGAGGGGCAGGACAGAAGTTCTATGGCAAATTGGGATAGCTCAGGTCACAGGGCAAGCGTGCACACCCAGTAGTCAAGGGGTTCATCGCTCCTCATAGTGTCGATATCTGCAGTGAAGGCGAGGTAGTCTGTTACCTGACGGTTGAGTCGTTCTCGGAGTGTGGACCCCGAAGGGCTGTGGCGATGCATAGGACTTAAAAAGCTCTGCGTGTCCTCCATCAACAACACATCTGTAAAGCGTCCTCTCCTTGCCGGCGTGGTCGTGGGAGGAGGAGGATTATGTTCACCTCTTCCACTGTTAGATTGCCATTGCGCTGTGACATCACCCTTAAACGCTGTGTAAAGCATACTTTTTAATTTATTTTGGAAGTGCTGCATCCTTTCCGACTTGTGGTAATTCGGTAACATTTCATGCACTTTCTGCTTATACCGGGGGTCTAGTAGCTTGGACACCCAGTACAGGTCGTCCTACTTCATCCTTTTTATACGAGGGTCCCTCAACAGGCAACACAGCATGCAAGACCCCATTTGCACAAGGTTGGATGCCGAGCTAGTCATGTCCCGTTCCTCGTCCTCAGTGATCTCACAGAAGGTATGTTCTTCCCCACAGCCACGTCCAACACCACGGGTACCAGATAGGTGACAACGAGCACCCTGGGATGCCTGTTGTGGTTGGTCTTCCTACTCCTCCTCAAAGCCACATTCCTCCTCTGACTCCTCTTCCTCACAATCCTCTTCCAGAGTTGCCGCAGGTCCAGCAAGCGATGCTGATAAGGCAGTTTCTGGTGGTGATGGTGACCACAACTCTTCCACTTCACGCTCATCTACGGCCTGATCCAGCACTCTTCGCAGGGCACGCTCCAGGAAGAAAACAAATGGTATGATGTCGCTGATAGTGCCCTCGGTGCGATTGACCAGCTTTGTCACCTCCTCAAAAGGACGCATAAGCCTACAGGCATTGCACATGAGTGTCCAGTAACGTTGCAAAAAAATCCCCAGCTCCGCAGAGGCTGTCCTATCACCCCGGTCATACAAATACTCGTTAATGGCCTTTTCTTGTTGGAGCAGGCGGTCGAACATTAGGAGTGTTGAATTCCAACGTGTCGGGCTGTCTAAAATCAAGCGCCTCACTGGCATGTTGTTTCGCCGCTGGATATCTGTAAAGTGCGCCATGGCCGTGTAGGAATGCCTGAAATGGCCACACACCTTCCTGGCCTGCTTCAGGACGTCCTGTAAAGCCTGGGTGCTTATGCACAAAGCGTTGTACAATCAATTTACACACATGTGCCATGCACGGCACATGTGTCAACTTGTCCAAATTCAATGCCGCCAACAAATTTCTTCCGTGGTCACAAAACACTTTGCCTATCTCCAGTTGGTGCGGATTCAGCCAATGATCCACCTGTGCGTTCAGGGCGGACAGGAGTGCTGGTCCGGTGTGACTCTCTGCTTTCAGGGAAGTCAACCCCAAGACGGCGTGACAGTGCCGTATCCGGGAAGTGGAATAGTACCTGTGGAGCTGGGGGGTGCCGTTGATGTGGAGCAAGACATAGCAGCAGAAGAGGACTCAGCCGAGGAGGTTATGGAAGAGTTTCTGGGGTCAGGAAGGAATTTTTTTTTTTTTCCCCTTATGAGACAATTGGCAAAGTTTCAATGTTTTTTTTTTCTGTTTGCCTTCCTCTGGATCAATTAACAAATAACAATAATAATAAATAGTCCACATTAAAAAGATCAATAGAGATCTAAAAAGGTTGAACTTGATGGACTAACTCTTTATTCATCCTCCAATACTATACTATTAATAATTATTTAATCAATAATTGAATTAATAACTAATCCGCATATTGGAGATCAGAGGAGATCTTAACAGGTTGAACTTGATGGACTGAAAGTCTTTTTTCAACCTTAATTACTATGATACTAGGATGGAGTAGGAGGAGTAGAGGAGGTGGCAGCAGGCCTGCCTGCAAGTCGTGGCGGTGTCACCAACTCCTCTGCAGAGCCACGTATTCCATGCTTGGCAGCCGTCACCAGGTTTACCCAATGCACAGTGTAGGTGATATACCTGCCCTGACCATGCTTTGCAGACCAGGTCAGATGGACCCTTGCCCCAACACTGTGTGCCAGAGATGCCATTACTTCCTTTTGCACAATCGAGTACAGGTTGGGGATTGCCTTTTGTGCAAAGAAATTTCGGCCGGGTACCTTCCACTGCGGTGTCCCAATAGCTACAATTTTTTTCAACGCCTCAGACTCCACCAGCTTGTATGGTAAAAGCTGGCGGGCTAAGAGTTCAGACAAGCCAGCTGTCAGTTGCCGGGCAAGGGGGTGACTTTGTGACATTGGCTTCTTACGCTCACACATGTCCTTTACAGACACCTGACTGTGGGCAGATGAGCAGGTACTGCTCAGGGCGAGTCACGGAGTGGCGGATGGTTGAGAGGGGGCAAGCAGGGCAGCAGTGATTGACGTGGCTGAAGATGCTGGACCAGGAGGAGGATGAAAGCTTTGACTTTGTGTGCTGCTTGTACTCATGTGTTGATCCCATAGGCATTTGTGATGTGACATCCTGTGCCTTCGCAAAGAAGTTGTACCTAGGTGGGTGTTAGACTTCCCACGACTCAGGTTGCAAATGGCATCGCTGTTGTCACAGGCAGACACACCAAAAAATTGCCACACTGCTGAGCTCTGCAATGACGGCATTCTGGTGGGGGCAACAGCATGCGTTGACTGGCGTGCTGTCCGGCTGACCCCGGGTGCCGATGCATGTTGTCTGACTGTGCCACTAGCTACTTGCAACGACCTCCTCCTGCTTCCAACTCGTCTCCTCCTCCTCTCTGTCTCCCCATCTGAACTTTCCTCCTGTTCTTCTTCTCTTATAGCGGGCACCCACGTGACATCCACGGACGCATCGTCATCATCAACCGCTTCACTTGTATCTGACAACTCAACAAAGGAAGTAGAACCGGGTACAACATCATCATCATCAGACTGTACGTCCATGTGTGTAATGCTGCCTGACTGGGACATATCCCTGTTATCTACATCCTCTGGCACTAATGTTTGTGCATCACTCATTTCTTCCAACGGATGTGTAAATAACTCTGCTGACGGATCAAGTGAAGCGGCTGTGGTGCTAGTGTTGGTGGTGGCGGCAGGTGGGCGAGTGGTAACTGGAGAGGTACCCGAAGCTAAGCTGGAGGAGGATGGTGCGTCTAGGTTCCGAGCGGAAGCTGTATAAGATTGGGTGTCCTGTGTTAGCCAGTCAACCATGTCCTCAGAACTTTTCAAGTTCAGGGTACGTTGCCTCTGACAACTGGGCATTATTCTAGGGCCAAAGGGAATCACAGCACCCTGCGGGGTGGCCTGCCTCTGCCTGTCATTTTTTTTCCGATTAGTGGTACTATGCGTGCAAGCTACTGTGACACCAGATATGAGTGTCACTGTGCACTGGCAAAAGTTGGCAGAGTAGGCGCTGTAGGCCTCACACACACGCCTGTAGGCAGGCAAATGATATTCAATCGATTACAGTTAAAAAAGGGTTCTTTTATTTCACTGTACACTAGGTTGCACCAGATATGAGTGTCACTGTGCACTGGCAAAAGGTAGCAGAGTAGGCGCTGTAGGCCTCACACACACGCCTGTTGGCAGGCAACTGATATTCAATCGATTACAGTCAAAAAAGTGTTGTTTTATTTCACTGTGCACAATATAAGCTGTGAGCCTGACACAGGCAGGCAACTGAAATTAGATTAAAATAAAAAAGGGTTGTTTTTTTTCAATGTATGGTACACCAACTATGACTGGTGAAACAGAGCAGAATATTAGCTGTGAGCCTGACACAGGCAGGCAACTAAAATTAGATTAAAAGAAAAAAGGGTTGTTTTTTTTCAATGTATGGTACACCAACTATGACTGGTGAAACAGAGCAGAATATTAGCTGTGAGCCTGACACAGGCAGGCAACTGAAATTGAATTACAGGAAAAAAATGGTTGTTTTCAATGTATGGTACACCACCAGGTATGAGTAGTGAAAATAAGCACAATAAAAGCTGTTTATTTGTTAGCTTGTCACACACACACGCTGGCAGGCAGGCATATGCAATTAGATCACACAGAAAAAAATTATAAAATAAAATAAATGATGTTCTAGCCCTAAAAAGGGCTTTTTGGGTTGCTGTCCTTGCAGCAGATATCAGATGAGTCCTTAGGATCTGTAGTGGAAGCCTAATACACAGCCTGGCTATCTATTTCCCTATTAAATCTCCAGCAGCTACACTATCTGTCCTCTCACAACGAATGCAGCATCAGAATGATTCTAAAATGTATGCTGCCCTTCAGATGGAAGGCTCTGGAAGGGAGTGTATGCTGCTGATTGGCTGGAATGTGTCTGCTGACTGAGGTGCAGGGTAAAAGTTTCCTCAATAATAAAGAATAGGGGGCGGACCGAAAAGCGCATGTGTCCGCCGTCCGATGCGAGCGCAAAAGAGCCAAAATCGCTGTGAATAGTCCGCGGGCGAACTGTCCGCGACATCTCTAGTGATGGAGTGAGAAGTGCTAGAGTTTTATGTGGTGCTATTTAAAAAACTATAGGTCTGGTATTATTCTGGTTTTATAACTGCGATAAAACTACAACATGAACAATATTTGTCTCAATAAGATGAGACAACACATTTTGACAATCACATTAGTACAGGAGGAGATAAAGGCCCAGCTCTTGTGAGAGCTTACAATCAAGGAGGTACTTGGGTGAGTGACTGTTTGGCAGCTAGAGGTTAAAGAGTGATTCAGGGCAAGAGATAAATATAATTCAAACCATGAGTGGACTATGATGCAGAGACCTATTGAGTGGAGGGTTTGCAGGAGAAGTGAGTGGTCTACTATGCTGAAGGAGTATAAAGATAAATGTCCCTTTGACTTGGAAGTGAGCAGGTCATGTGTTACCTTGGTGAGTGCAGTTTCAGTATTGTTAAAAGACCACTTTAATGGACTACCTTAGTTATGTAGAGATCAATAGTAAAAAAAATCTTAATTGTTTAAATACACAGTAAACATAAATGAAGTTTTGGGGGTAAGGTGGAGTTGCCCAGGTGGTAAACTAAAAACTACTCCTTGTAATAAACCTTAGTAGCAGGGGCAGTGTAACCTGAGATGCCAGCCATCTACACGCATTGAAATTTCTAATCACAGTGCTTCTTTAAAATGAGAAAAACCTGTACCACTCTGTGCGTGATTTGAGGCTAGGACGGATTTTCACCTTCCAGCAGAACAATGACCCCAAGCACACTGCTAAAGCAACACTTGAGTGGTTTAAGGGGAAACATGTAAATGTGTAATAATGACCTAGTCAAAGTGGTCAGACTTTAACATTGCCGTTCACAAGCACAAACCATCCAACTTGAGGGAGCTGGAGCAGTTTTGCAAGGAGAAATGGACAAAAATCCCAGTGGTAAGATGTGGCAAGCTCATAGAAACTTAGCCAAAGCGACTCGGAGCTGTGATTGCCACAAAAGGTGGCTCTTCAAAGTATTGACTTTAGGGGAGTGAATAGTTATGCACATTGACTTTTTCTGTTATTTTGTCCTATTTGTTGTTTGTTTTTTTATTATTATTGTGGAGCATTTTCAAAGTTGTGGGCATGTTCTGTAAATTTAAATGATGCAAATCCTCAAACAATCCATGTTAATTCCAGGTTGTGAGGCAACAAAATATGAAAAATGCCAAGGGGTTGAATACTTTTGCAAGGCACTGTATATATGTCCTTACATAATATTAAATTGAGCTGGTGAATTTTGGTGTGAAAATATTGAGGATATCCTTTTAAAAGTTGAAGTTTTATTATGCAGCATTATTTTCTTGCTACGCTGGCAGCACTGCTAGAGAAATGCTGTATGTATTTGTATGTTTGTTTTAATTTGTTGATTTGTGTTTAATTATGTTTTAGAAATAATTTTAAAACAAGGAAGGTTTTATGATTTTTTATGTTTTATTTTTATGGTATAAAGTCTTGCTAATAATATTAATAGATTGTTGTAAAAATATTGGATTTGAATCCTTGTCTAAACATAGCATTTTTACATAAGCAAAGGGAAAACATCAGTTACTAGTGTGAGAAACTTGGTTAAAAACCTTATCTTTATTTGAAAAAAACAAACAAAAAACTATATATATATATATATTGTGGTGAAGTGCCACCAGGGGTCAGAAGAGAGCTCTTCAAGACTATTGCACAGGAGTGAGAGAGTTAACAACCTGCTCAAAAGGCAGGGGTGTGGCTGCAATCAAGCCCTGCTACCTTCAGTTGGAGGATTGTTTGGAAGTGTGGGACCTGTGAATAGGAAGCCTGAGACAGCTCTGTGTGGCGAGAGAGAGGTCAGGGAGACCTGGAAAGCCAGTCTGGCTGCCCGGCAGTGTACAGCCAGCTCAGTTGAGAGACATTGAGAAGAGTGTCCAGCGTGATCGGAGAGGTCAAAGAGACATAGCTCCTCTGCAGATGGAGTGCAGATCCTGAAGAGAGTTGACTCTAAAACAGGCAAGTGTGCAGCCCTGTGTTTTGGACTATATTATGAACTGCAGAGCAGAGCAGTGAGGGAACTGCAGATAAAAGTATAGGTAGAGCTTCAAAGAGGAGCTAGGATTTATTTTCTTTTATGCTGACAAATAAAGAGCAAGTTCTGTTAAACCTTACAAAAGGCTCCAGAGTACTCCATTCTGGTGCTGGAAAACAAGGCACGGATCCTGGGAGTGGCAGTGAATCTGTCACAATATATTTATACATATATTTATATATATTTATATATATATATATATATATATATATATATATATATATATATATATAGTGGATATAAAAAGTCTACACACCCCTGTTAAAATGTCAGGTTTCTGTGCTGTAAAAAAATGAGACAAAGATAAATCATTTCAGAACTTTTTCCACCTTTAATGTGACCTATAAACTGTACAACCCAATTGAAAAACAAACTGAAATCTTTTAGGTAGAGGGAAGAAAAAAATATAAAAATAAAATAATATGGTTGCGTAAGTATGCACACCCTTAAACTAATACTTTGTTGAAGCACCTTTTGATTTTATTACAGCACTCAGTCTTTTTGGGTATGAGTCTATCAGCATGGCACATTTTGACTTGGCAAGATTTGCCCACTCTTCTTTGCAAAAACATTTCGAATCTGTCAGATTGCGAGGGCATCTCCTGTGCACAGCCCTCTTCAGATCATCCCACAGATTTTCAATCGGATTCAGGTCTGGGCTTTGGCTGGGCCATTCCAAAACTTTAATCTTCTTCTGGTGAAGCCATTCCTTGGATGTATGCTTTGGGTCGTTGTCATGCTGAAAGATGAAGTTCCTCTTCATGTTCAGCTTTCTAGCAGAAGCCTGAAGGTTTTGTGCCAATATTGACTGGTATTTGGAACTGTTCATAATTCCCTCTATCTTAACTAAGGCCCCAGTTCCAGCTGAAGAAAAACAGCCCCAAAGCATGATGCTGCCACCACCATGCTTCACTGTGGGTATGGTGTTCTTTTGGTGATGTGCAGTGTTTGTTTTTGCGCCAAACATATCTTTTGGAATTATAGCATAAAAGTTCAACCTTGGTTTCATCAGACCATAACATCTTTTCCCACATGCTTTTGGGAGACTTCAGATGCGTTTTTGCAAAATGTAGCCTGGCTTGGATGTTTTTCTTCGTAAGAAAAGGCTATCATCTTGCCACTCTACCCCTTAACCCAGACATATGAAGAAAACAGGAGATTGTTGTCACATGTACCACACAGCCAATACTTGCCAGATATTCCTGCAGCTCCTTTAATGTCGCTGTAGGCCTCTTGGTAGCCTCCCAGACCAGTTTTCTTCTCGTCTTTTCATCAATTTTGGAGGGAGCTCCAGTTCTTGGTAATGTCACTGTTATGCCATATGTTCTCCACTTGATGATGACTGTCTTCACTGTGTTCCATGGTATATCTAATGCCTTGAAAATTCTTTTGTACCCTTCTCCTGACTGATACCTTTTAACAATGAGATTCCTCTAATGCTTTGGAAGCTCTCTGAGGACCATGGCTTTTTCTGTGGGATGCGACTAAGAAAATTTCAGGAAAGAACAACTAGAGCAGCTGAACTTTATTTGGGGTTAATCCGAGGCACTTTAAATGATGGCAAGTGTATGCTGACTCCTATTTAACATGATTTGGAATGTTATTGCTTAATTCTGAACACAGCTACATCCCCAGTTATGAGGGTGTGCAGACTTATGCAACCACAATATTTTTCTTTTTTGTTTTCTTCCCTCCTCCTAAAAGATTTCAGTTTGCTTTTCAATTGAGCTGTACAGTTTAAAGGTGGAAAAAGTTCTGAAATGATTTATCTTTGTCTCATTTTTTTACAGCACAGAAACCTGAATTTTAACAGGGGTGTGAAGACTTTGTATATCCACTGTATATACAGATGTACAATGTATTTATTTTATATATATATATATATATATATATATATATATATATATATATATATATATATATATATATATATATATATATATATAATTGTGAGTATGCGGGCTGTTGCCAATGCTGCGGGCTCCTTGCCAGCAACTGTGGACCTCGCTAAATTTACGGAGTTACAAAACCAAAATACGAGACACGTTATCCCGTTATGACCTCGCAAAAAACGTCTGAAACCTGCGCACATCAAAACATGAAAAACACAATAAATACACACAACAAATACATAAAAAGCTTACCTACAGCAAGGGGGGGCACCCAGGACCTCAAAAACTGAAGTTACACCTCAATTTAACTCCAAATAAAAGATTTTAGACACCCACAAATCCGCTAAGCGAAAGAAAAAATGGCCGCCAAAAAAAAAAAAAAAAAAAACGAGGCTACAGCATTCTAAAGACGCAAAACATCACCAAACACCTACAGATTTTTCGAAAAAGACGTACGAGATACAAAAACAAGGATGCAACCCTTGGGACCCCAAAAACATTGCAAACACAATAAATACACTCAACAAACATATAAAAATCTTACCCACAGCAGGGGGGGCACCCAGGACCTCTGCATGTGAAGTTACACCTCGATTTAAGTCCAAATTACGGAGTTTAGACACCCAAAATTCCCCTAAGCAAGAGAAAAAATGGCTGCAGAACAAAACGAAAACAAGGCTAAAGCACCCTAAACAGGCAAAACACCACCAAACACCTTCGAGTTTTCCGAAAAAGTCGGACGACATCCGAAAACAAGGATGCTAATTCAGCCACAGCCGCATACCCCACATTAGGCGCCATTTTAGAACACTAACTTATACAATCCGGAAGTACGCAGCTACCCTAACGGATTTGCCTCGCGCATGCACACTATTACACTGCACACATTCATGACGCTTACACAGCAGCTCCACAGCACTGATGATGCAGCAACATGAAAATAGAATGCAAGTTCTTCAACACAATGCTTCCTGCATATATTACTTCACAATAGGTAAAGTATATTAATTTCTTATTTTATTAATTATTCATTGCCATACCAAAAAAACCACCAACGCTGCTCATAGCACACAAACATCCAAGAGCCTCGCAATGAGCGCCAAAGGCGCTCAGCGCGAGGCTCGCAATGAGCGCTGAAGGATCTTAAAACACCAACAAAATTTCGCACGCAAACATTACCTGCCTTACAATCTTATTGCCGTCATTTTTTGACAGGCAAGTCGCTAGTATATATATATTTACCTATCCAAAACAATGTCATTGATGATTTAAGAAACTAATTTCATGTCTTATACTTTTGCAGGTTTGATTACTAAAATATTCATTTTGGTATGTCTGTCTTTAATTCTTATTAGAGTGGTTTGTGAACAACTATGCGCATATATATTATTTTTGTGAGCTAACAATTATCTGGTCTATGTTTTTCTTATGTGAATTTTGTCTTTGTTTTTTTTTTTTTATAATAAATAAATAGTACATTTGTGTACACATTTGGACATCTAAAATAAGTAAAAAAAATGCATTTCCTGCTCAGAATTACAAGAAATACAGTTATTAAACTGCATTCTGGGCAGGGACATGCACATTTTCCAACAGGCTTCACTTTTTAAAACATGGCTCATTACAAACATGGCTTCATTTAAGCATATGCCTGCTCTATTACGCAGCCTTAAGCAAAGCCTAGGATGGACTATGCATAAGCCAGAAAACCTACCTATGGACAGCTTTTTTGAGGTTACTGTCATCAGCATTGTTCCGGTTCCTAGCTTGTGTGGTCGATTTTGTGGGGAGGTAGTTTACCACAACAATCATTTAATTTATGGTTTACAAAAGAGCGATAGAAGCCTCCACCGTACAGTAAATCAATAGCACATTTGTGTACACATTTGTACGCCTAAAACAAGTTAAACGTATTTACTGCTTTTACATCAAATAAATACAGTTACTGCACTGCATTCCAGGAACCTGGGCAGGGACATGCAAATGTGCCCACAAAGGCTTTGCACTTTATTCCAATACAATTTCAAACATGGCTCCTTTTAAGCATATGCCCGCTGTATTACACAGATTGTTTTTAGTATATTTTAATACCAGTATAAAAGTCCTATGCATAGATTATACATTTTGGCTGATTGACATTTTGATTGTTTTCATGAATAATAAAATCCTGAGCCTAATCATCTCTGGATAAATATTATAGATAATGTTTATATGATGTCGGTCATTTTGTATATGTAATGTTTTATCTAGATGTAATTCCTACTTGTTTTAAATAATATTGATGTCAGCTTTTCAGAAAATGTCCCTACAATTAAACAGTGTTTGCTAAGTATTAGTAAAAAAAATAACAAATATAAGAAAAAAGTATATAATTTTGAGATTAAAGGGGTAAAGTCTATTTTTACTTGGATGATATTTTAAACAAGTGTTATTTTCCTATATGTAGTTATGATCACCCTTCTATAAAAAGTTTAGGAGATTTTGCTTTATCACCTGAACACTCCGTTGACCTACGATACATTATCACACCTGACTATATTACGGTTATTTAGAGGTATGGTGGTGGAACCAATAATTTGATACAATTCTAAATAAGATAATCAGGTGTTATATTAACAGAAAAGAATGAGGATTTGTATGATAATCAACCTATTTATCCAAGAATTAGAAATACTGGTTAAGTATCTAATAATTACCAGGTCAAATTATTTTATGATTCTGTGTAGAGTTATAGGTGGAGGGAAGTACACTCAATTTACAATAACCTGTAAAAATATCAATACTTGTTTCAAAGAGATGTTCATTTTAATAACTGAAACCAAATGGGTCATGTAAGAGTAGTCAGAAATGCCAATCAAACCTGAATAATTATTGTTTTAGTATTTACTTTTTAACATTTTAGGTTGACATTTCTCGCTATCAATATTGATATAAAAATCCTATATAACTGATGAGAACAGTGCATGATATTTACATGAGGTGTAAATGAGGGCATAACAGATCAATCACCAACTTACAAGTAGACGTGTATTCTGTGGCTAAAATGGTGCTCCAAAACAGACTAGACTTAATATTGACAAGAGATGGAGGTATATGTACCTACTTAAACTCCACCTGTTGGTTCCTCACTATGGGATGGGTAAAGAACCTTATCCTAGGGGTTCAATCTCTTGTGATAATAGTGAGTCTCATGTTTTGGGTGCAATGTTTTTGTTGTTTCTTACTAGTTAAATGCTGTGAAAATGTAACACCTACTCCTCAAGGTTCATCCCCAGCTCAGATGATGGCCATGGTGCAAATTGGTAAAACCTTTTCCAGATATTTCTAGGTCTCCATTAAAGGAACATGATAAGAGATGGAGTAACTTATGAATTGCAATCTCAGAGGATTATAAGTATAAATGTAACATTAGTAAAGTAATTAGTAGTTCTTTTTCCAATATATATCCTATTACAGGATAAATCAAATATTGAGATAATATAGTAGTATTTAAACTGTTCAAAGACAATCTTGCTGCTTTAACACGAGTAACAAATAATGCATTTTGCATATCCATATATAGTAGACTCTCAGTTATCCGCCACCCATGGTGATTGGTAGATAATGGATAAATGTAGTTTCTGGTTGCTTGAGAGTAACTATTAAAAAAGGGCTAGATCAGCTGCACATAGGATGCTCTGCTAAGTATATATGTCAGTAAGGGCTGTTCTAGCAGCAGCAGCTTTCACTCCTTACTTACACACAGGTACATTTGGCTGGAGGGTGCGGTGCTGAACCTGGGGAATGTAACGCCAACACTGCCCTGGTTCAGTCACTCATGCCTATCTGCTTTCAGGTAACATTGAATTGCAGATTTTTACAGTGCATATAATCTAGGTGCCTGTAAGCATTTTGTGCTTTGGCATATGTTGAGCCCTTTAAAATATGATTTTTATTTAAAGTACAGCATTCAATTTTTATTTCTGGTTGCTTGAGTTCTGGTTAACTGAGAGTATTGGCTTGATTGATTCTGACATATATCATCTCTTGTTCATTAGAGAGTTAAGCATATGTACATTTTCATATGCAATTAGGGATTTTGTTTTTTTATTTTTATTTTTGTCACACTTGCTTTCCCCCAGAAGAAGACTAGAAGTGACTGTGAAGAGGAAAAAAATAAATAAATAAAGTAACAACTTTGCCACCAGCTATCCCATTCCCTGATTTATGAAGAGAGAAAGTCTCTACCAAGTACCTATCATGATGACAAAGATAATGATAAATGAAAGACCGGATACATAGTTTGCGGACTAAAAGACACAACCCAGACAGTCTTGCTGTGATTCTGGACCCAAAAAATGGGTCAGGCCAAACTCTTGTTCATTGACTTGGAAATGTGAACTTGCATGTATCCAATGAAGAAAAAAGATGCAAAGATCTGTGAGAACATAACATAATACTTGTTTTGTGCCCAGAAATCAGAACATGATAGACTGTTGCTTGACCAAAGGATATCATATCCAGAAGCAATCTAATTATTTTTTAATTTTTTGGGAAGAGTATGATCTCAGAGGGGTCTGGCTTTGTGCGATAAGTTAAACTGGGTTTAAATAAAGTCTGTTTGAGTCTAAACAAAAAACAAAGTTAGAGGTGCTCAATCAGAGAATGATAGATAGATAGTGCATGAGACAGCTGCCTAGGGCTCCTCCATGAGAGGGGCACCTCATTTGCATAACAATGTATATAGATTACAGATATTATGTCCTCTCCGTTTTAACATATTTATTAATGACGTAGAAGTAGGACTCGGAAGTAGTGTCTCCATTTTTGCTGATTACACTAAGTTGTGCAAGGTAATTAAATCAGATAATGATGTACTTTCCCTACAAAGGGATTTGCATAAATTGGAGAAATGGGCGGCTAAATGGCAGATGAGATATAAAAGTAAATTTAAGATTATGCATTTGGGAAGGAAAAATAGCCATGCAATTTATAATCTTAATGGAGCAAATCTAGGGGTATCTGATATTGAAAGGGATTTGGGAGTACTTTTGGAAAACCACCTAGGTAGCATTGCTCAATGCCAAGCAGCAGCTGCAAAGGCAAGTAAAATATTAGCATGTATTAAGAAGGGTATAGAAGCAAGGGAAGCAAATATAATTCTACCACTATACAAATCCCTATTACGCCCTCATTTGGAATATGAAGTACAATTTTGGGCACCACTTTATAAAAAGGACATTTTAGAGCTGGAAAAAGTACAGAGAAGGGCAACAAAACTAATAAGGGGAATGGAGGTGCTGTTAGAAAGAAAGACTAACCAAATTATTTAATTATTTTCGCTAGAAAAAAGGCGTCTTTGAGGAGATATTATTACCTTATTTAAATACATCCAGGGTCAATAAAAGGCTTTGTCAAGTGTACTTTTTGTAGCAAAAAGATTTCACATTAAAGAAAAAAAAGGGTTCTTCACAGTTAGGGTGGTTAATTCTCTAGCAAAGGAGGTGGTGACAGCGAATTCAATAGATAACTTTAAAAAGGGGTTAGATATATTTTTAAATAAAGAGGGCATTCAAGGTTATCCTAGATAACTAGCGAAGGAATATTGATCCAGGAAGAAATTTGTTCGCCAGTTTCTGGGGTCAGGAAGGAATTTTCTTTTCTTCCCCTTATGAGACAATTGGCAAAGTTTCAATGTTTTTTTTTCTGTTTGTCTTCCTCTGGGTCAATTAACAATTAATAGCAAATAGTCCACATATTAAAAAGATCAAAAGAGATCTAAAAAGGTTGAACTTGATGGACTAACAATCTTTATTCAACCTCAAATACTATACTATACTATACTATGTGTCTCCTTTCTCCCCTCTCTCCCTCCCCTGTTCCTCCTTTCTCCCCAGTGTCTCCTTTTCCCCTCTCCTTTTCCCCCTCGTGTCTCCTTTCCCCCTATCCCCCTCACCTGTTTCTCTTTTTCCCCTCTTCCTCCCCTGTGTTTTCTTTCCCCCCTCTTCCTCTCCTGTACCTCCTTTCCCCCTCTCCTTCACCTGTGTCCCATTTCTGCCTCTCCTGTTCCTCCTTTCCCCCTCCCCCTTGTCTCCTTTCCCCCTCTACATTTCCCCTGCGTTTCCTTCCCCTCTCTCCCTTTCCCCCCTCATGTCCCCTTTCCCCCTCTCCCATTCCCCCCTTGTTTCTCATTTCCACCTCTCCCTTTCTCCCCTCGTGTCTCCATTCCCCCTCGCCCTTTCCACCCTCTATCTCTATTCTCTCTCCAGGTTCGTGGGGGCCATAAGGGGCAGTGGGGGTCACTGGGCTGGAAGGGGACACAGAGGATCCATGGTGGCCACAGAGGATCTCCGGAAGCCTCAGGGGACTCGTATGGGCACATAAGATTCGCTGGGGCCACAGAGGATCCGCAAGGGCCCAGATGACCTGTGGGGCCCACGGAAGGGCCGTGCGGGCCATGAGAGGCCCCGGGGCCACAGGAGAGCTGTGACGGATACAATAAGGCTGTGGGGGGTCTGTGGGGGCCACAGGGGACCAGCAGGACCCCTCAGAGGTCAGGGGCCTCTGTGCCTTGCACCGGCAGTTGCTCCGCCTCGGGATAGATAGATAGATAGATAGATGTTGTGCTTAGTTTAGAAAGTATTGCTTTCCTTATTGCCTTTTCCTGCTCTAGTTGTAAATCTAGTTGTTTGTGAGGTATGGTGCTTTGTGATGTCATGTCTTTAGAGCAGCGTGTAGTGCGCTGTGCATGAGGCAGCTGCCTAGAGCGCCTTCCTGAGAGGGGCAGGATGCATATTTGCATAATAATGTATATCAATTACAGATTATTTATTTGTAATACATAGCACCTACTTTCTCCAGCCAGGGGATGAGAGCAGTTTATTTGTTTGGGAAAGAGGCATATATATACATTTTACATTACATCTACTTTGAAAAAAAGAAGCATTTTTTTAGTTTAATGTATGAATCAAATGCTTTAGATTTTCTCCTAGCAAAATGTTCTGGAAGCAAAAGTCTTTGTGCACACAGTTGAAATACTGTTCTACTACATCTGTGCAGTAAGAAATGTTTTGTTCTCTAAGTAAAAACATTTTACAATACATCCACTTTGGGGAAAAAAAACCTTCTTTTCAGTTTAATGTGTGATTCAAATGCTTTAGATTTTCTCCTAGGGAAAATGATCTGGCAGCAAAAATCTTTGTGTACAGATTTGAAATACTGTTCTACTACATCTGTGCAGTAAGATGTTTTATTCTCTAAGTAAAAACATTTTACAATACATCCACTTTGGAAAAAAAAACCTTCTTTTCAGTTTAATGTATGATTCAAATGCTTTGATTTTCTCTTAGGGAAACTGTTCTGGAAGCAAAAATCTTTCTGCACAGAGTTTATACAGTGTTCTCCTACATCTGTGCAATAAGACATGTTTTATACTCCAAGTAAAATAATTTTAAGATACACTTGCTCTGAGAAAAAAACACACATTTTTTTTCAGTTTAATGTATGATTCAAATGCATTGATTTTCTACTAGGGAAACTGTTCTGGAAGCAAAAATCTTTTTGCACAGAGTTTATACAGTGTTCTCCTACATGTGTGCAGTAAGACAAGTTTTAATTTATAAGTGAAATAATTTTAAGATACACTTGCTCTGAAAAAAACACATTTTTTTTTAGTTTAATGTATGATTCAAATGCATTGCTTTTCTCCTAGGCAAACTGTTCTGGAAGGAAATATCTTTATTCACAGAGTTTATACAGTGTTCTCCTACATGTGTGCAGCAAGACAAGTTTTAATTTATAAGTGAAATAATTTTAAGATACACTTGCTCTGAGAAAAAAACACATTTTTGTTAGTTTAATGTATGATTCAAATGCATTGATTTTCTCCTAGGGAAAATGTTCTGGAAGCAAATATCTTTTTGCACAGAGTTTATACAGTATTCTCCTACATGTGTGCAGCAAGACAAGTTTTAATTTATAAGTGAAATAATTTTAAGATACACTTGCTCTGAGAAAAAAACACATTTTTTTCAGTTTAATGTATGATTCAAATGCATTGATTTTCTCCAAGGGAAACTGTTCTGGAAGCAAATATCTTTTTGCACAGAGTTTATACAGTGTTCTTCTACATGTGTGCAGCAAGACAAGTTTTAATTTATAAGTGAAATAATTTTAAGATACACTTGCTCTGAAAAAAAAAGCATTTTTTTCAGTTTAATGTATGATTCAAATGCATTGATTTTCTCCTAGGGAAACTGTTCTGGAAGCAAAAGTATTTTTTGCACAGTGTTTATACAGTGTTCTCCTATATGTGTGCAGCAAGACAAGTTTTAATTTCTAAGTGAAATAATTTTAAGATACACTTGCTCTGAAAAAAAAAGCATTTTTTTCAGTTTAATGTATGATTCAAATGCATTGATTTTCTCCTATTGAAACTGTTCTGGAAGCAAAACTCTTTTTGCACAGAGTTTATATAGTGTTCTCCTACAGCAAGACAAGTTTTAATTTATAAGTGAAATAATTTTAAGATACACTTGCTCTGAGAAAAAAACACATTTTTTTCAGTTTAATGTATGATTCAAATGCATTGATTTTCTCCAAGGGAAACTGTTCTGGAAGCAAATATCTTTTTGCACAGAGTTTATACAGTGTTCTCCTACATGTGTTCAGCAAGACAAGTTTTAATTTATAAGTGAAATAATTTTAAGATACACTTGCTCTGAAAAAAAAAAGCATTTTTTTTCAGTTTAATATATGATTCAAATGCATTGATTTTCTCCTAGGGAAACTGTTCTGGAAGCAAAAGTATTTTTTGCACAGAGTTTATACAGTATTCTCCTACACATGTTCAGCAAGACAAGTTTTAATTTATAAGTGAAATAATTTTAAGATACACTTGCTCTGAGAAAAAAACACATTTTTTTCCGTTTAATGTATGATTCAAATGCATTGATTTTCTCCTATTGAAACTGTTCTGGAAGCAAAACTCTTTTTGCACAGAGTTTATACAGTGTTCTCCTACATGTGTTCAGCAAGACAAATTTTAATTTATAAGTGAAATAATTTTAAGATACACTTGCTCTGAAAAAAAAAAGGATTTTTTTCAGTTTAATGTATGATTCAAATGCATTGATTTTCTCCTAGGGAAACTGTTCTGGAAGCAAATATCTTTTTGCACAGAGTTTATACAGTGTTCTCCTACATGTGTGCAGCAAGACAAGTTTTAATTTATAAGTGAAATAATTTTAAGATACACTTGCTCTGAGAAAAAAAACATATTTTTTTCAGTTTAATGTATGATTCAAATGCATTTATTTTCTCCTAGGGAAACTGTTCTGGAAGCAAATATCTTTTTGCACAGAGTTTATACAGTATACTCCTACACGTGTTCAGCAAGACAAGTTTTAATTTATAAGTGAAATAATTTTAAGATACACTTGCTCTGAAAAAAAAAAAGTTTTTTTTTCATTTCAATGTATGATTCAAATGCATTGATTTTCTCCTAGGGAAACTGTTCTGGAAGCAAATATCTTTTTGCACAGAGTTTATACAGTGTTCTCCTACATGTGTTCAGCAAGACAAGTTTTAATTTATAAGTGAAATAATTTTAAGATACACTTGCTCTGAAAAAAAAAAAAGCATTTTTTTCATTTTAATATGATTCAAATGCATTGATTTTCTCCTAGGGAAACTGTTCTGAAAGCAAAAGTATTTTTTGCACAGAGTTTATACAGTGTAATCCTACATGTGTTCAGCAAGACAAGTTTTAATTTATAAGTGAAATAATTTTAAGATACACTTGTTCTGAAAAAAAAAAGCTTTTTTTCCATTTCAATGTATGATTCAAATGCATTGATTTTCTCCAAGGGAAACTGTTCTGGAAGGAAATATCTTTTTGCACAGAGTTTATACAGTGTTCTCCTATATGTGTGAAGCAAGACAAATTTTAATTTATAAGTGAAATAATTTTAAGATACACTTGCTCTGAGAAAAAAAAGCATTTTTTTCAGTTTAATGTATGATTCAAATGCATTGATTTTCTCCTAGGGAAACTGTTCTGGAAGCAAATATCTTTTTGCACAGAGTTTATACAGTGTTCTCCTACAGCAAGACAAGTTTTAATTTATAAGTGAAATAATTTTAAGATACACTTGCTCTGAGAAAAAAACACATTTTTTTCAGTTTAATGTATGATTCAAATGCATTGATTTTCTCCAAGGGAAACTGTTCTGGAAGCAAATATCTTTTTGCACAGAGTTTATACAGTGTTCTCCTACATGTGTTCAGCAAGACAAGTTTTAATTTATAAGTGAAATAATTTTAAGATACACTTGCTCTGAAAAAAAAAGCATTTTTTTTCAGTTTAATATATGATTCAAATGCATTGATTTTCTCCTAGGGAAACTGTTCTGGAAGCAAAAATATTTATTCACAGAGTTTATACAGTGTTCTCCTACATGTGTTCAGCAAGACAAGTTTTAATTTATAAGTGAAATAATTTTAAGATACACTTGCTCTGAGAAAAAAACACATTTTTTTCAGTTTAATGTATGATTCAAATGCATTGATTTTCTCCTAGGGAAACTGTTCTGGAAGCAAAACTCTTTTTGCACAGAGTTTATACAGTGTTCTCCTACATGTGTGCAGCAAGACAAGTTTCAATTTATAAGTGAAATAATTTTTAGATAAACTTGCTCTGAAAAAAAAAAAGCATTTTTTTCATTTTAATATATGATTCAAATGCATTGATTTTCTCCTAGGGAAACTGTTCTGGAAGCAAAAGTATTTTTTGCACAGAGTTTATACAGTGTTCTCCTACATGTATGCAGAAAGACAAGTTTTAATTTATAAGTGAAATAATTTTAAGATACACTTGCTCTGAAAAAAAAAAGCATTTATTCAGTTTAATGTATGATTCAAATGCATTGATTTTCTCCAAGGGAAACTGTTCTGGAAGGAAATATCTTTATTCACAGAGTTTATACAGTGTTCTCCTACATGTGTGCAGCAAGAAAAGTTTTAATTTATAAGTGAAATAATTTTAAGATACACTTGCTCTGAAAAAAAACAAACTTTTTTTTCAGTTTAATGTATGATTCAAATGCATTGATTTTCTCCAAGGGAAACTGTTCTGGAAGGAAATATCTTTTTGCACAGAGTTTATACAGTGTTCTCCTACATGTGTGCAGCAAGACAAGTTTTAATTTATAAGTGAAATAATTTTAAGATACACTTGCTCTGAAAAAAAAAAGCATTTTTTTCAGTTTAATGTATGATTCAAATGCATTGATTTTCTCATAGGGAAACTGTTCTGGAAGCAAATATCTTTTTGCACAGAGTTTATACAGTGTTCTCCTACATGTGTTCAGCAAGACAAGTTTTAATTTATAAGTGAAATAATTTTAAGATACACTTGCTCTGAAAAAAAAAAGCATTTATTCAGTTTAATGTATGATTCAAATGCATTGATTTTCTCCTAGGGAAACTGTTCTGGAAGCAAATATCTTTTTGCACAGAGTTTATACAGTATTCTCCTACACATGTTCAGCAAGACAAGTTTTAATTTATAAGTGAAATAATTTTAAGATACACTTGTTCTGAAAAAAAAAAGCTTTTTTTCCATTTCAATGTATGATTCAAATGCATTGATTTTCTCCAAGGGAAACTGTTCTGGAAGGAAATATCTTTTTGCACAGAGTTTATACAGTGTTCTCCTATATGTGTGAAGCAAGACAAATTTTAATTTATAAGTGAAATAATTTTAAGATACACTTGCTCTGAGAAAAAAAAGCATTTTTTTCAGTTTAATGTATGATTCAAATGCATTGATTTTCTCCTAGGGAAACTGTTCTGGAAGCAAATATCTTTTTGCACAGAGTTTATACAGTGTTCTCCTACAGCAAGACAAGTTTTAATTTATAAGTGAAATAATTTTAAGATAGCCTTGCTCTGAAAAAAAAAAGCATTTTTTTTCAGTTTAATATATGATTCAAATGCATTGATTTTCTCCTAGGGAAACTGTTCTGGAAGCAAAAGTATTTTTTGCACAGAGTTTATACAGTGTTCTCCTACATGTGTTCAGCAAGACAAGTTTTAATTTATAAGTGAAATAATTTTAAGATACACTTGCTCTGAGAAAAAAACACATTTTTTTCAGTTTAATGTATGATTCAAATGCATTGATTTTCTCCTAGGGAAACTGTTCTGGAAGCAAATATCTTTTTGCACAGAGTTTATACAGTATTCTCCTACACATGTGCAGCAAGACAAATTTTAATTTATAAGTGAAATAATTTTAAGATACACTTGCTCTGAAAAAAAAAAAGCATTTTTTTTCAGTTTAATGTATGATTCAAATGCATTGATTTTCTCCTAGGGAAACTGTTCTGGAAGCAAATATCTTTTTGCACAGAGTTTATACAGTATTCTCCTACACATGTTCAGCAAGACAAGTTTTAATTTATAAGTGAAATAATTTTAAGATACACTTGTTCTGAAAAAAAAAAGCTTTTTTTCCATTTCAATGTATGATTCAAATGCATTGATTTTCTCCAAGGGAAACTGTTCTGGAAGGAAATATCTTTTTGCACAGAGTTTATACAGTGTTCTTCTATATGTGTGAAGCAAGACAAATTTTAATTTATAAGTGAAATAATTTTAAGATACACTTGCTCTGAGAAAAAAAAGCATTTTTTTCAGTTTAATGTATGATTCAAATGCATTGATTTTCTCCTAGGGAAACTGTTCTGGAAGCAAATATCTTTTTGCACAGAGTTTATACAGTGTTCTCCTACAGCAAGACAAATTTTAATTTATAAGTGAAATAATTTTAAGATACACTTGCTCTGAGAAAAAAACACATTTTTTTCAGTTTAATGTATGATTCAAATGCATTGATTTTCTCCTAGGGAAACTGTTCTGGAAGCAAAAGTATTTTTTGCACAGAGTGTATACAGTGTTCTCCTACATGTGTTCAGCAAGACAAGTTTTAATTTATAAGTGAAATAATTTTAAGATACACTTGCTCTGAGAAAAAAAAGCATTTTTTTCATTTTAATATATGATTCAAATGCATTGATTTTCTCCTAGGGAAACTGTTCTGGAAGCAAATATCTTTTTGCACAGAGTTTATACAGTATTCTCCTACACATGTTCAGCAAGACAAGTTTTAATTTATAAGTGAAATAATTTTAAGATACACTTGTTCTGAAAAAAAAAAGCTTTTTTTTTCATTTCAATGTATGATTCAAATTCATTGATTTTCTCCTAGGGAAACTGTTCTGGAAGCAAATATCTTTTTGCACAGAGTTTATACAGTGTTCTCCTACATGTGTTCAGCAAGACAAGTTTTAATTTATAAGTGAAATAATTTTAAGATACACTTGCTCTGAGAAAAAAACACATTTTTTTCAGTTTAATGTATGATTCAAATGCATTGATTTTCTCCTATTGAAACTGTTCTGGAAGCAAAACTCTTTTTGCACAAAGTTTATACAGTGTTCTCCTACATGTGTGCAGCAAGACAAGTTTTAATTTATAAGTGAAATAATTTTAAGATACACTTGCTCTGAGAAAAAAACACATTTTTTTCAGTTTAATGTATGATTCAAATGCATTGATTTTCTCCAAGGGAAACTGTTCTGGAAGCAAATATCTTTTTGCACAGAGTTTATACAGTGTTCTCCTACATGTGTGCAGCAAGACAAATTTTAATTTATAAGTGAAATAATTTTAAGATACACTTGCTCTGAAAAAAAAAAGCATTTATTCAGTTTAATGTATGATTCAAATGCATTGATTTTCTCCAAGGGAAACTGTTCTGGAAGGAAATATCTTTTTGCACAGAGTTTATACAGTGTTCTCCTACATGTGTGCAGCAAGACAAATTTTAATTTATAAGTGAAATAATTTTAAGATACACTTGCTCTGAAAAAAAAAAGCATTTTTTTCAGTTTAATGTATGATTCAAATGCATTGATTTTCTCCAAGGGAAACTGTTCTGGAAGCAAATATCTTTTTGCACAGAGTTTATACAGTGTTCTCCTACATGTGTTCAGCAAGACAAGTTTTAATTTATAAGTGAAATAATTTTAAGATACACTTGCTCTGAAAAAAAAAAGCATTTTTTTTCAGTTTAATGTATGATTCAAATGCATTGATTTTCTCCTAGGGAAACTGTTCTGGAAGCAAATATCTTTTTGCACAGAGTTTATACAGTATTCTCCTACACATGTTCAGCAAGACAAGTTTTAATTTATAAGTGAAATAATTTTAAGATACACTTGTTCTGAAAAAAAAAAGCTTTTTTTCCATTTCAATGTATGATTCAAATGCATTGATTTTCTCCAAGGGAAACTGTTCTGGAAGGAAATATCTTTTTGCACAGAGTTTATACAGTGTTCTCCTATATGTGTGAAGCAAGACAAATTTTAATTTATAAGTGAAATAATTTTAAGATACACTTGCTCTGAGAAAAAAACACTTTTTTTTTAGTTTAATGTATGATTCAAATGCATTGATTTTCTCCTAGGGAAACTGTTCTGGAAGCAAAACTCTTTTTGCACAGAGTTTATACAGTGTTCTCCTACATGTGTGCAGCAAGACAAGTTTCAATTTATAAGTGAAATAATTTTTAGATAAACTTGCTCTGAAAAAAAAAAAAGCATTTTTTTCATTTTAATATATGATTCAAATGCATTGATTTTCTCCTAGGGAAACTGTTCTGGAAGCAAATATCTTTTTGCACAGAGTTTATACAGTGTTCTCCTACAGCACGACAAGTTTTAATTTATAAGTGAAATAATTTTAAGATACACTTGCTCTGAGAAAAAAATACATTTTTTTCAGTTTAATGTATGATTCAAATGCATTGATTTTCTCCAAGGGAAAATGTTCTGGAAGCAAATATCTTTTTGCACAGAGTTTATACAGTATTCTCCTACATGTGTGCAGCAAGACAAGTTTTAATTTATAAGTGAAATAATTTTAAGATACACTTGCTCTGAGAAAAAAACACATTTTTTTCAGTTTAATGTATGATTCAAATGCATTGATTTTCTCCTAGGGAAACTGTTCTGGAAGCAAATATCTTTTTGCACAGAGTTTATACAGTGTTCTCCTACATGTGTTCAGCAAGACATGTTTTATTCTCTAAGTGAAATAATTTTAAGATACACTTGCTCTGAAAAAAAAAGCATTTTTTTCAGTTTAATGTATGATTCAAATGCATTGATTTTCTCCTAGGGAAACTGTTCTGGAAGCAAAAATCTTTTTGCACAGAGTTTATACAGTGTTCTCCTACATGTGTGCAGCAAGACAAGTTTCAATTTATAAGTGAAATAATTTTTAGCTAAACTTGCTCTGAAAAAAAAAAAAGCATTTTTTTCATTTTAATATATGATTCAAATGCATTGATTTTCTCCTAGGGAAACTGTTCTGGAAGCAAATATCTTTTTGCACAGATTTTATACAGTGTTCTCCTACATGTGTGCAGTAAGACAAGTTTTAATTTCTAAGTGAAATAATTTTAAGATACACTTGCTCTAAAAAAACAACAACTTTTTTTTCATTTCAATGTATGATTCAAATGCATTGATTTTCACCTAGGGAAACTGTTCTGGAAGCAAAAATCTTTCTGCATAGAGTTTATACAGTGTTATCCTATATGTGTGCAGCAAGACAAGTTTTAATTTCTAAGTGAAATAATTTTAAGATACACTTGCTCTGAAAAAAAAAGCTTTTTTTTTCATTTCAATGTATGATTCAAATGCATTGATTTTCTCCTAGGGAAACTGTTCTGGAAGCAAAAATCTTTTTGCACAGATTTTATACAGTGTTCTCCTACATGTGTGCAGTAAGACAAGTTTTAATTTCTAAGTGAAATAATTTTAAGATACAATTGCTCTGAGAAAAAAACACATTTTTTTCAGTTTAATGTATGATTCAAATGCATTGATTTTCTCCAAGGGAAACTGTTCTGGAAGCAAATATCTTTTTGCACAGTGTTTATACAGTGTTCTCCTATATGTGTGCAGCAAGACAAGTTTTAATTTCTAAGTGAAATAATTTTAAGATACACTTGCTCTGAAAAAAAAAAGCTTTTTTTTCATTTCAATGTATGATTCAAATGCATTGATTTTCTCCAAGGGAAACTGTTCTGGAAGCAAAAATCTTTTTGCACAGAGTTTATACAGTGTTCTCCTACATGTGTGCAGCAAGACAAATTTTAATTTATAAGTGAAATAATTTTAAGATACACTTGCTCTGAAAAAAAAAGCATTTTTTTTCAGTTTAATGTATGATTCAAATGCATTGATTTTCTCCTAGGGAAACTGTTCTGGAAGCAAATATCTTTTTGCACAGAGTTTATACAGTGTTCTCCTACATGTGTTCAGCAAGACAAGTTTTAATTTATAAGTGAAATAATTTTAAGATACACTTGCTCTGAAAAAAAAAGCATTTTTTTCAGTTTAATGTATGATTCAAATGCATTGATTTTCTCCTAGGGAAACTGTTCTGGAAGCAAATATCTTTTTGCACAGAGTTTATACAGTGTTCTCCTACATGTGTTCAGCAAGACAAGTTTCAATTTATAAGTGAAATAATTTTTAGCTAAACTTGCTCTGAAAAAAAAAGCATTTTTTTCAGTTTAATGTATGATTCAAATGCATTGATTTTCTCCTAGGGAAACTGTTCTGGAAGCAAATATCTTTTTGCACAGAGTTTATACAGTGTTCTCCTACATGTGTGCAGTAAGACAAGTTTTAATTTCTAAGTGAAATAATTTTAAGATACACTTGCTCAAAAAAAACAACAACTTTTTTTTCATTTCAATGTATGATTCAAATGCATTGATTTTCACCTAGGGAAACTGTTCTGGAAGCAAAAATCTTTCTGCATAGAGTTTATACAGTGTTCTCCTATATGTGTGCAGCAAGACAAGTTTTAATTTATAAGTGAAATAATTTTAAGAAACACTTGCTCTGAAAAAAAAGCTTTTTTTTCATTTCAATGTATGATTCAAATGCATTGATTTTCTGCAAGGGAAACTGTTCTGGAAGCAAATATCTTTTTGCACAGAGTTTATACAGTGTTCTCCTATATGTGTGCAGCAAGACAAGTTTTAATTTCTAAGTGAAATAATTTTAAGATACACTTGCTCTGAGAAAAAAACACATTTTTTTCAGTTTAATGTATGATTCAAATGCATTGATTTTCTCCCAGGCAAACTGTTCTAAAAGCAAAAATCTTTCTGCACAGAGTTTATACAGTGTTCTCCTATATGTGTGCAGCAAGACAAGTTTTAATTTCTAAGTGAAATAATTTTAAGATACATTTGCTCTGAAAAAAAAAAAAGCATTTTTTTCAGTTTAATGTATGATTCAAATGCATTGATTTTCTCCTAGGGAAACTGTTCTGGAAGCAAAAAAAATTTTGCACAGAGTTTATACAGTGTTCTCCTACATGTGTGCAGCAAGACAAGTTTTAATTTATAAGTGAAATAATTTTAAGATACACTTGCTCTGAAAAAAAAACACATTTTTTTCATTTCAATGTATGATTCAAATGCATTGATTTTCACCTAGGGAAACTGTTCTGGAAGCAAAAATCTTTCTGCACAGAGTTTATACAGTGTTCTCCTACATGTGTGCAGCAAGACAAGTTTTAATTTCTAAGTGAAATAATTTTAAGATACATTTGCTCTGAAAAAAAAAAAAGCATTTATTCAGTTTAATGTATGATTCAAATGCATTGTTTTTCTCCTAGGCAAACTGTTCTGGAAGCAAAAATCTTTCTGCACAGAGTTTATACAGTGTTCTCCTATATGTGTGCAGCAAGACAAGTTTTAATTTCTAAGTGAAATAATTTTAAGAAACACTTGCTCTGAAAAAAAAGCTTTTTTTTCATTTCAATGTATGATTCAAATGCATTGATTTTCTGCAAGGGAAACTGTTCTGGAAGCAAATATCTTTTTGCACAGAGTTTATACAGTGTTCTCCTATATGTGTGCAGCAAGACAAGTTTTAATTTCTAAGTGAAATAATTTTAAGATACACTTGCTCTGAGAAAAAAAAACATTTTTTTCAGTTTAATGTATGATTCAAATGCATTGATTTTCTCCCAGGCAAACTGTTCTAAAAGCAAAAATCTTTCTGCACAGAGTTTATACAGTGTTCTCCTATATGTGTGCAGAAAGACAAGTTTTAATTTCTAAGTGAAATAATTTTAAGATACATTTGCTCTGAAAAAAAAAAGCATTTTTTTCAGTTTAATGTATGATTCAAATGCATTGATTTTCTTCGAGGGAAACTGTTCTGGAAGCAAAAAAATGTTTGCACAGAGTTTATACAATGTTCTCCTACATGTGTGCAGTAAGACAAGTTTTAATTTCTCAGTGAAATAATTTTAAGATACACTTGCTCTGAAAAAAAAAAGTTTTTTTTTTTTCATTTCAATGTATGATTCAAATGCATTGATTTTCTCCTAGGGAAACTGTTCTGGAAGCAAAAATCTTTTTGCACAGAGTTTATACAGTGTTCTCCTACATGTGTGCAGTAAGACAAGTTTTAATTTCTAAGTGAAATAATTTTAAGATACAATTGCTCTGAGAAAAAAACACATTTTTTTCAGTTTGTATGATTCAAATGCATTGATTTTCTCCAAGGGAAACTGTTCTGGAAGCAAATATCTTTTTGCACAGTGTTTATACAGTGTTCTCCTATATGTGTGCAGCAAGACAAGTTTTAATTTCTAAGTGAAATAATTTTAAGATACACTTGCTCTGAGAAAAAGCTTTTTTTTCATTTCAATGTATGATTCAAATGCATTGATTTTGTCCAAGGGAAACTGTTCTGGAAGCAAATATCTTTTTGCACAGAGTTTATACAGTGTTCTCCTATATGTGTGCAGCAAGACAAGTTTTAATTTGTAAGTGAAATAATTTTAAGATACACTTGCTCTGAAAAAAAAAGAAGCTTTTTTTTCATTAAAATGTATGATTACAATGCATTGATTTTCACCTAGGGAAACTGTTCTGGAAGCAAAAATCTTTCTGCATATAGTGTATACAGTGTTCTCCTATATGTGTGCAGTAAGACAAGTTTTAATGTCTAAGTGAAATAATTTTAAGATACACTTGCTCTGAAAAAAAAAAAGCTTTTTTTTTCATTTCAATGTATGATTCAAATGCATTGATTTTCTTCTAGGGAAACTGTTCTGGAAGCAATAAAATGTTTGCACAGAGTTTAAACAGTGTTCTCCTACATGTGTGCAGTAAGACAAGTTTTAATTTATAAGTGAAATAATTTTAATATACACTTGCTCTGAGAAAAAAACACATTTTTTTCAGTTTAATGTATGATTCAAATGCATTGATTTTCTCCAAGGGAAACTGTTCTGGAAGCAAATATCTTTTTGCACAGAGTTTATACAGTGTTCTCCTACATGTGTGCAGCAAGACAAGTTTTAATTTATAAGTGAAATAATTTTAAGATACACTTGCTCTGAGAAAAAAACACATTTTTTTCAGTTTAATGTATGATTCAAATGCATTGATTTTCTCCTAGGCAAACTGTTCTAAAAGCAAAAATCTTTCTGCACAGAGTTTATACAGTGTTCTCCTACATGTGTGCAGCAAGACAAGTTTTAATTTCTAAGTGAAATAATTTTAAGATACACTTGCTCTGAGAAAAAAACACATTTTTTTCATTTCAATGTATGATTCAAATGCATTGATTTTCTCCTAGGGAAACTGTTCTGGAAGCAAAAATCTTTTGCACAGAGTTTATACAGTGTTCTCCTACATGTGTGCAGTAAGACAAGTTTTAATTTCTAAGTGAAATAATTTTAAGATACACTTGCTCTGAGAAAAAAACAAATTTTTTTCAGTTTAATGTATGATTCAAATGCAATGATTTTCTCCTAGGCAAACTGTTCTAAAAGCAAAAATCTTTCTGCACAGAGTTTATACAGTGTTCTCCTACATGTGTGCAGCAAGACAAGTTTTAATTTATAAGTGAAATAATTTTAAAATACACTTGCTCTTAAAAAACAACAACTTTTTTTTCATTTCAATGTATGATTCAAATGCATTGATTTTCACCTAGGGAAACTGTTCGGGAAGCAAAAATCTTTCTGCATAGAGTTTATACAGTGTTCTCCTATATGTGTGCAGCAAGACAAGTTTTAATTTCTAAGTGAAATAATTTTAAGATACACTTGCTCTAAAAAAAAAAGCTTTTTTTTCATTTCAATGTATGATTCAAATGCATGGATTTTCTCCTAGGGAAACTGTTCTGAACTGTTCTGGAAGCAAAAGTCTTTTTTCACAGAGTTTATACAGTGTTCTCCTACATGTGTGCAGCAAGACAAGTTTTAATTTATAAGTGAAATAATTTTAAGATACACTTGCTCTGAAAAAAAGCTTTTTTTTCATTTCAATGTATGATTCAAATGCATTGATTTTGTCCTAGGGAAACTGTTCTGGAAGCAAATATCTTTTTGCACAGAGTTTATACAGTGTTCTCCTATATGTGTGCAGCAAGACAAGTTTTAATTTGTAAGTGAAATAATTTTAAGATACACTTGCTCTGAAAAAAAAAGAAGCTTTTTTTTCATTAAAATGTATGATTACAATGCATTGATTTTCACCTAGGGAAACTGTTCTGGAAGCAAAAATCTTTCTGCATATAGTGTATACAGTGTTCTCCTATATGTGTGCAGTAAGACAAGTTTTAATGTCTAAGTGAAATAATTTTAAGATACAATTGCTCTGAGAAAAAAACACATTTTTTTCAGTTTAATGTATGATTCAAATGCATTGATTTTCTCCAAGGGAAACTGTTCTGGAAGCAAATATCTTTTTGCACAGAGTTTATACAGTGTTCTCCTACATATGTGCAGCAAGAAAAAGTTTTAATTTATAAGTGAAATAATTTTAAGATACACTTGCTCTGAGAAAAAAAACACATTTTTTTCAGTTTAATGTATGATTCAAATGCATTGATTTTCTCCTAGGCAAACTGTTCTAAAAGCAAAAATCTTTCTGCACAGAGTTTATACAGTGTTCTCCTACATGTGTGCAGCAAGACAAGTTTTAATTTCTAAGTGAAATAATTTTAAGATACACTTGCTCTGAGAAAAAAACACATTTTTTTCATTTCAATGTATGATTCAAATGCATTGATTTTCTCCTAGGGAAACTGTTCTGAACTGTTCTGGAAGCAAATATCTTTTTGCACAGAGTTTATACAGTGTTCTCCTACATGTGTGCAGCAAGACAAGTTTTAATTTATAAGTGAAATAATTTTAAGATACACTTGCTCTGAAAAAAAAACAATTTTTTTTCATTTCAATGTATGATTCAAATGCATTGATTTTCACCTAGGGAAACTGTTCTGGAAGCAAAAATCTTTCTGCACAGAGTGTATACAGTGTTCTCCTACATGTGTGCAGCAAGACAAGTTTTAATTTCTAAGTGAAACAATTTTAAGATACATTTGCTCTGAAAAAAAAAAAAGCATTTTTTTCAGTTTAATGTATGATTCAAATGCATTGTTTTTCTCCTAGGCAAACTGTTCTGGAAGCAAAAATCTTTCTGCACAGAGTTTATACAGTGTTCTCCTATATGTGTGCAGCAAGACAAGTTTTAATTTCTAAGTGAAATAATTTTAAGAAACACTTGCTCTGAAAAAAAAGCTTTTTTTTCATTTCAGTGTATGATTCAAATGCATTGATTTTCTGCAAGGGAAACTGTTCTGGAAGCAAATATCTTTTTGCACAGAGTTTATACAGTGTTCTCCTATATGTGTGCAGCAAGACAAGTTTTAATTTCTAAGTGAAATAATTTTAAGATACACTTGCTCTGAGAAAAAAACACATTTTTTTCAGTTTAATGTATGATTCAAATGCATTGATTTTCTCCTAGGCAAACTGTTCTAAAAGCAAAAATCTTTCTGCACAGAGTTTATACAGTGTTCTCCTACATGTGTGCAGTAAGACAAGTTTTAATTTATAAGTGAAATAATTTTAAGATACACTTGCTCTGAAAAAAAAAAAAAGCATTTTTTTCAGTTTAATGTATGATTCAAATGCATTGATTTTCTTCGAGGGAAACTGTTCTGGAAGCAAAAATCTTTCTGCATAGAGTTTATACAGTGTTCTCCTATATGTGTGCAGCAAGACAAGTTTTAATTTCTAAGTGAAATAATTTTAAGATACACTTGCTCTGAGAAAAAAAACAATTTTTTTTCATTTCAATGTATGATTCAAATGCATTGATTTTGTCCTAGGGAAACTGTTCTGGAAGCAAATATCTTTTTGCACAGAGTTTATACAGTGTTCTCCTATATGTGTGCAGCAAGACAAGTTTTAATTTCTAAGTGAAATAATTTTAAGATACACTTGCTCTGAAAAAAAAAGAAGCTTTTTTTTCATTTCAATGTATGATTAAAATGCATTGATTTTCACCTAGGGAAACTGTTCTGGAAGCAAAAATCTTTCTGCATATAGTGTATACAGTGTTCTCCTATATGTGTGCAGTAAGACAAGTTTTAATTTCTAAGTGGAATAATTTTAAGATACACTTGCTCTGAAAAAAAATCTTTTTTTTTCATTTCAATGTACGATTCAAATGCATTGATTTTCTCCTAGGGAAACTGTTCTGGAAGAAAAAAATCTTTTTGCACAGAGTTTATTCAGTGTTCTCCTACATGTGTGCAGTAAGACAAGTTTTAATTTCTAAGTGAAATAATTTTAAGATACACTTGCTCTGAAAAAAAAAAAGCTTTTTTTTTCATTTCAATGTATGATTCAAATGCATTGATTTTCTTCTAGGGAAACTGTTCTGGAAGCAAAAAAATGTTTGCACAGAGTTTAAACAGTGTTCTCCTACATGTGTGCAGTAAGACAAGTTTTAATTTCTAAGTGAAATAATTTTAATATACACTTGCTCTGAGAAAAAAACACATTTTTTTCATTTCAATGTATGATTCAAATGCATTGATTTTCTCCTAGGGAAACTGTTCTGGAAGCAAAAATCTTTTGCACAGAGTTTATACAGTGTTCTCCTACATGTGTGCAGTAAGACAAGTTTTAATTTCTAAGTGAAATAATTTTAAGATACACTTGCTCTTAAAAAACAACAACTTTTTTTTCATTTCAATGTATGATTCAAATGCATTGATTTTCACCTAGGGAAACTGTTCTGGAAGCAAAAATCTTTCTGCATAGAGTTTATACAGTGTTCTCCTATATGTGTGCAGCAAGACAAGTTTTAATTTCTAAGTGAAATAATTTTAAGATACACTTGCTCTGAAAAAAAAAAGCTTTTTTTTCATTTCAATGTATGATTCAAATGCATTGATTTTCTCCTAGGGAAACTGTTCTGAAAGAAAAAATCTTTTTGCACAGAGTTTATACAGTGTTCTCCTACATGTGTGCAGCAAGACAAGTTTTAATTTAACAGTGAAATAATTTTAAGATACACTTGCTCTGAAAAAAAAAAGCTTTTTTTTCAGTTTAATGAATGATTCAAATGCATTGATTTTCTCCTAGGGAAACTGTTCTGGAAGCAAAAATCTTTTTTCACAGAGTTTATACAGTGTTCTCCTACATGTGTGCAGCAAGACAAGTTTTAATTTCTAAGTGAAATAATTTTAAGATACACTTGTTCTGAAAAAAAAACAATTTTTTTTTCAGTTTAATGTATGATTCAAATGCATTGATTTTCTCCTAGGCAAACTGTTCTGGAAGCCAAAATCTTTTTGCACAGAGTTTATACAGTGTTCTCCTACATGTGTGCAGCAAGACAAGTTTTAATTTCTAAGTGAAATAATTTTAAGATACACTTGCTCTGAGAAAAAAACACATTTTTTTCAGTTTAATGTATGATTCAAATGCATTGATTTTCTCCTAGGCAAACTGTTCTGGAAGCAAATATCTTTTTGCACAGAGTTTATACAGTGTTCTCCTATATGTGTGCAGCAAGACAAGTTTTAATTTCTAAGTGAAATAATTTTAAGATACACTTGCTCTGAAAAAAAAAAAGCTTTTTTTTCATTTCAATGTATGATTCAAATGCATTGATTTTCTCCTAGGGAAACTGTTCTGGAAGCAAAAATCTTTTTGCACAGAGTTTATACAGTGTTCTCCTACATGTGTGCAGCAAGACAAGTTTTAATCTCTAAGTGAAATAATTTTAAGATACACTTGCTCTGAGAAAAAAACACATTTTTTTCAGTTTAATGTATGATTCAAATGCATTGATTTTCTCCTAGGCAAACTGTTCTAAAAGCAAAAATCTTTCTGCACAGAGTTTATACAGTGTTCTCCTACATGTGTGCAGCAAGACAAGTTTTAATTTATAAGTGAAATAATTTTAAGATACACTTGCTCTAAAAAAAAAAAAAAACTTTTTTTTCAGTTTAATGTATGATTCAAATGCATTGATTTTCTCCTAGGGAAACTGTTCTGGAAGCAAAAATCTTTTTGCACAGAGTTTATACAGTGTTCTCCTACATGTGTGCAGCAAGACAAGTTTTAATTTCTAAGTGAAATAATTTTAAGATACACTTGCTCTGAAAAAAAAAAGCTTTTTTATTCATTTCGATGTCTGATTCAAATGCATTGATTTTCTTCTAGGGAAACTGTTCTGGAAGCAAAAAAATGTTTGCACAGAGTTTATACAGTGTTCTCCTACATGTGTGCAGTAAGACAAGTTTTAATTTCTAAGTGAAATAATTTTAAGATACACTTGCTCTGAGAAAAAAACACATTTTTTTCAGTTTAATGTATGATTCAAATGCATTGATTTTCTCCAAGGGAAACTGTTCTGGAAGCAAATATCTTTTTGCACAGAGTTTATACAGTGTTCTCCTATATGTGTGCAGCAAGACAAGTTTTAATTTCTAAGTGAAATAATTTTAAGATACACTTGCTCTGAGAAAAAAAACAATTTTTTTTCAGTTTAATGTATGATTTAAATGCATTGATTTTGTCCTAGGCAAACTGTTCTAAAAGCAAAAATCTTTCTGCACAGAGTTTATACAGTGTTCTCCTATATGTGTGCAGAAAGACAAGTTTTAATTTCTAAGTGAAATAATTTTAAGATACACTTGCTCTGAAAAAAAAACAACTTTTTTTTCATTTCAATGTATGATTCAAATGCATAGATTTTCACATAGGGAAACTGTTCTGGAAGCAAATATCTTTTTGCACAGAGTTTATACAGTGTTCTCCTACATGTGTGCAGCAAGACAAGTTTTAATTTATAAGTGAAATAATTTTAAGATACACTTGCTCTGAAAAAAAAAGAAGCTTTTTTTTCATTAAAATGTATGATTACAATGCATTGATTTTCACCTAGGGAAACTGTTCTGGAAGCAAAAATCTTTCTGCATATAGTGTATACAGTGTTCTCCTATATGTGTGCAGTAAGACAAGTTTTAATTTCTAAGTGGAATAATTTTAAGATACACTTGCTCTGAAAAAAAATCTTTTTTTTTCATTTCAATGTACGATTCAAATGCATTGATTTTCTCCTAGGGAAACTGTTCTGGAAGCAAAAAATCTTTTTGCACAGAGTTTATACAGTGTTCTCCTACATGTGTGCAGTAAGACAAGTTTTAATTTCTAAGTGAAATAATTTTAAGATACACTTGCTCTGAAAAAAAAAAAGCTTTTTTTTTCATTTCAATGTATGATTCAAATGCATTGATTTTCTTCTAGGGAAACTGTTCTGGAAGCAAAAAAATGTTTGCACAGAGTTTAAACAGTGTTCTCCTACATGTGTGCAGTAAGACAAGTTTTAATTTCTAAGTGAAATAATTTTATAATCCACTTGCTCTGAGAAAAAAACACATTTTTTTCAGTTTAATGTATGATTCAAATGCATTGATTTTCTCCAAGGGAAACTGTTCTGGAAGCAAATATCTTTTTGCACAGAGTTTATACAGTGTTCTCCTACATGTGTTCAGCAAGACAAGTTTTAATTTATAAGTGAAATAATTTTAAGATACACTTGCTCTGAGAAAAAAACTCATTTTTTTCAGTTTAATGTATGATTCAAATGCATTGATTTTCTCCTAGGCAAACTGTTCTAAAAGCAAAAATCTTTCTGCACAGAGTTTATACAGTGTTCTCCTACATGTGTGCAGCAAGACAAGTTTTAATTTCTAAGTGAAATAATTTTAAGATACACTTGCTCTTAAAAAACAACAACTTTTTTTTCATTTCAATGTATGATTCAAATGCATTGATTTTCACCTAGGGAAACTGTTCTGGAAGCAAAAATCTTTCTGCACAGAGTTTATACAGTGTTCTCCTATATGTGTGCAGCAAGACAAGTTTTAATTTCTAAGTGAAATAATTTTAAGATACACTTGCTCTGAAAAAAAAAAGCTTTTTTTTATTTCAATGTATGATTCAAATGCATTGATTTTCTCCTAGGGAAACTGTTCTGAACTGTTCTGGAAGCAAAAGTCTTTTTGCACAGAGTTTATACAGTGTTCTCCTACATGTGTGCAGCAAGACAAGTTTTAATTTAACAGTGAAATAATTTTAAGATACACTTGCTCTGAAAAAAAAAAGCTTTTTTTTCAGTTTAATGTATAATTCAAATGTATTGATTTTCTCCTAGGGAAACTGTTCTGGAAGCAAAAATCTTTTTGCACAGAGTTTATACAGTGTTCTCCTACATGTGTGCAGCAAGACAAGTTTTAATTTCTAAGTGAAATAATTTTAAGATACACTTGCTCTAAAAAAAAAAAAGTTTTTTTTTCAGTTTAATGTATGATTCAAATGCATTGATTTTCTCCTAGGCAAACTGTTCTGGAAGCAAAAATCTTTTTGCACAGAGTTTATACAGTGTTCTCCTACATGTGTGCAGCAAGACAAGTTTTAATTTCTAAGTGAAATAATTTTAAGATACACTTGCTCTGAGAAAAAAACACATTTTTTTCAGTTTAATGTATGATTCAAATGCATTGATTTTCTCCTAGTGAAACTGTTCTGGAAGCAAATATCTTTTTGCACAGAGTTTATACAGTGTTCTCCTATATGTGTGCAGCAAGACAAGTTTTAATTTCTAAGTGAAATAATTTTAAGATACACTTGCTCTGAAAAAAAAAAAGCTTTTTTTTCATTTCAATGTATGATTCAAATGCATTGATTTTCTCCTAGGGAAACTGTTCTGGAAGCAAAAATCTTTTTGCACAGAGTTTATACAGTGTTCTCCTACATGTGTGCAGCAAGACAAGTTTTAATCTCTAAGTGAAATAATTTTAAGATACACTTCCTCTGAGAAAAAAACACATTTTTTTTAGTTTAATATATGATTCAAATGCATTGATTTTCTCCTAGGCAAACTGTTCTAAAAGCAAAAATCTTTCTGCACAGAGTTTATACAGTGTTCTCCTACATGTGTGCAGCAAGACAAGTTTTAATTTATAAGTGAAATAATTTTAAGATACACTTGCTTTGAAAAAAAAAAAAGCTTTTTTTTCAGTTTAATGTATGATTCAAATGCATTGATTTTCTCCTAGGGAAACTGTTCTGGAAGCAAATATCTTTTTGCACAGAGTTTATACAGTGTTCTCCTACATGTGTGCAGCAAGACAAGTTTTAATTTCTAAGTGAAATAATTTTAAGATACACTTGCTCTGAAAAAAAAAAGCTTTTTTTTTCATTTCAATGTATGATTCAAATGCATTGATTTTCTTCTAGGGAAACTGTTCTGGAAGCAAAAAAATGTTTGCACAGAGTTTATACAGTGTTCTCCTACATGTGTGCAGTAAGACAAGTTTTAATTTCTAAGTGAAATAATTTTAAGATACACTTGCTCTGAGAAAAAAACACATTTTTTTCAGTTTAATGTATGATTCAAATGCATTGATTTTCTCCAAGGGAAACTGTTCTGGAAGCAAATATCTTTTTGCACAGAGTGTATACAGTGTTCTCCTACATGTGTGCAGCAAGACAAGTTTTAATTTATAAGTAAAATAATTTTAAGATACACTTGCTCTAAAAAAAAAAAAGCTTTTTTTTCAGTTTAATGTATGATTCAAATGCATTGATTTTCTCCTAGGGAAACTGTTCTGGAAGCAAAAATCTTTTTGCACAGAGTTTATACAGTGTTCTCCTACATGTGTGCAGCAAGACAAGTTTTAATTTCTAAGTGAAATAATTTTAAGATACACTTGCTCTGAAAAAAAAAAAGCTTTTTTTTTATTTCAATGTATGATTCAAATGCATTGATTTTCTCCTAGGGAAACTGTTCTGGAAGCAAAAAAATTTTTGCACAGAGTTTATACAGTGTTCTCCTACATGTGTGCAGTAAGACAAGTTTTAATTTCTAAGTGAAATAATTTTAAGATACACTTGCTCTGAAAAAAAAACACATTTTTTTCAGTTTAATATATGATTCAAATGCATTGATTTTCTCTTAGGCAAACTGTTCTAAAAGCAAAAATCTTTCTGCACAGAGTTTATACAGTGTTCTCCTACATGTGTGCAGCAAGACAAGTTTTAATTTCTAAGTGAAATAGTTTTAAGATACACTTGCTCTGAAAAAAAAAAAGCTTTTTTTTTATTTCAATGTATGATTCAAATGCATTGATTTTCTCCTAGGGAAACTGTTCTGGAAGCAAAAATCTTTTGCACAGAGTTTATACAGTGTTCTCCTACATGTGTGCAGTAAGACAAGTTTTAATGTCTAAGTGAAATAATTTTAAGATACACTTGCTCTGAGAAAAAACACATTTTTTTCAGTTTAATGTATGATTCAAATGCATTGATTTTCTCCAAGGGAAACTGTTCTGGAAGCAAATAACTTTTTGCACAGAGTTTATACAGTGTTCTCCTACATATGTGCAGCAAGACAAGTTTTAATTTATAAGTGAAATAATTTTAAGATACACTTGCTCTGAGAAAAAAACATATTTTTTTCAGTTTAATGTATGATTCAAATGCATTGATTTTCTCCTAGGCAAACTGTTCTAAAAGCAAAAATCTTTCTGCACAGAGTTTATACAGTGTTCTCCTACATGTGTGCAGCAAGACAAGTTTTAATTTCTAAGTGAAATAATTTTAAGATACACTTGCTCTGAGAAAAAAACACATTTTTTTCATTTCAATGTATGATTCAAATGCATTGATTTTCTCCTAGGGAAACTGTTCTGGAAGCAAAAATCTTTTTGCACAGAGTTTATACAGTGTTCTCCTACATGTGTGCAGCAAGACAAGTTTTAATTTATAAGTGAAATAATTTTAAGATACACTTGCTCTGAAAAAAAAAAAGCTTTTTTTTCATTTCAATGTATGATTCAAATGCATTGATTTTCTCCTAGGGAAACTGTTCTGAACTGTTCTGGAAGCAAAAGTCTTTTTGCACAGAGTTTATACAGTGTTCTCCTACATGTGTGCAGCAAGACAAGTTTTAATTTGTAAGTGAAATAATTTTAAGATACACTTGCTCTGAAAAAAAAAAGCTTTTTTTTCAGTTTAATGTATAATTCAAATGTATTGATTTTCTCCTAGGGAAACTGTTCTGGAAGCAAATATCTTTTTGCACAGAGTTTATACAGTGTTCTCCTATATGTGTGCAGCAAGACAAGTTTTAATTTCTAAGTGAAATAATTTTAAGATACACTTGCTCCAAAAAAAAAAATGCTTTTTTTTCATTTCAATGTATGATTCAAATGCATTGATTTTCTCCTAGGGAAACTGTCCTGGAAGCAAAAATCTTTTTGCACAGAGTTTATACAGTGTTCTCCTATATGTGTGCAGCAAGACAAGTTATAATTTCTAAGTGAAATAATTTTAAGATACACTTGCTCTGAAAAAAAAGCTTTTTTTTTCATTTCAATGTATGATTCAAATGCATTGATTTTCTCCTAGGGAAACTCTTCTGGAAGCAAAAATATTTCTGCACATAGTTTATACAGTGTTCTCCTATATGTGTGCAGCAAGACAAGTTTTAATTTCTAAGTGAAATAATTTTAAGATACACTTGCTCTGAGAAAAAAACACATTTTTTTCAGTTTAATGTATGATTCAAATGCATTGATTTTCTCCCAGGCAAACTGTTCTAAAAGCAAAAATCTTTCTGCACAGAGTTTATACAGTGTTCTCCTACATGTGTGCAGCAAGACAAGTTTTAATTTCTAAGTGAAATAATTTTAAGATACACTTGCTTTGAAAAAAAAAAAGCATTTTTTTTATTTCAATGTATGATTCAAATGCATTGATTTTCTCCTAGGGAAACTGTTCTAAAAGCAAAAATCTTTATGCACAGAGTTTATACAGTGTTCTCCTACATGTGTGCAGCAAGACAAGTTTTAATTTCTAAGTGAAATAATTTTAAGATACAGTTGCTCTGAAAAAAAATAAGCTTTTTTTTCATTTCAATGTCTGATTCAAATGCATTGATATTCTTCTAGGGAAACTGTTCTGGAAGCCAAAATGTTTTTGCACAGTGTTTATACAGTGTTCTCCTACATCTGTGCAGTAAGACATGTTTTATTCTCGAAGTGAAATAATTTTAAGATACACTTGCTCTGACAAAAAAAAGCAATGTTTTCAGTTTAATGTGTAATTCAAATGCTTTGGATTTTCTCCTAGGGAAACTGTTCTGGAAGCCAACATGTTTTTGCACAGTGTTTATACAGTATTCTCCTACATCTGTGCAGTAAGACATGTTTTATTCTCTAAGTGAAATAATTTTAAGATACGCTTGCTCTGAGAAACAAAAAAGCATTGTTTTCAGTTTAATGTGTGATTCAAATGGTTTGATTTTCTCAAAGGGAAACTGTTCTGGAAGCAAAAATCATACTTTTCTCGTTTATGTCTTGCTATTTTTTTCCCCCCAATTAATAAAAAAGGACTTACATTTTACTTTTACCATTTCCCACCATAATACAATATTTTTGAAATAAAACCGTTTCCTTTGTCAAGATTTATAAAAGAAACTAAAATGCTTTAAAACCTCCTCATCCTCCAACATAGACACATTCAGTTTCCATAAACCTTTCCCTTTAGGCTCTATTTCAGGACATGTAAAATCTGCCTTTAAAACCTTGTGGTCTGAAAATACATTGGGTGTTAAAAACATAATAATTGCTTTAAAAGAACGGGAATGAAATATAAAATCTATCCTGGAGCATACCTCTTGACTTTTCCAGCTAAATCCAGGGTCTCTTGTATTAAGCTCCTTCCAGGTATCCTTTACAAAAAAAGTCAGATGTTATGTTAATTAAAAGCTTTGAGGTTTTATCTAAAATAGCTTCATCTCTTTTTCTTTTTCTCCCACTTACTTCTAAAATGCAATTAAAATCACCCAATAAAATAGTATGATCAGCACCCGGTAAAAACATTTTCAAGGTTTCTAAAACATTAAATCTTTCATTTTTGTTTGGGGGTGCATAAACATTTATAAAACGTACAGATAACATATTATACTTAACTTTGACCATTACAATTCTACCTGGAATGATCTCGATAACATTTTCAATACCCCATTCTGGTCTGAGAAGGACAGCAACCCCTGAGGATCGATTGTCTGACCCCCCAGACCAGACAGAAGGACCATCCCAATCTTTTTTATATTCCTCATAACTCAGTTCATTTTCTATTGCACACTCTTGTAGGCATAAAACATCACAATTAAAAGTTTTCAAAAATCTAAAAAGGCCACACTCTGTAGAACGTTAAAAACAAAGCCACAATTTATAGATAAACACTTTATGGAGGTCATCAATCTCCAACGTCACGGGGCAAATTTTCAAACTTATTCATATCAGCCAGTCCGCTGACTGATACTTCCCCTTCCTCCATTAAGTCCTCGGATAAATCAGTCTCTGCCTGGTCTCTACTTTTTTCAGAAATACCTAAGAGTTTTAAAGACGGGGTACCAGAAAGGTGTTCCTGGGTTCTTCTTTTCGCCTGTACACTTTCCCCTATTGGCCTCTCAGATGCACCTCTTTACTTCTTACATTCTGTGTCCATCAATTCTATCGTCTCTTTTTTACTTTTTTTATTCTTATGATGGACTTCTTTCCAGGCATCCTTGGAGAATCTCATCAGGGTTTCCCCGTCTGAGTCTCCAGGGGACCCGGCGTCTGTCGCTGACTCAGTTACGCAAATGGAACTTAAACACCTATCATCACTGAAAGGGGTATTTTTCTATATATTGTACTGGTTGGTCTGTACTCTGCACGGGAACCAGAGTTGTTACAGATGCAGACCGTGCTTTGATACGTGGGTCAACAGGCACATATTCAACAGTCCGGTATGGACTCGACGATGCAACTTGTCGCATCTTTGGCACATGGTTGCATAAGGCTTGTTTGTAGCTAAGCTTGCTGCCTACAAAGACTCCAGACTGTGATCTTTGATTTGGATCCGTATGTAATGGAGTTTGTGCTCCACCGGAACCTATCTTTTGTTTTACGCCCTCTCGGTACCAAACACGCTCTTGCCCCCTGTTCCAGCAAGAGATCTTGCCGGGACGTCTTTGGGACTTCCAGTTGTTTCCCTCCATAAAACTGGGAGTCCGCCGCCGGATTTCCTCCTTCTAGAGGGCTCTCCACTGGAATCCTCTACCACAGGCTCTGAGTGCCTCATGGACGTCCTTGATCCCTGTGGCTTCACAAAACCGTCAATCCCATCTCTCCTTCCCATGGCCCCAGGGGTTGGGGCCATTGTCTCCACAGCTTTGGACATGCTTGTGGCATTTTCTTTGCCTGCTGTATCCAAAGCTGTATTACTGGAGACTTTCTCGCTTTGTTTAGTGTGGTCCCTCTCACCATCACAAGACACTTCATTACTTGGTCCGGGCATGGCACTGTCTTCTTCAGCTTCCTTGGAATTGAACTTTGGACGCTGTGCATGCATGCTTCCTGAGCGTACAAATACTTTATTGGACATTTCTGAAACAGATGAGATGCGTCTCCGCACAGATCGCAGCTCCTGTTGTTACAGTTGAATACCTAACATTTTAAAATGTGTTCTAGTAATTTTTATTTGACTTGTTATTTCCTCTTTCCAATTTTCCGACAAAATGCAGACACTTTTATCTATATTTAAAATTAGTGCTGACGCTTGTGCAAATATTTTTGCTCACAAAATAATACGACAAATTGAGGCGTTGGAGGTGCAGATCACACTTAGGTCATCCATGTACCCTATACATTTTACTACTTTACCATCTCCTCCGGGTACATGGATTCCCCTTATAATCCTATCTGTTCTTAGATTTTCTAGAAAGGGTTCCATAGCGCAAATAAAAAGAATGGGGGATAAAGGACACCCTTGTCTCACTCCAGAATAAAGATGAGATGCGTCTCCGCACAGATCGCAGCTCCTGTTGTTACAGTTGAACGCCTGATGTTCCAGGCTCCCGCAATATCTGCACCTCGGACCCAGACAGTGGTCAAAGATGTGTCCATAGGTATAACACTTCCTGCAGAAGGTAGGTTGGCCTGTAAACCTTAGATATCCTCTGTCACTGCCAAGTGTAAAGGAGGCGGGGGGAGTTTTCATTCCCCCTGGACTGTCCGGATCTTCATTGAAGGTCACAAGAAACTGTCTCTTGCCATTCCAGATGCCAAAGACGTTCTGGAGCTTATGAACCATGCGGACTGTCTTGCAGTACCTACTAAGGAAGCACTCGATTGTTGTATCATCCACAAAGGGGTTGTACATATGTAATTTGAGCGATACCTCTTCCCTGGCATACAGCAACTCCATACTAATACCATCCAGCACAGGGTTACCTTTATTTTCTTGAAATCGTTGGTAGAAGTTGCAACATGCGCCTGAGGAATAGTATGCCATTTCCAATGCAGACCAACTAATGGCATCCCCTTGAAGAAAGTCCCAGCTGACTGTCAAACGCTTTTTCAGCATCTAATGACAGAGTCAGCATGGGCACTCTCTCCTTTGCACTAAATGCAAAAAGATTGATTAAACTCCTAATGTTATTACATCCGTGACGGGTCCTAACAAATCCCACTTGATCTGGGTGGATGAGTCTATTAATAAAGGGATCTAGCCTGTTTGCCAGAATTTTTGAGTATACTTTCAGGTCGAAGTTTATTAGTGATAAAGGCCTATAGCTCTTCTTATCTGCTGGGTCCTTACCCTCCTTTAATATATCTATAATTTTAGCTTCAGTCAGTTCAGCTAGTATATTCCCACTATTTTTACATTCATTGAACATCTTGGCTAAAGGAACTTTCACTATATCTAGAAATGTTTGATAAAATAGTTTATCTAGCCTGTCTATTATACCAGGTGCCTTTTTATTCTTGCATACCTCTATCACTTCCTCAACCTCCTTTTCAGTTAGAATTGGATTTTTTAAATAAAAATATATTGCAGAAATTCTAGGGAGGTTGATATCACTGAGAAATCCCTCAATATCACTTACATCCGTTTTATTTGTCTTATGTTGCAATTCCAGATTGTAAAGCTTGGAATAATATTGATAGAAAATGTTCTGTATCTCTTTAGGGTGTTGATGAACCTTTCCATCATCCCCTCTCATCTCCACAATCAAATTAGCTAATCTTTGTTTTTTCATCTTAGAACAAATAAATATTTAGCTAATATCTCCCATCTCATATTTATTCGTTTGCATCTTCCATATTAAACGATCTAAATTGTATTGTTCAATCTTTTTTATTTGTAATTTTATTATATCTATTTCTTTCAAGATTTCCACATTTGGATGTTTTTTATTCAACCTATGTTTTTCTTCTCGGTCAATATATAGTGTTCTTAGAGTTTTTCCTCTTCCTCTTTTTAACTCTGCTGTTTTAGCTGTAAAAATACCTCTTATATATGTTTTCATTGAGCACCAAAGAATCGATGGTGATGATACCGATCCTGTATTTATATCTAAATATTCTGTTAAAAGTCTCTTAATCTCATCTACTTTTGATTTATCTTTTAACAGTGTTGATTCCATTTTCCAATTCTTACTTTTCTCTTGAATTTCAGTAGTTTTTATTGTTAGCACTACCGGAGCATGGTCCGATATAGCACTTGTACCTATATTTATATTTATTACATTATTTAATATAGAAGCATCTCCCAGAATATAATCTATTCTTGAATAAGTATTAAATCTCTTGGAGAGATAAGTATAGTTCTCTCTCATCGGATAGCTTAATCTCCATAAATCAAAAAAGTTCATATCTATCATCAATTCTCTCATTTTTTTTACTCCACCTATTTTATTACTCTCTTTTTTACTCTCTGGCCTGTATGATTTATCTTTTAGTGGGTCCAACACCTGGTTGAAGTCTCCACAAATTATCGTCCTACTTTCTTACTCTTGTTTCTGATTTGGCGCATATAGATTAACAACTCTTCTCTCACTCTCTCTCTCTCTCTCTGGATCTACAATCAAAAACACTGTCTGAAGCTGTGCTGGAGTCTCTCCACTATCTGTGGGCCTCAGTCTCTTCTCTCACTCTCTCTCTCTCTCTCTGGATCTACAATCAAACACACTGTCTGAAGCTGTGCTGGAGTCTCTCCACTATCTGTGGGCCTCAGTCTCTTCTCTCACTCTCTCTCTCTCTCTGGATCTACAATCAAACACACTGTATGAAGCTGTGCTGGAGGTATCTAAAGACACTTTGGAGCCATTTCAGCTTGTACTATATGTAATATTATCAATATTTGTATGAATGTTTCTGTGATATAATATTTGATGAGATAGAAACTTTTACTAAGCAAATCCATAGCTTTGCATTTGTCTGAAACCCCCCTTACCTTGCCTGATCCCCCACCCCCAAAGCCTGGTTTTATTGCTTCTTATCTCTGAAATAACATTTGTCCATCCTTCTCATATTCTGTTGCAGTCTCTCCACTATCTGTGGGCCTCAGTCTCTTCTCTCACTCTCTCTCTCTCTGGATCTACAATCAAACACACTGTCTGAAGCTGTGCTGGAGGTATCTAAAGACACTTTGGAGCCATTTCAACTTGTACTATATGTAATATTATCAATATTTGTATGAATGTTTCTGTGATATAATATTTGATAAGATAGAAACTTTTACTAAGCAAATCCATAGCTTTGCATTTGTCTGAACCCCCCCCCCCTACCTTGCCTGCTCCCCCACCCCCAAAGCCTGGTTTTATTGCTTCTTATCTCTGAAATAACATTTGTCCATCCTTCTCATATTCTGTTGCAGTCTCTCCACTATCTGTGGGCCTCAGTCTCTTCTCTCACTCTCTCTCTCTCTCTGGATCTACAATCAAACACACTGTCTGAAGCTGTGCTGGAGGTATCTAAAGACACTTTGGAGCCATTTCAGCATGTACTATATGTAATATTATCAATATTTGTATGAATGTTTCTGTGATATAATATTTGATAAGATAGAAACTTTTACTAAGCAAATCCATAGCTTTGCATTTGTCTGAAACCCCCCCTACCTTGCCTGCTCCCTCACCCCCAAAGCCTGGTTTTATTGCTTCTTATCTCTGAAATAACATTTGTCCATCCTTCTCATATTCTGTTGCAGTCTCTCCACTATCTGTGGGCCTCAGTCTCTTCTCTCACTCTCTCTCTCTCTCTGGATCTACAATCAAACACACTGTCTGAAGCTGTGCTGGAGGTATCTAAAGACACTTTGGAGCCATTTCAACTTGTACTATATGTAATATTATCAATATTTGTATGAATGTTTTTGTGATATAATATTTGATGAGATAGAAACTTTTACTAAGCAAATCCATACCTTTGCATTTGTCTGAAACCCCCCTTACCTTGCCTGCTCCCCCACCCCCAAAGACTGTTTTTAATGCTTCTTATCTCTGAAATAACATTTGTCCATCCTTCTCATATTCTGTTGCAGTCTCTCCACTATCTGTGGGCCTCAGTCTCTTCTCTCACTCTCTCTCTCTCTGGATCTACAATCAAACACACTGTCTGAAGCTGTGCTGGAGGTATCTAAAGACACTTTGGAGCCATTTTAACTTGTACTATATGTAATATTATCAATATTTGTATGAATGTTTCTGTGATATAATATTTGATGAGATAGAAACTTTTACTAAGCAAATCCATACCTTTGCATTTGTCTGAAACCCCCCTTACCTTGCCTGCTCCCCCACCCCCAAAGCCTGGTTTTAATGCTTCTTATCTCTGAAATAACATTTGTCCATCCTTCTCATATTCTGTTGCAGTCTCTCCACTATCTGTGGGCCTCAGTCTCTTCTCTCACTCTCTCTCTCTCTCTGGATCTACAATCAAACACACTGTCTGAAGCTGTGCTGGAGGTATCTAAAGACACTTTGGAGCCATTTCAGCTTGTACTATATGTAATATTATCAATATTTGTATGAATGTTTCTGTGATATAATATTTGATAAGATAGAAACTTTTACTAAGCAAATCCATAGCTTTGCATTTGTCTGAAACCCCCCCTACCTTGCCTGCTCCCCCACCCCCAAAGCCTGGTTTTAATGCTTCTTATCTCTGAAATAACATTTGTCCATCCTTCTCATATTCTGTTGCAGTCTCTCCACTATCTGTGGGCCTCAGTCTCTTCTCTCACTCTCTCTCTCTCTCTGGATCTACAATCAAACACACTGTCTGAAGCTGTGCTGGAGGTATCTAAAGACACTTTGGAGCCATTTCAGCTTGTACTATATGTAATATTATCAATATTTGTATGAATGTTTCTGTGATATAATATTTGATAAGATAGAAACTTTTACTAAGCAAATCCATAGCTTTGCATTTGTCTGAAACCCCCCTTACCTTGCCTGCTCCCCCACCCCCAAAGCCTGGTTTTAATGCTTCTTATCTCTGAAATAACATTTGTCCATCCTTCTCATATTCTGTTGCAGTCTCTCCACTATCTGTGGGCCTCAGTCTCTTCTCTCACTCTCTCTCTCTCTCTGGATCTACAATCAAACACACTGTCTGAAGCTGTGCTGGAGGTATCTAAAGACACTTTGGAGCCATTTCAGCTTGTACTATATGTAATATTATCAATATTTGTATGAATGTTTCTGTGATATAATATTTGATAAGATAGAAACTTTTACTAAGCAAATCCATAGCTTTGCATTTGTCTGAAACCCCCCTTACCTTGCCTGCTCCCCCACCCCCAAAGCCTGGTTTTAATGCTTCTTATCTCTGAAATAACATTTGTCCATCCTTCTCATATTCTGTTGCAGTCTCTCCACTATCTGTGGGCCTCAGTCTCTTCTCTCACTCTCTGGATCTACAATCACTTCCCTCCCCACCCGCCCCTTGTTTCTCTTGATTTATTGAGTCACTCAAATTTCCTACAGCTGATCAATTAGCCACATCTGCTAACTATACCTAATTAATCTTTTACACAATGTTTCCTCATGCCTTTTCCTTCCTCATTACATCCTGTTTTTTCCTCATGCTTCTCTTCTCAACTTTGCCACATCATGTCTCCAACCTAACCATCTCACCTTACATGCTTTCCTCTACTCTTTTATGCTCCCATGAGCTACTCTTATTCCTCCATCCACCATCTCCTCCCCCTTCTAAAGCTCATAAGCAGAAACACTTCTGCAAGTCCAAATCCCACTTCCTCTCCCTCTCTCTCTTTCTTCTGCTTGCTTCTTGGGACATACCTCCTAACACATGCCCCTCACCTCCCACTCGCAGATTATACTATCTGACCACTAGGGGCAGATAACATATTACATACTAGGATCACTTACCAAATTACTTTCTCAGTTGCTTTCCTTTTCCTTCTAACTTTGCATACCCTCCTACCTAATGAAACTTCACTTTCTTCCTGACCCTTGCTATTTGTTATCTGCCTCTTCCATCCCCTTTAGATTGTAAGTAGAGAGTTTTCAATATTGTAGAGTGCTTTGGGAAAAAGCACTTTCTACAAAGATTCTAAGCTCAAAACAGGGCCCTCCACTTTTTGCAGTTTGTTAAAATGTATATTTTTCCTTGTTCATTTCCTCTGTATAGAGCTACGGAATATGTTGGCGCATTACAAATAAAAGTTATAATAATAATAATAATAATAATATATGGGTTATTATTAATATATCCCACCCATATGATATATCTGCCTTCCTCATCAATTTTTTTAAATTCTTCTTTTACCATTAAGTTTTTACAAAACAGTATGGAGACCCCTCTAGCCTTACTACTAAAGGTAGAGTTTATACTCTGTGTGTATCTCCTATGTAATAATAAATGTACTTGATTTCCTTCCAGATGAGTTTCTTGTAAACATATTACGTTGATTTTTAGTTTAGCGTACACTGCAAGGGCGATTCTTCTTTTTATAGGAGAATTCAATCCATTAATATTATGGGACACTATCCTTAAAGACATCTATCTAGTTGTTTTAGTTCTATATTTATCCTCTTTGTCATCTTCTCTAAGATTTCCCATCTTGCTCTTAACTTTCCATTTTTCTCATTCATACATCCTTTCACTTTGACTGTATTAGTTCTTTGATACAGTCTGCTCCTGGGGTGTCTTGACCTAATGGTCAGAAATAGTGATGTCCCGAACAGTTCGCCGGAGAACTATTTGCAGCGATTTTCGCATGTTCGCGTCCGCCTCGAACGGCAAACACATGCGCTTTTTGGTTCGCCCCCTATACTTTATCATTGAGGAAACTTTGAACATCATTTATTTTATTTTATATTTTTTTTTGTGTAATCTATGCCTGCCTGCCAGCGTGTGTGTGTGACAGGCTATCACATAACAGCTTATATTGTGCTTATTTTCACTACTGATACCTGGTGGTGTAACATACATTGAAAACAACCATTTTTTTCCTGTAATCTAATTTCAGTTGTCTGCCTGTGTCAGGCTCACAGCTTATATTATGCTCAGTGACATAAAACAACACTTTTTTGACTGTAATAGATTGAATAGCAATTGCCTGCCTACAGGCGTGTGTGTGAAGCCTATTGCATCTACTCTGCCAACTTTTGCCAGTGCACAGTGACACTCATATCTGGTGGCACCTTAGATTGCACGCGCAGTGCCCCAAATTTGAAGTGGGAAGACTGACCAAGCATCTTTTTCCATCTCCCGCTTCCAAAAATCCATGCCATATACACGTCCCCTGATAGTGGACGTAACAGGGATTAAACCGAATAGTACTACTTAACAGTACACACCTTATAATAACGCAGACAGAGGCAACGCGTATAATCTTCCATGCTGGGCAGTGGAAGCCCCCAGACTCTGACCTGTGTATAATCTTCCATGCTGTGCAGTGGCAGCCCCCAGACTCTGACCTGTGTATAATCTTCCATGCTGTGCAGTGGAAGCCCCCAGACTCTGACCTGTGTATAATCTTCCATGCTGTGCAGTGGAAGCCCCCCGACTCTGACCTGTGTATAATCTTCCATGCTGGGCAGTGGAAGCCCCCAGACTCTGGGAGTCTGAAGAAGAGGAGTCAGAGGAGGAAGGTGGCTTTGAGGAGGTTGAAGACCAAACACAGCAGGCTTTCCAAGGGGCTTGTTGTCACCTTTCGGGGAACCCTTGGTGGCTGGGTGGAGGAAGAGACCTTCAATAACATCAGTGAGGACAAGGAACGGGACATGGCTAGCTTGGTATCCAACCTTGTGCAAATGGGGAGTTTGCGGTTGTGCAAAGGGACTGTTTGCGGTTGTTTGAGGTGCATTAAACGGGGAGATTGGTCTGTTACTGTGAAGTGGGTGTAACCCTTACACTACCTGATCGATACAACATCATACCTGATGTTTTAAAGCATGTTATTCCAAATAATTTAGGAATGTTAGGTGATTTATGCCCTTTATGGCTTAAAACCAGACTCTGCATCAACTATGTAATTTTCCGTGGGAGTTTTGCCATGGATCCCCCTCCGGCATGCCACAGTCCAGGTGTTAGTCCCCTTGAAACAACTTTCCCATCACTATTGTGGCCAGAAAGAGTCCCTGTGGGTTTTGAAATTCGTCTGGCCATTGAAGTCTATGGAGTTCGCCTATGTTCGCCCGTTCGCGAACATTTGATGGAAGTTCGGGTCCGCTGTTCGCGAAGCGAAAATTTGATGTTTTGCGACATCACTAGTCAGAAATGGTTGGCGATAATCGTTGGTAGTGGTACATCTAGAATCTATATATTCTTTCCTTCCTTCTTTACATCTTTACTAATTGCCTACAGTTTCTCTCATTACTTCAAAACCTCATCCTACTTTACTCATATACCCATTTCACCAAAAGTTATTTTTAGAATATATTTTTTGTGCATTGTACTTTCTCTGTATTTGTATGAAACATAATTTAAGTTTGTATCCTCCCATGTTATATATCCAATAAAGTGCTTATGTGCAATTTTATGGGCCATAACATACTGGTAACCGTATATAATCTCTTTCTCACTTATATATTTACCTATTAAAACAGAGAGAGAGATAGAAAAATATAGAAAAGACAAAACCACCTAATTCATTAATATATATCCCTAAAATACCTTTTTCCTTTATTCCTTGAAGTCATAAAATTTTAAAACCTGTTTGCGTTAAATGTGCATTACCTTTATTTTTTCATAATATAAATATTGCAATCCTCCTAACATACAAATGTTTAAAGTGCATTTTCACCCTTATCTGCACCTCCTCACTCCCCCCCCCCAAAAAAAGGAGGGAGAGATTGGAGAAGAGAACTCGTTTTTCATTCCATTCTTATTGTCGTGATTTCTTTCTTTCCCGAATTCAGTATTAACCATATGAGTGAAGTAACTCAGTCCAAGAATGAGTCTCTAATTGAACAGTGAGTCTCTAAATGGACTTTCCTGTAGTTCTACTTTTGTTGCCATTCTGGGACTGATAAAATAGATTTTTGCATAATAGATGTTTGTGGTTCCATCTCAATATTGTCCTTCCTTTAAGGATTTGATTTTATGCCATCTCAAATTTTTATTAACAGATAATCCCGTTGGCATAACCCATCTATATTTCAGTTTTTCTCTCCTCAAAGCTTTTGTGATAGTGGAAAACTCCTTTCTTTTAGTTAATGTATATGCTGAGATGTCCGAGAAGATTTTTATCTTTTCATATGCTGCCGAAAACCCTTCTGCCCGTAGGCTTGTTTTACTTATAGCATCTCTCATTGATAGATGGTGTAGCCTAACAATTACATCTCTAGGGAATTTATTTTCCATAAATGAAGGGATCGGAATCGTAAAAAAAAAGTCAAATCTATTTTCCACTTGGGAAAATCCTGGAACCAGAGATGAAAATAAATGTATTAAATATTTCTCCAAGCCAGCATCTGTAATGGTTTCCAAAATTCCTCTAATACGACGATTATTTTTCCTCCATTTATCATCTAGAGTTGCAACTTTATGACACAATGTTATTACCTTCTCTTCTAAATCTAAATTCTGTTTTTGTAGTATATTAAAGTCCAGTATTACCTTTTCCAGTTTTCCCTCAATCTCCAAAGTTTTGATATTTACTGCTTTAATTTCCTTTACATTCTCTAGAATTTGTGTTTTGATATCCGACATAAAGTTTATTGGAAACTCTTGTAATAATATTTTCATCTTTGCCCCCGTGAGTATTTAATCTTCTTGTAGAGTGGATTCCTTACTGATAATACTTTCATTTAAGCTCTCAATACTATGGCTTAAATTATGTTCCATATCTGGAAAAATTGGTAGAGGGATTTCCTGAGGTTTCTCTTTAAAGTACTTGATTTTTGACGAATGGACTTTTTGTCCTTATTTTTTACTCTTGCTGGCATACTAAAATTTCTCCACACCAACTTCTAGACTTTCAGTGCAGAGGAAGGTTTGAATTGTTTTTGTTCTTCTTTTATAATTAATCTTAACCTTAATATCCTTTATAATTGTCCCCCTCTCGCTTTTCTCTTCCTTTCTTTTCCCTTTTGAGAGGATCTTCAGTAAGTGAACAGTTAAATGTAGATCTTATCTGGTGGCACTCCCCACTCAATGGGACCTCCGCCTTCCAGGCGCTTTAAGGTATCCGATAGCAATATGGCGACTTACTTACACCAAGCCTTGGGGTTCTTAAGACAGGACTCGTGATGCCTCCCTGGGCTCCGTAACTCTCAGAGACAAATCGCTCTCCTCACATATATATGTTTTTCGTGTATTTGCGGGGGATGGCAGGGGGACTAGCGTCATATTCCTTATCTGCTTCCTAGGCACATATTCTCCTTCTCAGGTTTACTTTATATATATTTTATAAGTCGCCAAACACCATTTTTATCCTTATATCCCAAGGCAGTATTGAGCGTTCTGCCCCTTATTTATAAACTGACATATAATTGTGCAGTGATCTGATATAGGATTATAAGAAAGCTCCAGAGAAAAAGTCAGTTCCTTGTACTTATGCCATCTCTTTCTCCCATTTTCTTCTATCCATATATACAAAGTTTATACATTATTTGTGGTTACAAACTTTCACCAGCTTATTATCCACATCTTATACCCTGAAGGGATTTTTTTGTGTGCTTTACACTAGTCTGCTTCATTCTATCTGCCCCTCAACACTCACCCCCTTCAACTTTCTCTGGGTCTGTCATACACCTTGTGGTATCTGTTCTTCCACCTGTCTTCCCATCAGCCTACTGTGCCATTACTCACAGTTATATGCAGTTTTTATCTAGTGGCCTTCCCCACTCAGTGGGACCTCCACTTTCCAGGCATTTTAAGGTCTCCGGTATCTGGATGGAGTCTTACTTACGCCCGGCTTTAGGGGTCTAAGACAGGACTAGTGACACCTCCATGGGCTCCCAAACTCCCAGAGACAAACTGCTCTTCTCGCCCAGGTATATCCTCCGGGTGTTTGCAGGGGGTGGCAAGGGGGACTAGCATCAGCAGCTTCCAGCACTCTGCATCTTGCTGCCGTACCACTCCAACCACCAAACACCGCTCTCAAACGGCGCAAATCCCCATTTCCGGTCACGCCCCCTCCAAAGCCTTTTGGAAGCAAAACCTTTTGTCAACAGAGTTGACATAGAGAATATAACATTTCTGTCTGCACAGATGTAGATAAACACTAAGTAAAATTATTTTACATTACTCCTGCTTTGGGAAAAAAAAACATTTTTTCATGTTAATGTATGTTAGAAATGCTTTAGATTTTTTCCTAGGACAAGTGTTCTGGGAGTTCTTTGTGTAGAGTTAAAATAGTATTCAATACTTTGATTTTCTCATAGGGAAACTGTTCTGGAAGCCAAAATGTTTTTGCACAGTGTTTATACAGTGTTCTCCTACATCTGTGCAACAAGCAATGTTATATTCTCTAAGTAAAATAATTTACCTTATTCCTGCTTTGAGGGAAAAAAAGCATTTTTTCTTTTTAATGTATATTAGAAATGTTTTACATTTTCTCATAGGAAAAGTGTTCTGGAAGATAAATTCTTTGTGTACATAGCTGAAATTGTGTTCCTCTACATTAGTACAGCAAGAAATGTTATATTCTCTAAGTGAAATAATTTTACATTACACCTGTGAGAAAAAAAAACATTTTTCAGTTTAAATGCTTTAGATTTTCTCCTAGGACAAGTGTTCTGGGAGCTAAATTCTTTGTGTACAGAGTTGAAATATTGTTCATATACATTTGTACAGCAAGCAATGTTATATTCTCTAAGTGAAATCATTTTACATTACTCCTGTTTTGGAAAAAAAAAGCATTTTTTCAGTTTAAATGCTTTAGATTTTCTCCTAAGTCAAGTGTTCTGGGAGCTAAATTATTTGTGTTGAAATAATGTCTATCTACATCTGTGAAGCCAGAAATGTTATATTCTCTAAGTGAAATAATTTTACATTACACCTGTTTGAGAAAAAAAAAAGATTTTTTTCATGTTAATGTATGTTAGAAATGCTTTAGATTTTCTCCTAGGAAAAGTGTTCTGGAAGCAAAACCTTTCATGAACAGAGTTGAAATAGTGTTTATCTACACCTGTGCAGCCAGACATGTTATAATTGCTACGTGAAATAATTTTACATTATACCTGCTATGAGAAAAAAAAGCATTTTTTCAGTTTAATGTATGTTAGAAATGCTTTAGATTTTCTTCTAGGAAAAGTGTTCTGGAAGATAAATTCTTTGTGTATATAGCGGAAATTGTGTTGCTCTACATTAGTACAGCAAGAAATCATATATTCTCTAAGGGAAATAATTTTACATTACTCCTGCTTTGGGGAAAAAAAAGTATTTTTTAAGTTTAATCTATGTTAGAATGCTTTAGATTTTCTCCTAGGAGAAGTGTTCTGGAAGCAAAATCTTTTGTGAACAGAGTTGAAATTATGTTGATCTACATCCGTGCAGCCAGAAATGTAATATTTGCTAAGTGAAATAATTTTACATTATACATACTTTGAGAAAAAAAAAAAAATTCAGTTTAATGTATGTTAGAAATGTTTTAGATTTTTTCCTAGGAAAAGTGTTCTGGAAGTAAAACCTTTCGTTAACAGAGTTGAAATAGTGTTTATCTACATCTGTGAAGCCAAAATTTTTTATATTCTCTAAGTAAAATAATTTTAAATTATACCTGCTTTTAAAAAAAAAAGAAGCATTTTTTCAGTTTAATTTATGTTAGAAATGCTTTAGATATTCTCCTAGGAAAAGTGTTCTGGAAGATAAATTCTTTGGGCCTCATTCAATTGCAATGTGGGCAATTGAATAGGGCCCTAAATAAGCACATAGCATATTTTTATTAAAGAAGTTTTTAGTTAGTGAAAACCTTTCTTTTGGATAGATGCTTGCTAACAAAAAACTTCTTTAAAAAATATATGTTATGTGCTTATTTAGGGCCCTATTCAAATCGGGCAAATTGCAATTGAATGAGGGCCTTTGTGTATATAGCTGAAGTAGTGTTCCTCTACATTAGTACAGCAAGAAATGTTATATTCTCTAAGTGAAATCATTTTACATTACTCCTCCTTTATGGATAAAAAAGCATTTTTTCATGTTAATTTATGTTAGAAATGCTTTAGATTTTCTCCTAGGACAAGTGTTCTGGGAGCAAAACCTTTCGTTAACAGAGTGGAAATAGTGTTTATCTACATCTGTGAAGCCAGAAATGTTATATTCCCTAAGTGAAATAATTGTACATTGCTCCTCCTTTGGGGAAAAAAAGCATTTTTGCAGTTAAATGTATGTCAAAAATGTTTTAGATTTTCTCCTAGGACATGTTTTCTGGGAGCTAAATTCTTGGGGCCTCATTCTATTATCGGCCGTAGGAGATGCGGGGCCGCAAGGACCGGCCGCAGGCTATTTGCCTATTCTATTCCCTTCCGGACGGGGGCTCAGGCAGGCTTGCGGACGGCGCCTTGTTATCCCTTGCGGCCTCACGCGCCGCAGGAAAGCCTTTGATCTTAAACGGCCGCAAGAGTTCCGGCCGCAAGAAAAGCCTGGTTGCTATTCAATTGCTATGGGAACCCTCTCGGCAAGGCTAAAACCGAGCCGCAGCTTACTTGCACCAAAAAGGTCCTGCAAGCACACAATTAAGCACATAATAAAGCCATCCTGCACTCTGATGAGACGATAAAGTGATTGGAGGTGTTAGCATTCATAGTACAACATTCCCCTACACTCAAATCTGAAAATCATTTTTATTTTAATTCATGTCAAATATCCGTGGACAAAGTCCCGAGGGCTTGGAGCACCTCAGACCTGCAAAGGCTGTGGGATTAGCCTCCGTCAAGTCCGTAAATGGGTAAAATAGACCTACGGGTCGTAAAGGGCTTACTTACAAGTCGTAGCATAGAAAAGCCATCCTGTACTTTTATTAGAAGTGAAAGTGATGTTTGGTTTTAGAATTAATAGCTCAACATTCCCCTACTCTCAAATCCGCAAATAAAGATATTTAACTTCATGTTCAATCTTCGTGTTTTATCTATCATGCAAGCCTGCACGGGTTTGAATAACGAGCTACGGGCTTGGAGAGCAATCATCCGCCAAACCCGTACGTGCTTCACCAAGAAGCTACGGTCGTGCGTTACGGCCAGAAGTCTCAAGTCCGTAATCCTGAAATCAATTAACCAATAGGAAGATGACAATCAAGGCCACAAATAGTTTAAAAGTGAGGAAAATTCGTAAATCTGTGACTGTGTTTTATACTGTGCAAGTGGACACACAGGTCTTGGAGTTGGAGGTTTTTGAGAGCGAGCAAGAGAGAGCGAGGAGAGGAGGAGAGATGGAGGGAGAAGGCAGTGAAGGGAGAGTCCAGGGAGAGCAGGGCCCCCAGCCCCAGGCTGGCCAGCAAGCTGCTGTTGTCTCTTCGCTGGGGTATGCAAATCGGACCTGGCAGTCTGTCCAGCACCGGTACCAAGACTGCCGCATTGATGTAAAAAAGAAAATGGCGAATGAGGCCAATGCGGCACGTGGAACCGGTGGTGGGCCTCCAGAAACATTTACATAACCCGGTTGTGAAGCCACAGTGCGAGACATGATCCAGCCAGCGGCAAGTCGTGGGCCTCCTTGGCCTGGTGGACACGGGTGGGTCAAAAAGCCTGCAATGTGAGTACCATGTGCACCTTAACACCCTCATATGTACGCACATGTACCCCACACAGATAGATAACTGACGTTGAATTGCACTGTAAGATATCTGGTTGTGACTACAGATATATGAGGCAGCAAAAATCATGTAAATCCAGTGTAAAGAAATATACTTGTCAGAATTTCTTAGCAATGAAATATATGTCCAATACCTCCTCCCACAACTGATTATGATACCGTTTTGCAAATCTATTGATGTTACTGTTATGTTTGCTGTTGGTTCAGAGTGCATATAAAGCATACATGACAACTCCATTGCAATTGTTTGTTCCCCTGTCACACTCTACTCCATGTTAAACTGGCCCATTCATAGCTGTTTGGCTTAACACTCCTACTGCTTAGAACCCATGTACATCTTGAAACTAGGTATAGCGGATGTATCCTGTTTTATGTGGGCATTTCAGTATGTGCTGGAAGAGTGCCGCCGCCGACGACTCTAGGGATGCGGCTGCGCTTGCGTCTCCATGTAGCCATCAAAAATAGTTGGTACACCCAAAGCCCCTAACCCTCTAACCCTAACCCCCTAAACCCCACTTTCTAACTCTAACCCATACCCCCTAAATGTAGCCAGAACCCGAAACCCATAACCACTTACCCGGCCTGCTGGGCTGGCGTAGCTAGAGTTGGTGGCGGTGCACTTCCAGAGATGCGTACATACAACAGGATAGGTCCGGTATAGCTGGTACATCCCCATGAGACTACATGTATGGATGTGCACACTGCAGCATATGCGGATACAGACTCTGATGGACTGCAAGTTTGTGTCGTGTACCAGCCTAATCTGGACCATGTTACATTAACATGTTAACTCACATTGCTGAGGATTGGTCACAGATTGGTCTGTCTCACACACTGGCCAACAGATTCAGATGAGTACATGTCCTAATTAACTACAGTTGGCACACCGCACCAGCATTACATATAGTCATATGAGCCATGGGCCTTTTCCTGTTATCTGACCGTAAATGCTGGTAGCAGCAGTGAGCAGCCTCTACGTGTCACAGCATTTACCTGGAGATTATATAATCATGCAGATTTAGTGGGTTATGGTGGTGTTAAGGTAAGGGTTTCAGATTAGGGTGAGGGCTAGTGCTTTTGGGCTTGTGTGTAAGGTGAAAATGATGTATATAACAGCGGCAGTGCCATCTATCAGCCCCTTGGTCCAACTGCTGCTGCCAGCAGTCGCTGTCACATAACAGGAAAGATCCCAGCCAGGATCCACAATACTAATGATGCAGATCAATTTTTATTTGTGTCAAACATTCACAGCCAATTCCAAGTCACTATGATCTCAGAGATATGGAAACACACATCAATCAATTTTCAGAACAACAATACTCAAATACAAATCTTGTCTCATTTCAGTACCAGTCAGGCGTACCCTGCCTCCTCAGGGACCTGAAATAGCGGGCCCTGCACCATGCCAATATGCAGGACCACCTGCAGCAAGACCACCTGCAGCAGGACCACCTGCAGAAAGTCCACCTGGGCCCTCCACAAGATGCCAGCCATTGGCTCCAGCAATGGTCCCTCCAGCCAGGATAATGGTGCCACCTGGCTCACAGTTAATGTGGGCTGGCCAAATGTGGGGACATCCAATGTGGTCCCATCCCAGTTGGGCCCACAGTATGGAGCCACAAGTAATGGTGCCCTGGAGCATGGGCCCCCGGCAGGGCATGTGGCTCCCACAGGCCCCGCAGGCTACTCTGGCCCTGCTGGCCACTCCGGCCCCACAGGCCCCACAGGCCACTCCAGACCGGCAGGCCCCGCAGGCCACTCCGGACCGGCAGGCCACTCTGGCCCGGCAGGACACTCCACACAGCTGTGCCTCCACCCAGAGGACCCAATGGTCTGGGTCCGCGCAAGGTAGTCCGGAGATGTCAGCGGCCCAGTGCCACGATTTCCTCGCTCATCTCCAGCATGAGCGGGAGCAAAATCAAGAGTTCATGCTGGAGATGAGACGGCATAATGACCGGGTGTTTGAAGAGTTAAGGCGGCATCACCAGGTCATGGAGATGGGACAGCAAAATGAGCAGGTGTTGCAAGAGTTAAGGCGGCATCACCGGGTAATGGAGATGGGACAGCACAATGAGCAGGCATTGCAAGAGTTAAGGCGGCATCACCAGGTAATGGAGGAATATGCATGAAGGGCCGAAATGGCCCGAGAAGGCCATCCACAAGAACAGGGTACCTCCTCAACCTCCCAGACCTTGCCCCCAGCATCCAGGTCAGAAGAGCCGCCAACCCATCGAAGACGGCGTGGCCGGCCTAGGACAAAGGTTGGCAAAGGCCAGGAGGGTCATGAACAACACAAGCGAAAGCGGAAATAGGTGAGAACATGTTCATGTTGCATAAAGAAGCAATTGATGTCCAAGATCTATTGACGTTGAGGTGTTGCAGTCAATGCGTATATTGTTCTAATTGATGTCTTGTTCTTATCTCTTTAGGTTCAAATCGACAGACGGAATGTTTGCCTCAAATTTTCATTTTTTGGTTCTATAATTTGCAAACATAAGAATAAATATTATGTATTGCTCACATTATCATTGTTTGTTTTCGTTTGTGCTGTACCATGATTGTTAAACACCAGATGAATGCTACAGAACAACGTTATTGTATTAGTACATACATCTTCCTTCAATATGCCAGCCCTGTGTTAATGTAGGGTTGGGGTAACAGCCACTAGTGCAGCTGAGGGTGGAGGCAATATTCCTGAGTTTGATTCCAGTAACGGCGATGCATGATATTCGTGTTTCTGACACATGGAGATATTCATTCAGGGTAAATATCAAAAGTGAGTACACCCCTAAGTGAAAGTGTAAATATTTTCATGCACTGACTTAACCCTCATGGGGATGGAGTTCACCAGAGCTTCACAGGTTGCCACTGGAGTCCTCTTCCACTCCTTCATGATGATATCATGGAGCTGGTGGATGTTAGAGACCTTGCACTCCCCACCTTCCATTTGAGGATGCCCCCACAGATGCTTGATAGGGTTTGGTGACCTACTTGGCCAGTCCATCAACTTTTTATCTTCAGCTGCTTTAGCCAAGCAGTGGTCGGCTTGGAGGTGTGTTTGGGGTCGTTATCATGTTGGAATACTGGCATGCGGCCGAGTCTCCGAAGGGAGGGATCATGCTCTGCTTCAGTATGTCACAGTACATGTTGGCATTCATGGGTTCCCTCAAAGAACTGTAGCTCCTCAGTGCTGGCAGCATGCATGCAGGCCCAGACCAAACATATATGCATGTCTATATATGTTTTATATAATATGTTGTGTGGATTCCCCCTATATGCATTTACCTAATGATGTCAGATGCTGCCTCCCCTCTCTCTGCATCACTGTTTAGGTTCAAAATGAGGGTTTCATCTCATATCAATGTTTTTGTGTTCGTTGTGACTTATCCATTTATCTGTAATTTAGGTATTATTTCAACTACTTTTGCTCAGTATAGATGTATACTTTTGGTGGTGGGAGTGTCATGGTCGGTGCCTGCGTGACTGCCTCCGGCACTGGGGAGCTACAGTTCATTGAGGGAACCATTTATGCAAACATGTACTGTGACATACTGAAGCAGAACATGATCCCCTCCCTTGGGAGACTGGGCTGCAGGGCAACATAACATAACGACCCTAAACACACCTCCAAGACGACACTGCCTTGCAAAAGAAGGTAAAGGTGATGGACTGGCCAAGCTTGTCGCCAGACCTAAACCATATTGAGCATCTGTGGGGCATCCTCAAACTGACGGTGGGGTAGTGAAAGGTCTCTAGCATCAACCAGCTCTGATGTATCATTAAGGAGTGGAAGAGGACTCCAGTGGCAACCTGGGAAGCTCGGGTGAACTCCCTGGCCATAAGGGTTAAGGCAGTTCTGGCAAATAATGGTGGCCACACATAATTGACATTTAGTGCCAATTTGGACATTTCAAAATAGGGGTGTACTCACTTTTGTTGCCAATTGTTTAGACATTAATGGC
>CM050165.1:162708139-162730639 GCA_027410445.1 Discoglossus pictus
CCCTCCTCAACCCCCCATCCTCAACCCCCCCATCCTCATCCTAAACCCCCATCCTCATCCTAAACCCCCCATCCTCATCCTAAACCCCCCATCCTCATCCTAAACCCCCCATCCTCGACACCCTCCTCATCCTAAACAACCCTCATCCTAAACCCCCCATCCTCGACACCCTCCTCATCCTAAACCACCCTCATCCTAAACCACCCTCATCAGCCCCCTCCTCATCCTCACCCCCCCTCCTCATCCTCAACCCCCCTCCTCATCCTCAACCCCCCTCCTCATCCTCAACCCCCCTCCTCATCCTCAACCCCCTCCTCAACCCCCTCCTCATCCTAAACCCCTTTCCTCATCCTAAACCCCTTTCCTCATCCTAAACCCCGCATCCTAAACCCCCCATCCTCATCCTAAACCCCCCATCCTCGACACCCTCCTCATCCTAAACCACCCTCATCAGCCCCCTCCTCATCCTCAACCCCCCTCCTCATCCTCAACCCCCACCTCCTCAGCCTCAACCCCCCTCAACCCCTTTCCTCATCCTAAACCCCTTTCCTCATCCTAAACCCCTTTCCTTGTCCTAAACCCCCCATCCTCATCCTAAACCCCTTTCCTCATCCTAAACCCCCCATCCTCATCCTAAACCCCCCATTCTCATCCTAAACCCCCCATCCTCATCCTAAACCCCCTCAACCCCCCATCCTCATCCCCCCCATCCTCGACACCCTCCTCATCCTAAACCACCCTCATCAGCCCCCTCCTCATCCTCAACCCCCCTCCTCATCCTCAACCCCCCATCCTCAACCCCCCTCCTCATCCTCAACCCCCCTCCTCATCCTCAACCCCCCATCCTCAACCCCCCATCCTCAACCCCCCTCCTCATCCCCCCTCCCTCATCCTCAACCCCCTCAATCCCCATCCTCAACCCCCTCAATCCCCATCCTCAACCCCCTCAATCCCCATCCTCAACCCCCTCAATCCCCATCCTCAACCCCCTCAATCCCCATCCTCAACCCCCTCCTCATCCTCAACCCCCTCAAACCCCCTCCTCATTCTCAACCTCCCGCCTCATCCTAAACCTCTTTCCTCATCCTAAACCCACCATCCTAAACCCCCCCTCCTCATCCTCAACCCCCTTCCTCATCCTCAACCCCCTCAACCCCCCATTCTCAACCCCCCTCCTCATCCTCAACCCCCTCAACCCCCCATTCTCAACCTCCCTCAACCCCCCATCCTCATTCTCAACCCCCCTCCTCATCCTAAACCCCCACTCCTCATCCTAAACCCCCACTCCTCATCCTAAACCCCCACTCCTCATCCTAAACCCCCACTCCTCATCCTAAACCCCCACTCCTCATCCTAAACCCCCACTCCTCATCCTAAACCCCCACTCCTCATCCTAAACCCCCACTCCTCATCCTAAACCCCCACTCCTCAACCTCATCCCCACTCCTCAACCTCATCCCCACTCCTCAACCTCATCCCCACTCCTCAACCTCATCCCCACTCCTCAACCTCAACCCCACTCCTCAACCTCAACCCCACTCCTCAACCTCAACCCCACTCCTCAACCTCAACCCCACTCCTCAACCTCAACCCCACTCCTCAACCTCAATCCCACTCCTCAACCTCAATCCCACTCCTCAACCTCAACCCCACTCCTCAACCTCAACCCCCTCTCCTCATCCTCAACCCCCTCTCCTCATCCTCAACCCCCTCTCCTCATCCGAAACCACCTTCCTCATCCTAAATCACCCTCCTCATCCTCAACCCCCCTCCTCATCCGAAACCACCTTCCTCATCCGAAACCACCTTCCTCATCCTAAATCACCCTCCTCATCCTCAACCCCCCTCCTCATCCGAAACCACCTTCCTCATCCGAAACCACCTTCCTCATCCTAAATCACCCTCCTCAACCCCCCGTGTCCCTCTTTTGCCCCCCTCTTGTGTGCCCTTTTCTTGTGCCCCCCCTCTCCCTCAACCCCCCATCCTCATCCTAAACCCCCCCCCTCCTCATCCTTATTCCCTTTCCTCATCCTCAACCCCACCTCCTCAACCTCAACCCCACCTCCTCAACCTCAACCCCACCTCCTCAGCCTCAACCCCACCTCCTCAGCCTCAACCCCACCTCCTCAGCCTCAACCCCACCTCCTCAGCCTCAACCTCAATTCCACCTCCTCAACCTCACCTCCTCAACCTCAACCCCCCATCCTCAACCCCCATCCTCAACCTCCCTCCTCAACCCTCTCCTCATCCTGAACCCCCCATCCTCAACTACCCTCCTCAACCCCCCATCCTCAACTACCCTCCTCAACCCCCCATCCTCATACCCCCCATCCTCATCCTCAACCCCCCCATCCTCATCCTTAACCCCCCCATCCTCATCCTAAGCCCCCCATCCTCATCCTAAGCCCCCCATCTGCATCCTCAACCCCCCATCCGCATCCTCAACCCCCCTCCTCATCCTGAACCCCCTATCATCATCCTCAACCTCCGTCCTTAACCCCCCTCCTCAACCTCATCCCCCCTCCTCATCCTTATCCCACCTACTCATAGTCAACCCCTTTCCTCATCCTCAACCCCACCTCCTCAATCTCAACCCCCTATCCTCATCCTAAGCCCCCATCCTCAACCCCTTTCCTCATCCTCAATACCCTCCTCAACCCCTTTCCTCATCCTCAACACCCCTCCTCAACCCCTTTCCTCATCCTCAACACCCCTCCTCAACCCCTTTCCTCATCCTCAACCCCATCCTCATCTTCAACCCCCCATCCTCATGCTCATCTTCAACCCCCCATCCTCATGCTCAACCCCAACCCCCCCCTCCTCAACCCCCCATCCTCAACCTCAGCCCCCCTCAACCCTTTTCCCCATCCTCAACCTCCCTCCTCATCCTCAACCCTTTTCCCCATCCTCAACCCCCCTCCTCAACCTCAATCCCCCTCCTCAACCTCAACCCCCCCTCCTCAACCTCAACCCCCCCTCCTCAACCTCAACCCCCATCCTCAACCTCAACCCCCATCCTCATCCTCAACCCCCATCCTCATCCTCAACCCCCATCCTCATCCTCAACCCCCCTCCTCATCCTCAACCTACCTCCTCAACCCCTTTCCTCATCCTCAACCTACATCCTCAACCCCTTTCCTCATCCTCAACCCCCCCCTCCTCATCCTCAACCCCCCCCTCCTAAACCTCAACCCCCCCGTCCTCAACATCAACCCCCCGTCCTCAACCTCAACCCCCCCGTCCTCAACCTCAACCCCCCCGTCCTCAACCTCAACCCCCCCTCCTCAACCTTAACCCCCCCTCCTCAACCTTAACCCCCTCATTCTCAACCTCCCTCCTCATCCCCCTCTCCCTTCCCTGTGTCTCTTCCCCCTCCTCAACCCCCCTACTCATCCTCCCTCCTCATCCTCAACCCCCCATCATCATGCTTAACCCCCTCCTCAACCTCATCCCCCCATCCTCAACCTAGACCACCCTCCTCATCCTAAACCACCCTCCTCAACCCCCCGTGTCCCTCTTGTGCCCCCCTCTTGTGTGCCCCCTCTTCCTCACCTGTGTCTCTTCCCCCTCCCTTATCACCCTCCTCAACCCCCCTCCTCATCCTCATCCTCAACCCCCCCTCCTCATCCTCAACCCCCCCTCCTCATCCTCAACCCCCCTGCTCATCCTTAACCCCCCTGCTCATCCTCAACCCTCCATCCACATCCTCAACCCTCCATCCACATCCTCAACCCTCCATCCACATCCTAAACCCCCATCCACATCCTAAGCCCCCATCCACATCCTAAACCCCCCATCCACATACTAAACCACCCTCCTTAGCCTCCCGCCTCAACCCCCCGCCTCAAAACCCAGCCTCATCCTCATCCTAAACCCCCATCCTCATCCTCTCTCCTCAACCTCCCATCCTCAAACCCCCATCCTCAACCTCAACCCCCCCATCCTCATCCTAAACCACCCTCCTCATCCTCCCTCCTCAACCCCTGTGTCCCTCTTGTGCCCGCCTCTTGTGTGTCCCCCTCTTGTGTGCCCTTTTCTTGTGCCCCCTCTCACTCCCGTGTCTCTTCCCCCCTCACTTATCACCCTCCTCAACCCCCTACTCATCCTCAACCCTCTCCTCAACGCCCCTCCTCCTCCTCATCCCCCCTCCTCCTCCTCCTCATCCACCCTCCTCCTCCTCCTCATCCACCCTCCTCCTCCTCCTCCTCAACCACCCTCCTCCGCCTCCTCAACCACCCTCCTCCGCCTCCCTCAACCCCCCATCCTCATCCTAAACCACCCTCCTCATCCTCAACCCACCATCCTCGTCCTCAACCACCCTCCCTCCTCATCCTCAACCCCCCCTCCTCAGCCTCAACCCCCCATCCTCATCCTAAACCACCCTCCTCATCCTCAACCCACCATCCTCGTCCTCAACCACCCTCCCTCCTCATCCTCAACCCCCCTCCTCAACCTCAATCCCCCATAGTCATCCTAAACCCTCCCCATCCTCGTCCTAAAACTCCCCCATCCTCGTCCACTTTACCCCTCTAAATACCTCCCCCTCTCCCTTTCCCCTCACTTACCTCCATCTGCAGCTGCTCCTCCACGCTTTTTCCTGCGTCTTGACCCGGCCAATGCTAATGACGTGGCGCGCATGTGACGTCATCTCATTAGCATATGCCGGGTCCCGACGCAGGAAGGAGCGTGGAGGAGTGGCTGCAGATGGAGGTAAGTGAGGGGAAAGGGAGGTATTTAGAGGGGTAAAGTGAGGAGGGGGGTTTAGAATGAGGAGGGGAGAGGGAAAGAGACTCGGCGGGTTAGAGAGACACGGGGGGGGGGTTAGAGAGACACACGAGTATAAGCCGAGGGGGCGCTTTTAAGCCTTAAAAAAAAGGGCTGAAAAACTCGGCTTATACTCGAGTACATACAGTAATTTTAAAAAGGGCAGATTTTAACGGTCTAAGGGCAGCAATACAAAGTATAGACTGGGACAGAGAACTGGCAGGTAAAAATACTGAACAGAAATGGACAACATTTAAATCCTTACTAAATATACATACACATCGGCATATACCGTGTGGCAATAAAAGTAAAGGAGTAAATCCCATCCATTGTGGCTTAAAAATGATTTAAAGATCAAGATACTGAGTAAAAAACAGGCATTTAAATTATACAAACAAGAGGGGACAGAGACTGCTTTACAGGAGTACAAGGAAATCAACAAGGCTTGCAAAAGCGCTATTAAACTGGCTAAAATAGAAAATGAAAAATTAATTGCAAAAGAGAGTAAGACTAACCCTAAAATATTTTTTAAGTATATTAATGGGAAAAAGGCAAGGAAGGAAGCTATAGGAACATTAAAATGTGACACAGGCCATCTCAAAATTAGTGACCAGGAAAAGGCAGATGAGCTAAATAGGTCATTTTCTTCGTTGTACACAAGGGAGGGTACCAGTGGTTGGGACACTGCAACATAATGGGGCTACACTACATTTGCCAAATAATTGGTTACACAGGAAGTAATCCAAAAGAGGTTGGAAAAAATAAATGTTAATAAAGCCCGGGTCCTGATGGAATACATCCACGGGTACGGAGGGAACTGGGTTCTGTAATAGCCAAACCATTATATTTAATTTTTCAAGATTAACTCAACACAGGGTCTTTACCAGATGACTGGAGAAAAGTAGAGGTGATACCTATATTTAAAAAGGGAACAAGAGCAAATCCGGGGAATTGTAGACCAGTGAGCCTCACTTCTGTAGTGGGGAAGCTTTTAGAAGGGTTAATAAGGGATAATATACAAGAATATGTCTATTTGAACAGGATTATAAGTAGGAGTCAACATGGATTTATGAGGGATAGGTCATGTGAAACAAATCTAATTACTTTATATGAGGAGGTTAGTAGGAACCTGGATCAAGGCAACTCAGTGGGGTAATCTTTTTGGATTTTGCAAAGGCTTTTGATACAATGCCACATGGGAGGCTATTGTGCAAACTAAGGGAAACAGGAGTTGCAGTAAATATCTGCTCATAGATTGAGAGCTGGCTAAAAGACAGGCAGCAAAGGGTTGTTGTAGATGGAACATACCCCGATTGGACTAATGTGGTAAGTGGGGTTCCTGAGGGTTCAGTATTAGGTCCTCTCCTTTTTAACATATTTATTAATGACTTAGAGGTAGGATTGGAGTGTGGTGTCTCCATTTTCGCTGATGACACAAAGTTGTGCAAGGTAATTCAATCAGATAATGATGTGCTTCCCTCCAAAGGGATTTACATAAAATGAAGGAATGGGCATCTAAATGGCAGATGAGATTTAATACGAATAATTGTAAAGTTATGCATCTTGGAAGGAAAAATACCCATGCAAGTTATAATCTTAATGGAGCAAATCTAGGTGTATCAGATATTGAAAGGGATTCAGAAGCTAAAATAATTAACATCCTACAACCGGGGAAAAATCCAGAAGTAACTAGTTCTCATCCTATTTCACTTATTAATATAGATCTAAAAATATACACAAAAATCATGGCTAACAGACTAAATAAAATTATTCCAAAGTTGATACATTTTGATCAATCGGGCTTTGTACAAGGCCGTCAGGCATCAGACAACACCAGACGTCTAATTGATTTAATGTTTTCCATTCGGAAAAGAAGGATCCCCACACTAATCCTGTCACTGAATGCAGAAAAAGCATTTGACAGGGTTAGTTGGGAATTCATGAGTGCAGTATTACAGAAGTTTGGGTTTACTAATTTCGCTTCTAAAACAATCACATATATAGTTGTGAGCGTACGGGTCGTAGCGAGCCCGCGGCCCTCGCGTAGCGAGCCACGGGCCTCGCGCAGCGAGGTCACTGGGCAAGGGCCTCAGTTGCTGGCATGGAGCGCCGAAGGCGCTCCATGCCAGCAACTGAGGCCCCTCGTGAAGCGAGGGACTCAGTTGCTGGCGAGGTCACTGGGCAAGGGCCTCAAACCCTCGCAAACTTCACGTCGCTACTCAAAAAACACGACACACAAATTACGACACTCGCTAAATTTTACGAGGAACGCAAACAACCTACGAAACACGTTACCACACATTACGACCTCGCAAACATCGGACGCAACACGCCGACATACAAACATTTAAAACACAATACATACACACAGCACATACATAAAAACCTTACCTACACCAAGAGGGAGCACCCAGGACCTCAAAAATGCAACTTAAACCTCGATTTTACTCGAAATAAAAGAGTTTTGAGACTAAAAAAAAAATCTAAGCGACAGAAAAAATGGCCGCCGAACAAAACGAAAACGAGGCTACAGCACTCTAAACTCGCAAAACACCACAACAAACTCGCAAAACACCACAAGAAACTCGCAAAACGCCACAAAACACCTACGGATATTCATACCACACAGTGCACACATTCAGCATGCTTACACAGCAGCTCCACACCACTAATGCTGCAGCAACATCAAAACACATTGCAGATCTTCAACACAATGCTTCAAAATAGGTAAAACTATATTCATTTATTAATGTATTACATATTTCATTATTACACACCAAACAGCATTAGCTACCTTACAATTTCATTGCCGTCATTTTTTGACGGGCAATTCGCTAGTTAAAGCTATTTATAAGGATACAACAGCTTATATTGCAGGTACAAACTTCGAAACAGAGTAGTTTGGGATCAGCAACGGAACACGACAGGGTTGCCCCCTTTCCCCATTGCTTTTTTTGTTATTTATGGAACCATTAGCCTCTTTAATAAGGAAAGCTGAAAATATCAAAAGGTATAAAAATAGGAAATAACGATGATAAAATAATGCTATTTGCGGACGATATCATGTTAACATTAACAGATCCAATAGATTCATGTGCCAATTTACAACATTTGCTAACAGATTTTGGTAGAGTTTCGTATTTTAAAATAAATCCTTTGAAATCAGATATTATACACAAATATATAGAGCAAGATACATTAAACAAATTAAAGAAATTATATGCATTTAATTGGAATACTAAGTATGTCACTCATTTAGGTATAAAATTATAGTAAATAATATAACAGAAATATTGAAACAGATTAGAATATTATTATATGATTGGAATACAACAAGATTCTCATGGTCGGCTAGAATAGCCATAGTTAATATGAGTATCGTCCCCAAAATAACATATTTACTTAGTTGTGCCCCGGAAAAAGTTCCGGAATATATCATTAAAAAAATCCAGCAAATAATAGATAAATTTATTTATGCAGGAAAAAAAGTGAGAGTTAAAAAAACTATAACAAATAGAAAGTTTGATCTGGGAGGTATGGGATCTCCAGATATGAAAATGATCAGTGAAAATATAGCAATATCTCATATAATTAATATGAATTTACAACATAGGATAATAGGATGGAAAAACATTGAGGAAAATCTAGTGGGAATTACCCCGATAAGAACATTGCTGGGGAAATGTAATGGAAAAGAAGCAATATGGGATAAATTACCAGAAGGTATTAGATCTATTATAAAATTCTGGGGGAAAAGTAAAATCATAGCAGAGTTACTTCATATACCTTCCGCTTCTACACCTATAGATATATTAAGAGATGAATCATTTAATATAGAAGTGAATTTACTGAAAAAAGCATCAATTTTGTATATAGCTGATCTATATCCAGCAGGTAGCTTATTAAAGCAAAGGGAACTTCAGGAGAAAGGTGTATTAAAATCCTTTTCATGGATAAAATATGGAAAATTGCTAGAAAAAATGAAACAAAAGGGATTTATATATGATAAAATAGATAAATTGTATGACATTGAAGCAATTATGATTAAAGGTCAGGTGAATCATCTGGTATCAAAAATTAGTAAAAGTAGGATTAAACTTATGAAATTTGGGAAAACAAAGAGTATAAAAGATTGGGAATATAACCTTAATATAGACTATAATGAGCAAGAATGGTCAAGGGCCTTAAGGTTAAAAAGGAAACCTCAATTAATACCATGTATAGAGAGTTGTATTTTAAATTAACACAAAAGTGGTATATAGTACCAGCAACCATGAAAAAGATCGATTCCCAAAAATCATCACTATGCTGGAAAGGCTGTGGTAAAGAAGGCAATGCACAACATATGTGGTGGGAATGTGATAAGATAAGAAAATTCTGGGAAGAATGTTGTGGATACCTGACTATAATTGCAGGGACAAGATGTCCGTGTTCCCCTGAGTTAATATTATTCCATATAGGGATAGATACATTTTTTCCTAGTAATAAATTATTGATATCTCATATATTATTGATCATTAAAGCAATGGTAGTTAAATATTGGAATAAATTGGAAATTCCTAAGTGGAAAGAGGTTATTAATAAAATCAATTACAATAAAGACCTGATGAAAGAAAATATTAATGAACAGTCCAAGAAAATAAATACTTTTAATTGGACTATCTGGGAGCAGTATATGGAAGAATATTAATGGGGAACATGGAAAAAGAAATAATTGAAGTCGATGTCTATTGACAATTGATAGATTTATCATACTGGGGGAAACCGGAAATGGAGGTGTAGGCGCGAAACCCGGCGAGAAGCGGATGGAGACGGCGGCTCGCGTCATGCTGTGAGAGCAGTGAGCTGGAGGTAGCTGCCTAGCCCAGGGGGAGCGCGGACACTCGCGGTACTAACCCACAACAGTGGAACCAAACTGAGCAGCGAAGGAGGTGGGCCGTCCGCTCGGGTGACGGAGAGAGAACTCTGCGACAGCAGGATAAGGGGCGCTGCTGAGCCCTGAAGACCCGATAGACCTCGGTGAACCACACCAGAGGCTCTACCCCATACAAAAGGGCTGTTTTGTTTAAAGCCACGTGAGGAGAGGTTGAGAGAGCAGCCCAAGGACGCCAGGAGCAGGGCACCAGAGAGGCTCAGCAGTGTACCAGGGCAGGAAGGTAAGGAATAAGGGAAACCCACCCTTACCCCCACCCTTACCTTCACCATAAAGGTGATAATAAAGAGACTGTTGTATTTTCTGCTTAAAGCTGTGACTTCTGACAAGGAACTGTGCAACTACTATAAGCAGGCGTTTTTAAACACAGCTAACATAAAACAGAAACCCTGAGGCTAGCAGCTACATAGCTCTAAAAATATATTATGCATGACACAATTGTATAATAGATCCGTTAATATGAGGAACATACCTCACACTATCTGCTTAGGGAACAGAAGCTATATATTTAGCTCATAAAAACATTTTTTCAAATATCTGCCATAGGGAACAACGAAGACCTGTATGACTTAATCCGTGAGGAAGTCAGGTCTGGCAAACTAAAAGATGCTAACTGGCAACTGTAATTTTAACTCCCTGGGATCAGAACTGGTGGATAAATTCCACAAATATACTATAATAGCAACAGCTACAAAGAAACATTGGATTTTTTTTCATTGAAATATAAGATATAAGGCTATAACAACTCTGAAGACTGTGGAAGTATTAACGCCAAATAGCACTTTTTAACATAACAGTACAGACCAGTGAACATACTGTTAAAAGAGAGGACAGGAGGAATAAGAGTGAAGGGAAAGTGAAGGAATAAAGAAAGGGAAAAGGGAGAAAAAAGCTTTAAAGCAACGCCCCTTAGGGGGGAAACAGAACACTGTAAAAGTAAACAAGATGGCGTCCAAAAACAAATCTTAAGTGCGGAAAGGCCCAATTTCAGAGCCATCTCCCTTTTTCACGCCCAAAAGTTCCACAATTTCCCTCCCAAAACATACCCCGAAAGAAGCTCTGGATCAAAGCATTGCTCCCCACTCTATAAATGCACTAAGTAGAGAGCTTGAAAATCAAGAGGAAAATCTTCTCACCACAAATAAAATGAAAGAGATTTTGAAGAACTTTCAAGAAGAATTTTTGGCTGAAATTAAAAACCAAATAATGGAAAATGCCAAATCCATAAGAGAGGTGAATAAACGAGCCGCTGACTTGGAAGACAAATTTGATAAGCTGATCATTGATCACAATATGCTTTTGGAACAGTCATCAAAAATGGCTTCTCAAATTACTATATTGAACGACCAGATGAATAGGATGGAAGATAAAGCTCGGAAAAATAACCTCCGAATAAGAGGAATACCGGAAGCTATAAAAAAAGATCTTCCAACATATATCATGGAATTGTTTTCCAAAATTACTCCTAATTTTTCCCACCGCGACCAGAAATTCGATACAATCCACCGAATTCCGCTTCTAAGCCATTTACAAAATAAAAGTTCCAGAGATGTGATAGTCAGAATTCACCACTTACCCACAAAAGAAGCAATATCTAAAGCAAGTTATATAAAGAATATGTTATTCAAATATTTGCAGATCTTTCAAAAGGCACGATCAACAAGAGAAAGGAGTTTAACTCCATAACACAAGCCTTAAGGAAGAACAATCTTATATACAAATGGACCTCCCCAGTAGGTTTACTGGTACTACAAGGATCGTCTTGGCATAAGATTAAGACCCCTGCAGAAGGCGGAAACTTCCTGAGTACTATAATGCCTAACACCTCTGATCCTAAAGATCCTCTAATGAAATTGCAAGCTCCTACGCCAGATTGGCAGAGGAAGAAATGACTTTGATTGACTAAATGATCATTTAGATAATATCTCATATGTCTTTTTCCCTCTTTCTCTTCTCTGTGCTCTCCCTGCTCTCTCTCCTCTTACTCCCATTTCCCTCGTTTTGGTAGAGGAAGGGGCGAAGGAATAACTATGAAATTATGAACTGTTTATAGTAACCCTGATAATAAGGTAGCTTATGAAATAGAGGTTAAAACTGAACAGGGAAGGTTTGCAGGTAATTGGTACAGGGGGTAGCGGGGGGGGGGGGGGGGGGGAGGGATAGAGAAGGGATAAATTAAGTATTAAATAGCACTAACAATATAAAGCAAGGTATAGAAACAAAAGATAAACAAGAGTTTAGGTTAAAAACAGATTTGATAGATGACAGCGGGTAATAAATTACAGTACCCAGAAAAGAGAGGTATAGATATAATTTGAAATATAATAACGGAAATTGTAGCTATAGTTATCGCTATCTCCAAACAATCCGCCAACCATTTCCAAATAACGGCCGATTCCCTGCTGAACAGAAGTTTGGAAAGGCTTGATAAGAGCCTCTTCTGTTCTAATAGTACGAATGTTAGTATGAATGGAAGTAAGGAAGATTTTGTATATTTGGTTTATAAAGGTATAACGGAAGATTTTGCTCATTTAGTTAATAAAGTCACAAGGAAGATAGTTAACCCAGAAAAAGGGTTTAAGAAAAATTAATTTCTCCATACTCAAAGTCATTAAAAATACTTAGTTGGAATGTAAACGGTTTAAATTTTCCTAGTAAAAGGAAAACGGTCCTCAGATACTGCAGAAAAGAGAAAGACTTGATATTTTTTCAAGAGACACATTGGGGGAAAACTAAAATTCCAGGTTTTGCGATAGGCGACTTCGATTGCAGTCATCACTCAACAGGTGAAAAGAAAAAGAGAGGAGTCTCAATTTTGTTTTCTAATAATCTAGAAATAGTAGAAACAATATCAATAATAGACCCTGATGGACGTTACATTTTATGGAATGGACAGATTAATAAACAGAAAATTACATTAATAAATATCTATGCGCCGAACGAGAGACAAGGAAAATTCCTAAAACAAATAGGCAATCTAATCAAGAAGTTCGCACAGGGCACGTTGGTGATGGCCGGGGATTTTAATATGATCTCAAACATAAACTTAGATAGGTAAAAAAAAAACGGTATATAAAAATTTAGCTCAAGTGAAAAAAGAAGCGCAGACATTTACGGATTGGATTATCAAAAACAATTTATTTGATGCTTGGCGAGTCCAACATCCAAATCAAAAGGAGTTCTCCTTCTACTCAAATCCACATAATATATACTCACGAATAGATTTAACACTAGTAAATTCTCAAATTATAAACAAGATCACGCACACGGAAATAGGCAAGATTGTCACTTCCGATCACGCTTACACATTAGTAGTAGAAACCAATAAAAGTAAAAATGGAAAGACCACAATGGAGATTAGATGACACGATAATAAAAATTGAAAAAAATAAAGAATATTTAAGCAAAGAAATAGAGGAATTTTTTAATATTAATATGCACACGGTTCCCTCTCACTGCACAATTTGGAACACTCAAAAAGCTTTCACAAGAGGGCTGATTATTAAACTTAAATCCCAAGTGATTAAACAGAGAGGAGCTCCTTTAAAAGAACTATACATAGAACTAAACAAGTTGGAATCCAAATATATTCTGGATCCACAACATCAAATAATGGCAGAGATTAAAACAATATGGAACAGTATAAATAAGATCAATCAGTTAAGATCAGACAGAGAAATATGGCGCTATCAACAGACTTACCACCACCAAAGCAATAAAAACAGCAAACTACTAGCCTTACAAGCAAAAAAGAAAAAAGAAAAGAAAAGAATAACAGTTATTAAAGACGAAGGAAGATATATTTCTTCCCCGCAGGAAATTGGCCAAGCCTTTTCTAGATACTATCAGGAACTATACAATTTGGAAAGATCAGCTTCCTTTCGTAAACCATTGGTAGAAGAAATACAAGCATTTTTAGACGAGATACAACTTCCTAAACTAACGTCAGATGACCTAGTAGAATTGAATAAACCAATTACAAATCAGGAAGTTCTTCAAGTGATTAATCAACTAAAACCCTACTACCCCAGAGCCAGATGGATATACTAATCTTTTCTATAAAACATTCTCACAAATTTTGAGTCCCCAACTTACAGAAGTGTTTAATGAAATTAAAACTACTGGAATTATGCCAACGGAAATTACAAATGTAGCATTGACCATGATCCCTAAGACCAACTTGAACACACAATCTTGCGCCAATTATAGACCTATTTCTCTCTTAAATGCAGACACGAAATTATATGCAAAGATTCTGAGTCTTAGAACGCAAAAAATCATAAGAAAATTAATTGCAATAGAACAAATGGGATCTGTGACTGTCAGACAGGGAAGATCAGAAAACTTATGAACCTGGGCGAAATTGCAAGACTAAGAGGTACTCCCACCCTATTCTTGTCTTTAGACGCGGAGAAAGCGTTCGACAGAGTAGGGTGGGAGTATATGAGACTGGTGCTGTCTAAATTTGGCTTTGATGAATTTGGTGCCAATGCAATAGGGGCCCTGTATAGATACCCCACAGCAGAAGTAACCGGTACAGGCTACAGAGCAGGCCCTTTTTGAATAACAAACGGCACTAGACAGGGTTGTCCCCTCTCCCCCACCCTGTTTGTATTAATGATAGAACCTTTGGCGGAAGCTATTAGGTCATCTTTACAAATTCATGGGATTAGAGTGGGGGAGAGGGAACATAAAATTAGTCTATACGCAGACGACGTTGTTCTGTCACTCACTTGTCCGGAAGAATCTCTTTACCATCTAGCAAAGTTAATAGATAAATACAGCAAAGTGTCTTATTATAAATTGAATTATAAGAAAACCGAAACACTCTGTTTTAATGTTTCCATGAGACTGTTGTCTCGATTAAAGGCTAAATATTTGTTTGACTGGGATTCAGAATCAATTAAGCATTTAGGAATTATCTTCTTGGGAAATACACAGAAAACAGTTGATAAGAACTATAAAGATTTATTGTTTACATTTCGAAACATCATAGATAATTGGCGAAAAGACAGATTCTCCTTTTCAGGGAAAATGGCGGTAATCAAAATGATGTTACTCCCCAGACCAAATTATATCTTAAAGTCCATTCCCTTTAAGATTAAGGAAAAGTTTAAGATTTCAGGAGAAGGATGGCTAGCATATGAAGCATATAGAACTTCCTGTGGTATAACCAAGGTACATTTACAAAGCAATAAAGAATTAAATCCCATGGAAAAAATCCTCCTTAAGTCGGAGAAAAAACATTTGTTATCCAAATGTTTCAATATCATAAGATCTGCTGGAGAGCACTCCAAAACCAAGGGTATGATACAATGGGAACTGACCTTAAAATTAGAAATAAATGAAATAGACTGGGACACAGCGTTAAAATGGACAAACAGATTTATTAAACAAACAGCATATAGAGAAATATTTTTTAAAATAATTAATAATTGGTATATGACACCTATGAAAATGGCACAAATCTCCCACTCCCCCGTAAATAAATTGTGTTGGAGAGAATGTGGTAGCCCGGCCCATTTATTGCACATTTTATGGCATTGTGCCAAAATAAAACCTTTTTGGGAAAGATGCTATGAACTTTTGGGCAAGATAGTTGGGAATCAACTCCCTTTTAAAGGGAGAATGCAGTATTTTACATATTTTTCCAAGTGATGTACTCATTGAGAATAAAGCAGTGGTGATTATTATCTTTTCAATAGCAAAAAATTTACTAATAAGGAAATGGAAAGATAAATCCCCTCCCCTATTTTCTGATATCATTTGGAAAATAAAGTATATCCGAGAATTAGAGGCAAATTACGCACAAAGAGGTCTAATTAGAGCAGACCCAGTAAAATGGAAAGTATGGGATTTGAAACAAGGAATAATAAAGTAAGAGATCAAATCTTCCAGGATGGAATGAGGAATGAATGTGGATGAATGGATATGTTGTTTTAATTAAAGTAATGTCTAAGTCATGTAATAGAGTTGACAAGCAAGAATGTATTAATATATATTTTTGTTTTTGTATGTGATTATTGAAAAAAAAAAAAAAAGGACAATTGATAGATTTATAAACGCTGTTATTTAGTGCAGAGATAAGGAAAAAAAAATATTATTGCTTACTCTCTTTAGAATCAAATATTGGTCTATTGTGTCTATGGACATGTCTTTCTCGATCGTGGATCGCTATGCTGTACCTGTGTGTTTGTATCTGTTGGGAAAAAAGGAGAAAGGGAAAGAAAAGGGAAATTCCCTTTTTTTCTCTTTTCTTGTATGTATGTTTTATGATCAATAAAAAAAGAAAGGAAAGGGATTAAAAAGGAGAAAAAAGACTGGGGAAGAGCTTTAGGATTAATAAAAAAATCCTCTATAAAATAATTCATACAGGGAGTTATACTTGAAATTAACCCAAAAGTGGTATCTAGTCCCTGTTATTATGAATAAGTTTGACTACCAGATTTCTCCATTATGTTGGAAAGGCTGTGGAAAAGTTGGCCCATCCTCCCATATGTGGTGGGAATGTATTAGAATAAACATATAGGAGTATAAAAGCTTGGGAGGATTTCTCTACATTTAAAAGATGTTATTCCTTTTCTTTTTCCTTTCAATAATGATTATTAAAAATGTATTTATAAATTGGTTGTAATAAGGGAAGATATGCATGTATATGTTTTGTATGTTTTTTTAATATTGAAATAAAAAAAATAAAATAAAAAAAAAGAAGGGTATAAAAGCAAGGAACGCAAATATAAATCTGCCACTATATAAATCTCTAGTACGCCCTCATTTGGAATATGGAGTACAATTTTGGGCACCACTTCATAAAAAGGACATTTTAGAGCTGGAAAAGGTACAGAGGAGGGCAACACAACTAATAAGGGGAATGGAGGGGCTAAGTTATGAAGAAAGACGAACCAAATTAAACGGCGTCTAAGAGGAGATGTGATTACTTTATGTAAATACAACCAGGGTCAGTATAAAGATTTGTCAAGGGAGCTTTTTGTGCCAAGAGGGTTTCAACTGACAAGAGGACATCCCTTGAGGTTAGAAGTAAAAAGATTCCACCTCAAAGAAAGAAAAGGGTTCTTCACAGTAAGGGTGGTTAATCTGTGGAATTCTCTACCAGAGAAGGTAATGACAGCAGATTCGATAGATAACTTTAAAAGGGGACTGGATTTATTTCTAATTCAAAATGGAATTCAGGGTTATCATGGATAATTAGAGAGACAGTATTGATCCAGGGAGAAATCCTATCGGCAGTATCTGGGGTCAGGAAGGAATTAATTTTTTTTTCCTTTGAGACGATTAGCTAAGTCTCACTTGTTTTTTTTTCTGTTTGCCTTCCTCTGGATTAATTAATAATTAAAAATAAAATAAAAAAATAATGAAATAATTGATTAATAATTAACAACTAATTAATTAATATTTAATCCGCATATTGCAGAAAGAGGAGATCTTAAAAGGTTGAACTTGGACTGAAAGTCTTTTTTCAGCCTTAATTACTATGTAACCCATGCATTCCCTTTTTTAATCCGAATATATCCAACCCCTTTCTAAAGTTATCTGTTGAATATGCTAACACAACCTCCCAACTCACCCACTAGGCCTGTTATTTAATCTTGAAGCACATTTATTGTTAATAGGTGCCCATTTCTCTCTGTGGCTCTGCATGTAATGTTTTCGCTTAAAAAATAGACAAAAAAAAAACCCAGTCAGAAAGAAATTAGTCCTACCAAGCAACAGTTTTACATTTTACCATAAAACCTTCTTACATATGTGGTAGTTTGAATCAAATGCTGAAACATGTCACAAGCTTTATCTACAGGTTAGTAGTGATTATAACCCTGTGTTTTATTGATCAATGACTGCTGGCAGACTATGCTAGGCTAAAAAATCCTAGGACCTCAAAGCACAAGTAAAAGTTCTATTTTATTAGACACAGTAAAGGTTGTACCACAATAGAAAACTAAACAGGAAGACATACAGTGGATATAAAAAGTCTACACACCCCTGTTAAAATGTTAGGTTTCTGTGCTGTAAAAAAGTGAGACAAAGATAAATTATTTCAGAACTTTTTCCACCTTTAATGTGATTTAAAAACTGTACAACTCAATTGAAAAACAAACTGAACTAATACTTTGTTGAAGCACCTTTTGATTTTAATACAGCACTCAGTCTTTTGGGGTATGAGTCTATCAGCATGGCACATTTTTACTTGGCAAGATTTGCCCACTCTTTGCAAAAACACTCCAAATCTGTCAGATTGCGAGGGCATCTCCTGTGCACAGCCCTCTTCAGATCACCCCACAGATTTTCAATCGGATTCAGGTCTGGGCCATTCCAAAACTTTAATCTTCTTCTGGTGAAGCCATTCCTTTGTTGATTTGGATGTATGCTTTGGGTCGTTGTGATGCTGAAAGATGAAGTTCCTCTTCATGTTCAGCTTTCTAGCAGAAGCCTGAAGGTTTTGTGCCAATATTGACTGGTATTTGGAACTGTTCATAATTCCCTATATCTTCCAGCTGAAGAAAAACAGCCCCAAAGCATGATGCTGCCACCACCATGCTTCACTGTGGGTATGGTGTTCTTTTGGTGATGTGCAGTGTTGTTTTTGCGCCAAACATATCTTTTGGAATTATGGCCAAAGAGTTCAACCTTGGTTTCATCAGACCATAAAACCTTTTACCACATGCTTTTGGGAGACTTCTGTGGACCATGGCTTTTGCTGTGGGATGCGACTAAGAAAATTTCAGGAAAGACCAACTAGAGCAGCTGAACTTTATTTGGGGTTAATCAGAGGCACTTTAAATGATGGCAGGTGTATGCTGACTCCTATTTAACACTATTTGGAATGCGATTGCTTAATTCTGAACACAGCTACATCCCCAGTTATAAGAGGGTGTGCAGACATATGCAACCACATTATTTTTATTTTTAATTTTTCTTCCCTCCACCTAAAAGATTTCAGTTTGTTTTTCAATTGAGTTGTACAGTTTATAGGTCACATTAAATGTGGAAAAAGTTAAGAAATGATTTCTCTTTGTCTCATTTTTTTTACAGCACAGAAACCTGACATGGGTGTGTAGACTTTTTATATCCACTGTACTTGAACATTTAGATATAAATGATCTTACTTATGATAATAATCCTACACTATTTCGGTATAGACCGATATTTTTAGCATTTGCCCTTATTTTCACTATCACCATTAAAAAGCATAGCACCTTACATTGCTCTGTCTCCATTTTTAGGAGGTGGAAACATGAAAAAAATGAATACCCTTTGTCACGATCTGCTTCTTCAAGGGGGCTTAATATGAACCTAGTTCAAACCTACACCAGCAGAATTGTATAGTTCTCTGTGGCACAAAAGATGGCACCTGAAGAGGACAATGCACCAAGGTACAGGCAGAAAATACTGGATACAGGTTACTAGTGGCCTATGGCAAGACCACTCCCCAATTCAGTATACAAACACAAAAATAAACAAACAGTCTCACACTGTGTATAAGTGAAACTAAAACTGAAACTTTATCAAATCATAGAACCAACATATTTATATACATCTCCCTTGTGTACCTTTGTGTATGTGTGATGTCAGCACATCTGCCTTAGAACCTTGGTTGCTATAAAGCCCTTGAAATTAGACATCTAGTGAGTTTTAACTACATGACAGGGGTCTATAACTATATCTCAAGTATTTACGGAGGACTCCTAAGGAGCAGTCATCTGCCTTGAATCAAGGCCTGTGTGCAGATGCAATGTTCTGTGCAGAGCATTTTTACCATTTCCACATATATTCTGTTCTATATCACATTTTCCCTCTATAACATATAACTAAGATACAAGATCACAATGTACAGGCAACATATAACCCAAACAAAAATTATACGTAATCACAATGCAACAATATCATACTCCTTGGCCATATGCATAATTACTGGTAATATTAAAGTCACTAAACTATGCAATCATGACACCCCCTCTTATATTAATCTGTTCCTACCGTTCCATGATGCCACAAGTTACACCATCAGGGTTCACAGGGAGGGTCAATCTCATATCTATAGAATAACAGAAAGAGTTCAATTATATAGAAGTGATGTCCAACTCCAACTTGAAAAGACGGTAATAAGCTATGGATTTAAGTATTAGTATATGTATAGGTACAATGAAAATATATCTATAAATAAGGATATTTGCAATTGGTTGTTATTAAAAACTCCAATTTAGCATAAGACAATTGGCATTCTATTTTGTTATTTCAGTCAGATACAATTTTTCAAGATCCTCCTTTTAGGATTAGTCTTGGATCATTAATATCCTAATTAGGGAAAGGTTAGGAGGAAAAGCATGCACAGTTAGGTAAACCAACATAATCTTTATGTCTTATATTTAAGGAGCTTGGATTATTCAGATTCAAGCAACGAGTTTGCTCTTCCTGTTGTTTACCTTTCAATTTAAGAGATAAGTAATAATTTAGGATAATAGATATGCCAGGGGGTAGAATCAGGAACAGCAAATTCTGCCTAAAACAACAGCATTCAAAAAGGATTCTCCAATATTTATTTAGGTTTATTTTAGCAACAATCAATTGCCGATATAAAGATATAATTACCTGAGAAAATGTGTGGGAGCACCAATCATATTGTACTTTCAAAAATGAATCCTATAGTTGCTATAATATATCAATAAGAAAAAGGGCAACTTCTTATAAGATCCAATATAGATAAAGATTTATATAACTCTCCATCTAGATAGTAGAAATAAATATATTTTTTTACATCATATATATAATAAATAAAATAAAAAAACAAATGTGAGAAAGTCAATAAGTCAGCTCATAGAATGGCCTTAATGCCTACAATCTTTGTTGTGTTACTTTAAGGATAAACATTTTGGAAGCCACATTACATAGGTTCATAAAAATTAGTTCTGAATACTACATATTTTTTGTACTTATGTAATTAATTGGATGCACAGTCTCATTCATACCTAGAAATACTGCTTAGCTCTTGAATTATTCTATCTGGTTCCTTGCGTATGCTGTAAGACTAGCTAAGTGAGGGACACTTTGGGAATGCCGAAGGTGAAATGGAAGGTGTACAAAGAAATTGTTTGGTCAGTGTGATGTAGGCAGTAGTTATACAAAGCAAACCATCCTTATAGCGGGCTGATCACTTATGAGTTTGAACGCAGCTCACCTTGTCTGCTCTCCTCTCTAAGCCCCATACTTGAGAAGGAAGATATGACACTGGCATCCTCTGCATATATCCCTACTCTTGGGACCCCTTCACCAACAAGGACAATCTCCACACCCCCTGGGCAAGGGATTGGGGCGCTGGCTCCATCCTGCGCAAGGGATGAAAGTGAAAAAGACAGGTCCTCCACATCTTCACATCCGGTCAGAAATGAGGAATGGATCGCCTCCTCCATCAGGGTGAGAATAAATTAAGAGGAAAAACAAAAGAGGAATGTAGAAGATGGGAAATAGAAAAGGTGTTGGAAACAGAAGAGGAGACTGGGATTGCAGCATTTAAGAAAGCTGTTAATGAAAGTGAAAAGAGAAGACAAGTAACACAGTGGAAGAAGATAAGAAGAGCAGATTGAGGAAAGAAAGTTGGGCAAAACACAGAGAAGGAGTTAAGATCATACGGCATGAAAGAAAATTAAATAAAAGAAAGAGAAGAGAAGGAAACGAGAAAGACATTAGAACATTGTTCTTTAATTTTGTTTCTGGACATATGTACATAAAGACAGGGGTTTAAATAGACAAGAAGAATGTATGGGAGCCTGATATTATGTTTGCATGTGCCAGTTTATCTGGCCAGTTTATCTGGCTTCTTTGGTCCTGGTAGGAAAACTTTAATATATTGCCATACCTGTATATGCCTCCTGTCACGCATGTCACATTTATATCATGTGTTACCTCCTATCACAGAAGTATCGCAGTAATAGACCATACGTCGCAAATATAGATATCACACAGATATACCTCCTTTAACACATATATGTCCTGTCACATACATACAAACACAATACATTAAATACCGTGCCATACATGTATAGGCTGTCAGGTATTTATAAACATCACACACCATGTCTATAAAGCGCGCACTCACCTCTCACAGAACATAAACTCTTTCCAAAACATACACTTGCATGTTATAGGCCTGGCATAGAAATACCCAGATTAATAATCCTGCTCATGCAAACACATACAGAATGACCTCATTATGTTTCCCAGACAGGTGTCTCAGGAGTGTTTATTGCTATTTTAGAGACTCCTCCCCTAATTCTACCCCTGTATCTCACCCCCTCAGTGGTTGTCGTGCCCCTCTGCTGGTGCATGGTTCCTTTAAGAGTGGCTCCGGTACAAGGCGATCTGTCCCGAGACAGGAGACGAGATGGGAGGGGGAGCGAGATACAGACCCGGCGCTGACTGATGACATCACAGACAGTGCTAGTTTGACAGTGGCGCCATGCTGGATGACGCAGAACTGGGCGTGACACGGGTTGGACGTGAGTTAGACTGGTTATCACTTGGAATTTGTCAGAAATTCGTAGAAAGTGTTGAAGTGTTCATTAGCTGATTTACTGCCAAATGACGAGGACATATTCCAAATGTGTTATAAATTAGCATCCAGTGTATGAACCTACAATCCATATTAACGTGGAGTCGTGTTTCCTAAACCGTATTGCCCAGTGGCCACTTAAACCGTTCTGAAAGCCATTGGCAAGTTTAATGTTATGAGATTCAAGTATAGCTTAAAGTAATTCAGTCAACCGAAAAATTACATCTTAATTCTCTCCATA
>CM050165.1:162735639-162760639 GCA_027410445.1 Discoglossus pictus
CATACATACATACATACACACACACACATTACTTTGCCTTTTTAATAGTTGAAAATCTAAAGCATTTCTAACATACATTAAACTGAAAACAATGCTTTTTTTTTATTTCAAAGCAGATGTAATGTAAAAAAATTTCAGTTCGAGAATAAAACATTTCTTACTGCACAGATGTAGTAGAACAGTATTTCAACTGTGTGCACAAATACTTCCAGAACATTTCCCCTAGGACAAAATCTAAAGCATTTGAATGATCATCAAACTTTAAAAAAATGCTTTTTTCCCCAAAGCAGATGTAATGTAAAATGTTTTTACTTAGAGAATAAAACATTTCTTACTGCATAGATGTAGTAGAACAGTATTTCAACTGTGTGCACAAACACTTTTGCTTCCAGAACATTTTACATACAGTCAGGTCCATAAATATTGGGACATCGACATAATTCTAATCTTTTTGGCTCTTTACACCACCACAATATATTTGAAATGAAACGAACAAGATGTGCTTTAACTGCAGACTTTCAGCTTTAATTTGAGGGTATTTACATCCAAATCAGGTGAATGGTGTAGGAATTACAACAGTTTGTATATGTGCCTCCCACTTTTTAAGGGACCAAAAGTAATGGGACAATTGGCTGCTCAGCTGTTCCATGGCCAGGTGTGTGTTTTTCCCTCATTATCCCATTTACAAAGAGCAGATAAAAGGTCCAGAGTTCATTTCAAGTGTACTATTTGCATTTGTTGCTGTTAACTCTCAATATGAGATCCAAAGAGCTGTCACTATCAGTGAAGCAAGCCATCATTAGGCTGAAAAAATAAAACAAACCCATCAGAGAGATATCAAAAACATTAGGTGTGGCCAAATCAACTGTTTGGAACATACTTAAAAAGAAAGAACGCACCGGTGAGCTCAGCAACACCAAAAGACCTGGAAGACCACGGAAAACAACTGTGGTGGATGACCGAAGAATTATTTCCCTGGTGAAGAAAACACTCTTCACAACAGTTGGCCAGATCAAGAACACTCTCCAGGAGGTAGGTGTATGTGTGTCAAAGTCAACAATCAAGAGAAGACTTCACCAGAGTAAATACAGAGGGTTCACCACAAGATGTAAACCATTGGTGAGCCTCAAAAACAGGAAGGCCAGATTAGAGTTTTCCAAACACCTAAAAAAGCCTTCACAGTTCTGGAACAACATCCTATGGGCAGATGAGACTAAGATCAACTTGTACCAGAGTGATGGGAAGAGAAGAGTATGGAGAAGGAAAGGAACTGCTCATGATCCAAAGCATACCACCTCATCAGTGAAGCATGGTGGTGGTAGTGTCCTGGCGTGGGCATGTATGGCTGCCAATGGAACTGGTTCTCTTGTATTTATTGATGATGTGACTGCGGACAAAAGCAGCAGGATGAATTCTGAAGTGTTTCAGGCAATATTATCTGCTCATATTCAGCCAAATGCTTCAGAACTCATTGGACGGCACTTCACAGTGCAGATGGACAATGACCCGAAGCATACGGCAAAAGCAACCAAAGCGTTTTTTAAGGGAAAGAAGTGGAATGTTATGCAATGGCCAAGTCAATCACTTGATCTGAATCCAATTGAGCATGCATTTCACTTGCTGAAGACAAAACTGAAGGGAAAATGCCCCAAGAACAAGCAGGAACTGAAGACATTTGCAATAGAGGTCTGGCAGAGCATCACCAGGGATGAAACCCAGCGTCTGGTGATGTCTATGCGTTCCAGACTTCAGGCTGTAATTGACTGCAAAGGATTTGCAACCAAGTATTAAAAAGTGAAAGTTTGTTGTATGACTGTTAATCTGTCCCATTACTTTTGGTCCCTTAAAAAGTGGGAGGCACATAAACAAATTGTTGTAATTCCTACACCGTTCACCTGATTTGGATGTAAATACCCTCAAATTAAAGCTGAAAGTCTGCAGTTAAAGCACATCATTTCAAATCCATTGTGGTGGTGCATAGAGCCAAAAAGATTAGACTTATGTCGATGTCCCAATATTTATGGACCTGACTGTAGGAGAAAATCTAAAGCATTTGAATCATACTTTAAACTGAAAAAATGCTTTTTTTCAAAAGCAGGTATAATGTGAAATGTTTTTACTTAGAGAATAAAACATTTCTTACTGCACAGATGTAGTAGAACAGTATTTCAACTGTGTGCACAAATACTTCCAGAACATTTTGCCTAGGAGAAAATCTAAAGCATTTGAATCATACATTAAACTAAAAAAATGCTTCTTTTTTTTCAAAGCGTGATGTAATGTGAAATTTTTTCACTTAGAGAATAAACATTTTTTTACTACACAGATGTAGTAGAACAGTATTTCAACTGTGTGCACAAATACTTCCAGAACATTTTGCCTAGGAGAAAATCTAAAGCATTTGAATCGTACATTAAACTGAAAAAATGCTTCTTTTTTTTTTCAAAGTAGATGTAATGTAAAAATATTTCACATAGATAATAAAACATTTCTTACTGCACAGATGTAGTAGAATAGTATATAAACTCTGTGCAGAAAGATTTTGCTTCCAGAACAGTTTGCCTAGGAGAAAATCAAAGCATTTGAATCATACATTAAACTGAAAAAAATGCTTTTTTTTTTCAGAGCAAGTGTATCTTAAAATTATTTCACTTAGAAATTAAAACTTGTCTTACTGCACACATGTAGGAGAACACTGTATAAACTCGGTGCAGAAAGATTTTTGCTTCCAGAACAGTTTGCCTAGGAGAAAATCAAAGCATTTGAATCATACATTAAACTGAAAAAAAATGCTTTTTTTTCTCAGAGCAAGTGTATCTTAAAATTATTTCACTTAGAAATTAAAACTTGTCTTACTGCACACATGTAGGAGAACACTGTATAAACTCTGTGCAGAAAGATTTTTGCTTCCAGAACAGTTTGCCTAGGAGAAAATCAATGCATTTGAATCATACATTGAACTGAAAAAAAATGCTTTTTTTTTTCAGAGCAAGTGTATCTTAAAATTATTTCACTTATAAATTAAAACTTGTCTTACTGCACACATGTAGGAGAACACTGTATAAACTCTGTGCAGAAACATTTTGGCTTCCAGAACAGTTTGCCTAGGAGAAAATCAAAGCATTTGAATCATACATTAAACTGAAAAAAAATGCTTTTTTTTCTCAGAGCAAGTGTATCTTAAAATTATTTCACTTAGAGAATAAAACTTGTCTTACTGCACACATGTAGGAGAACACTGTATAAACTCTGTGCAGAAACATTTTGGCTTCCAGAACAGTTTGCCTAGGAGAAAATCAAAGCATTTGAATCATACATTAAACTGAAAAAAAATGCTTTTTTTTCTCAGAGCAAGTGTATCTTAAAATTATTTCACTTAGAAATTAAAACATGTCTTACTGCACACATGTAGGAGAACACTGTATAAACTCTGTGCAGAAACATTTTGGCTTCCAGAACAGTTTGCCTAGGAGAAAATCAAAGCATTTGAATCATACATTAAACTGAAAAAAAATGCTTTTTTTTTTTCAGAGCAAGTGTATCTTAAAATTATTTCACTTAGGGCCTCATTCTATTAGCGGCCGCAGCCGTTGCGGGGCCGCAAGGACCGGCCGCAAGCTATTCTGCTATTCTATTCCCTTACGGCCGGAGGCTCCGGCAGGCTTGCGGCCGGTGCCTTGCTATCTCTTGCGGCCGCTCGCGCCAGAGGAAAGCCTTTGATCTAAAACGGCCGCAAGAGTTTTGCAATTCAATTGCTCCGGGAAACCTCTCTGCAAGGCTAAAAGCGAGCCGCAGCTTACTTGCAGGAAAGAGGTCTCGCTAGCACCAATTAAGCACATAAAATAGCTCAAATAAAGCCATCCTGCACTTTGAGAAGACTATAAAAGTGATTTTAGGTGTTAGAAAAAATAGCACATAATTATCCTGTACTCAAATCCGTAAAATATTTTATTTTTAATATCCGTAAAATATACATGTAAAAAGTCCAGAGTGCTTGGAGCACCTCAGACACACCCACGCCGCAGCCGGAAAATAAACAGTTAATTTGAACTCGGGTTTGGGCAGATGTGCAAGCTTGAGAGTAGGTTCCTTTTAATCCTCATGTCCCCCAATATGATCCCTAGCATTTACAGAGCTGTACAGTGCAGGCTTGAATTTATTTTTGAGTTTTTATATTTCACAGATTACGGCCGGTTCCAAGATATGCGGCCGGCCGTAAAAGGAGATCCTTGCGGGGCCGTATAATAGAATCGCGAGTAAACTGAACCCCCGCAAGGAATCGCAGCCTTACGGCCGATTTACGGCCGATAATAGAATGAGGCCCTTAGAAATTAAAACTTGTCTTACTGCACACATGTAGGAGAACACTGTATAAACTCTGTGCAGAAACATTTTTGCTTCCAGAACAGTTTGCCTAGGAGAAAATCAAAGCATTTGAATGAAACTGAAAAAAATGCTTTTTTTTTTTTTCAGAGCAAGTGTATCTTAAAATTATTTCACTTAGAAATTAAAACTTTACTGCACACATGTAGGAGAACACTGTATAAACTCGGTGCAGAAAGATTTTTGCTTCCAGAACAGTTTGCCTAGGAGAAAATCAAAGCATTTGAATTAAACAGAAAAAAAAATGCTTTTTTTTCTCAGAGCAAGTGTATCTTAAAATTATTTCACTTAGAAATTAAAACTTGTCTTACTGCACACATGTAGGAGAACACTGTATAAACTCTGTGCAGAAAGATTTTTGCTTCCAGAACAGTTTGCCTAGGAGAAAATCAAAGCATTTGAATCATACATTAAACTGAAAAAAATGCTTTTTTTTTTCAGAGCAAGTGTATCTTAAAATTATTTCACTTAGAAATTAAAACTTGTCTTACTGCACACATGTAGGAGAACACTGTATAAACTCGGTGCAGAAACATTTTGGCTTCCAGAACAGTTTGCCTAGGAGAAAATCAAAGCATTTGAATCATACATTAAACTGAAAAAAAATGCTTTTTTTTTCAGAGCAAGTGTATCTTAAAATTATTTCACTTAGAAATTAAAACTTGTCTTACTGCACACATGTAGGAGAACACTGTATAAACTCTGTGCAGAAAGATTTTTGCTTCCAGAACAGTTTGCCTAGGAGAAAATCAAAGCATTTGAATCATACATTAAACTGAAAAAAAATGCTTTTTTTTTCTCAGAGCAAGTGTATCTTAAAATTATTTCACTTAGAAATTAAAACTTGTCTTACTGCACACATGTAGGAGAACACTGTATAAACTCGGTGCAGAAAGATTTTTGCTTCCAGAACAGTTTGCCTAGGAGAAAATCAAAGCATTTGAATCATACATTAAACTGAAAAAAAATGCTTTTTTTTTTCAGAGCAAGTGTATCTTAAAATTATTTCACTTAGAAATTAAAACTTGTCTTACTGCACACATGTAGGAGAACACTGTATAAACTCGGTGCAGAAAGATTTTTGCTTCCAGAACAGTTTGCCTAGGAGAAAATCAATGCATTTGAATCATACATTGAACTGAAAAAAATGCTTTTTTTTTTCAGAGCAAGTGTATCTTAAAATTATTTCACTTAGAAATTAAAACTTGTCTTACTGCACACATGTAGGAGAACACTGTATAAACTCTGTGCAGAAACATTTTTGCTTCCAGAACAGTTTGCCTAGGAGAAAATCAAAGCATTTGAATCATACATTAAACTGAAAAAAAATGCTTTTTTTTTCAGAGCAAGTGTATCTTAAAATTATTTCACTTAGAAATTAAAACTTGTCTTACTGCACACATGTAGGAGAACACTGTATAAACTCTGTGCAGAAACATTTTGGCTTCCAGAACAGTTTGCCTAGGAGAAAATCAAAGCATTTGAATCATACATTAAACTGAAAAAAAATGCTTTTTTTTCTCAGAGCAAGTGTATCTTAAAATTATTTCACTTAGAGAATAAAACATGTCATACTGCACACATGTAGGAGAACACTGTATAAACTCTGTGCAGAAACATTTTGGCTTCCAGAACAGTTTGCCTAGGAGAAAATCAAAGCATTTGAATCATACATTAAACTGAAAAAAAATGCTTTTTTTTTTCAGAGCAAGTGTATCTTAAAATTATTTCACTTAGAAATTAAAACTTGTCTTACTGCACACATGTAGGAGAACACTGTATAAACTCTGTGCAGAAACATTTTTGGCTTCCAGAACAGTTTGCCTAGGAGAAAATCAAAGCATTTGAATTATACATTAAACTGAAAAAAATGCTTTTTTTTTTCAGAGCAAGTGTATCTTAAAATTATTTCACTTAGAAATTAAAACTTTACTGCACACATGTAGGAGAACACTGTATAAACTCTGTGCAGAAAGATTTTTGCTTCCAGAACAGTTTGCCTAGGAGAAAATCAAAGCATTTGAATCATACATTAAACTGAAAAAAAATGCTTTTTTTTCTCAGAGCAAGTGTATCTTAAAATTATTTCACTTAGAGAATAAAACATGTCTTACTGCACACATGTAGGAGAACACTGTATAAACTCTGTGCAGAAAGATTTTGGCTTCCAGAACAGTTTGCCTAGGAGAAAATCAAAGCATTTGAATCATACATTAAACTGAAAAAAAATGCTTTTTTTTTCAGAGCAAGTGTATCTTAAAATTATTTCACTTAGAAATTAAAACTTGTCTTACTGCACACATGTAGGAGAACACTGTATAAACTCGGTGCAGAAAGATTTTTGCTTCCAGAACAGTTTGCCTAGGAGAAAATCAAAGCATTTGAATCATACATTAAACTGAAAAAAAATGCTTTTTTTTTCTCAGAGCAAGTGTATCTTAAAATTATTTCACTTAGAAATTAAAACTTGTCTTACTGCACACATGTAGGAGAACACTGTATAAACTCTGTGCAGAAAGATTTTTGCTTCCAGAACAGTTTGCCTAGGAGAAAATCAAAGCATTTGAATCATACATTAAACTGAAAAAAAATGCTTTTTTTTCTCAGAGCAAGTGTATCTTAAAATTATTTCACTTAGAGAATAAAACATGTCATACTGCACACATGTAGGAGAACACTGTATAAACTCTGTGCAGAAACATTTTTGCTTCCAGAACAGTTTGCCTAGGAGAAAATCAAAGCATTTGAATCATACATTAAACTGAAAAAAATGCTTTTTTTTTTCAGAGCAAGTGTATCTTAAAATTATTTCACTTAGAAATTAAAACTTGTCTTACTGCACACATGTAGGAGAACACTGTATAAACTCTGTGCAGAAAGATTTTTGCTTCCAGAACAGTTTGCCTAGGAGAAAATCAAAGCATTTGAATCATACATTAAACTGAAAAAAAATGCTTTTTTTTTCTCAGAGCAAGTGTATCTTAAAATTATTTCACTTAGAGAATTAAAACATGTCTTACTGCACACATGTAGGAGAACACTGTATAAACTCTGTGCAGAAAGATTTTTGCTTCCAGAACAGTTTGCCTAGGAGAAAATCAAAGCATTTGAATCATACATTAAACTGAAAAAAAATGCTTTTTTTTTCAGAGCAAGTGTATCTTAAAATTATTTCACTTAGAAATTAAAACTTGTCTTACTGCACACATGTAGGAGAACACTGTATAAACTCTGTGCAGAAAGATTTTTGCTTCCAGAACAGTTTGCCTAGGAGAAAATCAAAGCATTTGAATCATACATTAAACTGAAAAAAATGCTTTTTTTTTTCAGAGCAAGTGTATCTTAAAATTATTTCACTTAGAAATTAAAACTTGTCTTACTGCACACATGTAGGAGAACACTGTATAAACTCTGTGCAGAAAGATTTTTGCTTCCAGAACAGTTTGCCTAGGAGAAAATCAAAGCATTTGAATCATACATTAAACTGAAAAAAATGCTTTTTTTTTTCAGAGCAAGTGTATCTTAAAATTATTTCACTTAGAAATTAAAACTTGTCTTACTGCACACATGTAGGAGAACACTGTATAAACTCGGTGCAGAAAGATTTTTGCTTCCAGAACAGTTTGCCTAGGAGAAAATCAAAGCATTTGAATCATACATTAACTGAAAAAAAATGCTTTTTTTTCTCAGAGCAAGTGTATCTTAAAATTATTTCACTTAGAGAATAAAACATGTCATACTGCACAAATGTAGGAGAACACTGTATAAACTCTGTGCAGAAACATTTTGGCTTCCAGAACAGTTTGCCTAGGAGAAAATCAATGCATTTGAATCATACATTGAACTGAAAAAAATGCTTTTTTTTTCAGAGCAAGTGTATCTTAAAATTATTTCACTTAGAAATTAAAACTTGTCTACTGCACACATGTAGGAGAACACTGTATAAACTCTGTGCAGAAAGATTTTTGCTTCCAGAACAGTTTGCCTAGGAGAAAATCAAAGCATTTGAATCATACATTAAACTGAAAAAAAATGCTTTTTTTTCTCAGAGCAAGTGTATCTTAAAATTATTTCACTTAGAGAATAAAACATGTCATACTGCACACATGTAGGAGAACACTGTATAAACTCTGTGCAGAAAGATTTTTGCTTCCAGAACAGTTTGCCTAGGAGAAAACCAAAGCATTTAAATCATACATTAAACTGAAAAAAAATGCTTTTTTTTCTCAGAGCAAGTGTATCTTAAAATTATTTCACTTAGAGAATAAAACATGTCATACTGCACACATGTAGGAGAACACTGTATAAACTCTGTGCAGAATAATTTTTGCTTCCAGAACAGTTTGCCTAGGAGAAAATCAAAGCATTTGAATCATACATTAAACTGAAAAAAATGCTTTTTTTTTTCAGAGCAAGTGTATCTTAAAATTATTTCACTTAGAAAATAAAACTTGTCTTACTGCACACATGTAGGAGAACACTGTATAAACTTGGTGCACAAAGATTTTTGCTTCCAGGACAGTTTGCCTAGGAGAAAATCAAAGCATTTGAATCATACATTAAACTGAAAAAAATGCTTTTTTTTTTCAGAGCAAGTGTATCTTCAAATTATTTAACTTAGAAATTAAAACTTGTCTTACTGCACACATGTAGGAGAACACTGTATAAACTCTGTGCACAAAGATTTTTGCTTACAGAACAGTTTGCCTAGGAGAAAATCAAAGCATTTGAATCATACTTTAAACTGAAAAAAAATGCTTTTTTTTCTCAGAGCAAGTGTATCTTAAAATTATTTCACTTAGAGAATAAAACTTGTCTTGCTGCACACATGTAGGAGAACACTGTATAAACTCGGTGCAGAAAGATTTTTGCTTCCAGAACAGTTTGCCTAGGAGAAAATCAAAGCATTTGAATCATACATTAAACTGAAAAAAAATGCTTTTTTTTCTCAGAGCAAGTGTATCTTAAAATTATTTCACTTAGAGAATAAAACATGTCTTAATGCACACATGTAGGAGAACACTGTATAAACTCGGTGCAGAAAGATTTTTCTTTTCAGAACAGTTTCCCTAGGAGAAAATCAAAGCATTTGAATCTTACATTAAACTGAAAAAAAATGCTTTTTTTTCTCAGAGCAAGTGTATCTTAAAATTATTTCACTTAGAGAATAAAACATGTCATACTGCACAAAAGTAGGAGAACACTGTATAAACTCTGTGCAGAAAGATTTTTGCTTCCAGAACAGTTTGCCTAGGAGAAAATCAAAGCATTTCAATCATACATTAAACTGAAAAAAATGCTTTTTTTTTTCAGAGCAAGTGTATCTTAAAATTATTTCACTTAGAAATTAAAACATGTCATACTGCACAAATGTAGGAGAACACTGTATAAACTCTGTGCAGAAACATTTTGGCTTCCAGAACAGTTTCCCTAGGAGAAAATCAAAGCATGTGAATCATACATTGAACTGAAAAAAATGCTTTTTTTTATCAGAGCAAATGTATCTTAAAATTATTTCACTTAGAAATTAAAACTTGTCTTGCTGCACACATGTAGGAGAACACTGTATAAACTCTGTGCAGAAAGATTTTTGCTTCCAGAACAGTTTGCCTGTGAGAAAATCAAAGCATTTGAATTATATATTAAACTGAAAAAAAAATGCTTTTTTTTTTCAGAGCAAGTGTATCTTAAAATTATTTCACTTAGAAATTAAAACTTGTCTTGCTGCACACATGTAGGAGAACACTGTATAAACTCTGTGCAGAAAGATTTTTGCTTCCAGAACAGTTTGCCTAGGAGAAAATCAAAGCATTTGAATCATACATTAAACTGAAAAAAATGCTTTTTTTTCTCAGAGCAAGTGTATCTTAAAATTATTTCACTTAGAGAATAAAACATGTCATACTGCACACATGTAGGAGAACACTGTATAAACTCTGTGCAGAAACATTTTGGCTTCCAGAACAGTTTCCCTAGGAGAAAATAAATGCATGTGAATCATACATTGTACTGAAAAAAATGCTTTTTTTTTTTCAGAGCAAATGTTTTCTAAAATTATTTCACTTAAAAATTAAAACTTGTCTTACTGCACACATGTAGGAGAACACTGTATAAACTCGGTGCACAAAGATTTTTGCTTCCAGAACAGTTTGCCTAGGAGAAAATCAAAGCATTTGAATCATACATTAAACTGAAAAAAATGCTTTTTTTTTCAGAGCAAGTGTATCTTAAAATTATTTCACTTAGAAAATAAAACTTGTCTTACTGCACACATGTAAGAGAACTCTGTATAAACTCGGTGCAGAAAGATTTTTGCTTGCAGAACAGTTTGCCTAGGAGAAAATCAAAGCATTTGAATCATACATTAAACTGAAAAAAAATGTTTTTTTTTCTCAGAGCAAGTGTATCTTAAAATTATTTCACTTAGAAATTAAAACTTGTCTTACTGCACACATGTAGGAGAACACTGTATAAACTCTGTGCAGAAAGATTTTTGCGTCCAGGACAGTTTGCCTAGGAGAAAATCAATGCATTTGAATTAAACTGAAAAAAAATGCTTTTTTTTCTCAGAGCAAGTGTATCTTAAAATTATTTCACTTAGAGAATTAAACATGTCTTACTGCACACATGTAGGAGAACACTATATAAACTCTGTGCAGAAAGATTTTTGCTTCCAGAACAGTTTGCCTAGGAGAAAATCAAAGCATTTAAATCATACGTTAAACTGAAAAAAAATGCTTTTTTTTCCCAGAGCAAGTGTATCTTAAAATTATTTCACTTAGAGAATAAAACATGTCATACTGCACAAATGTAGGAGAACACTGTATAAACTCTGTGCAGAAACATTTTGGTTTCCAGAACAGTTTCCCTAGCAAAAAATCAATGCATGTGAATCATACATTGAACTGAAAAAAATGCTTTTTTTTTCAGAGCAAATGTATCTTAAAATTATTTCACTTAGAAATTAAAACTTGTCTTACTACACACATGTAGGAGAACACTGTATAAACTCTGTGCAGAAACATTTTGGCTTCCAGAACAGTTTGCCTAGGAGAAAATCAAAGCATTTGATTAAAACTGAAAAAAAAAATGCTTTTTTTTCTCAGAGCAAGTGTATCTTAAAATTATTTCACTTAGAGAATAAAACATGTCATACTGCACACATGTAGGAGAACACTGTATAAACTCTGTGCAGAAAGATTTTTGCTTCCAGAACAGTTTGCCTAGGAGAAAATCAAAGCATTTAAATCATACATTAAACTGAAAAAAAATGCTTTTTTTTCTCAGAGCAAGTGTATCTTAAAATTATTTCACTTAGAGAATAAAACTTGTCTTGCTGCACAGATGTAGGAGAACACTGTATAAACTCTGTGCAGAATAATTTTTGCTTCCAGAACAGTTTGCCTAGGAGAAAACCACAGCATTTGAATCATACATTAAACTGAAAAAAATGCTTTTTTTTTTCAGAGCAAGTGTATCTTAAAATTATTTCACTTAGAAATTAAAACTTGTCTTACTGCACACATGTAGGAGAACACTGTATAAACTTGGTGCACAAAGATTTTTTGCTTACAGAACAGTTTGCCTAGGAGAAAATCAAAGCATTTGAATCATACATTAAACTGAAAAAAATGCTTTTTTTTCTCAGAGCAAGTGTATCTTAAAATTATTTAACTTATAAATTAAAACTTTTCTTACTGCACACATGTAGGAGAACACTGTATAAACTCTGTGCACAAAGATTTTTCCTTCCAGAACAGTTTGCCTAGGAGAAAATCAAAGCATTTGAATCATACATTAAACTGAAAAAAATGCTTTTTTTTTTCAGAGCAAATGTATCTTAAAATTATTTCACTTAGAAATTAAAACTTGTCTTACTGCACACATGTAGGAGAACACTGTATAAACTCGGTGCAGAAAGATTTTTGCTTCCAGAACAGTTTGCCTAGGAGAAAATCAAAGCATTTGAATCAAACATTAAACTGAAAAAAAATGCTTTTTTTTCTCAGAGCAAGTGTATCTTAAAATTATTTCACTTAGAGAATAAAACATGTCTTACCACACACATGTAGGAGAACACTGTATAAACACTGTGCAGAAAGATTTTTGCTTTTAGAACAGTTTCCCTAGGAGAAAATCAAAGCATTTGAATCATACATTAAACTGAAAAAAATGCTTTTTTTTCTCAGAGCAAGTGTATCTTAAAATTATTTCACTTAGAGAATAAAACATGTCATACTGCACAAATGTAGGAGAACACTGTATAAACTCTGTGCAGAAAGATTTTTGCTTCCAGAACAGTTTGCCTAGGAGAAAATCAAAGCATTTCAATCATACATTAAACTGAAAAAAATGCTTTTTTTTTTCAGAACAAGTGTATCTTAAAATTATTTCACTTAGAAATTAAAACATGTCATACTGCACAAATGTAGGAGAACACTGTATAAACTCTGTGCAGAAACATTTTGGCTTCCAGAACAGTTTCCCTAGGAGAAAATCAAAGCATTTGAATCATACATTGAACTGAAAAAAATGCTTTTTTTTCAGAGCAAGTGTATCTTAAAATTATTTCACTTAGAAATTAAAACTTGTCTTGCTGCACACATGTAGGAGAACACTGTATAAACTCTGTGCAGAAAGATTTTTGCTTCCAGAACAGTTTGCCTGTGAGAAAATCAAAGCATTTGAATTATATGATAAACTGAAAAAAAAAAGCATTTTTTTTTTTCAGAGCAAGTGTATCTTAAAATTATTTCACTTAGAAATTAAAACTTGTCTTGCTGCACACATGTAGGAGAACACTGTATAAACTCTGTGCAGAAAGATTTTTGCTTCCAGAACAGTTTGCCTAGGAGAAAATCAAAGCATTTGAATCATACATTAAACTGAAAAAAATGCTTTTTTTTCTCAGAGCAAGTGTATCTTAAAATTATTTCACTTAGAGAATAAAACATGTCATACTGCACACATGTAGGAGAACACTGTATAAACTCTGTGCAGAAACATTTTGGCTTCCAGAACAGTTTCCCTAGGAGAAAATAAATGCATGTGAATCATACATTGTACTGAAAAAAAATGCTTTTTTTTTTTCAGAGCAAATGTTTCCTAAAATTATTTCACTTAAAAATTAAAACTTGTCTTACTGCACACATGTAGGAGAACACTGTATAAACTCGGTGCACAAAGAATTTTGCTTCCAGAACAGTTTGCCTAGGAGAAAATCAAAGCATTTGAATCATACATTAAACTGAAAAAAATGCTTTTTTTTTCAGAGCAAGTGTATCTTAAAATTATTTCACTTAGAAAATAAAACATGTCATACTGCACACATGTAAGAGAACTCTGTATAAACTCGGTGCAGAAAGATTTTTGCTTGCAGAACAGTTTGCCTAGGAGAAAATCAAAGCATTTGAATCATACATTAAACTGAAAAAAAATGTTTTTTTTCTCAGAGCAAGTGTATCTTAAAATTATTTCACTTAGAGAATAAAAACTTGTCTTACTGCACACATGTAGGAGAACACTGTATAAACTCTGTGCAGAAAGATTTTTGCGTCTAGGACAGTTTGCCTAGGAGAAAATCAATGCATTTGAATTAAACTGAAAAAAAATGCTTTTTTTTCTCAGAGCAAGTGTATCTTAAAATTATTTCACTTAGAGAATTAAACATGTCTTACTGCACACATGTAGGAGAACACTATATAAACTCTGTGCAGAAAGATTTTTGCTTCCAGAACAGTTTGCCTAGGAGAAAATCAAAGCATTTAAATCATACGTTAAACTGAAAAAAAATGCTTTTTTTTCCCAGAGCAAGTGTATCTTAAAATTATTTCACTTAGAGAATAAAACATGTCATACTGCACAAATGTAGGAGAACACTGTATAAACTCTGTGCAGAAACATTTTGGTTTCCAGAACAGTTTCCCTAGCAAAAAATCAATGCATGTGAATCATACATTGAACTGAAAAAAATGCTTTTTTTTTCAGAGCAAATGTATCTTAAAATTATTTCACTTAGAAATTAAAACTTGTCTTACTGCACACATGTAGGAGAACACTGTATAAACTCTGTGCAGAAACATTTTGGCTTCCAGAACAGTTTGCCTAGGAGAAAATCAAAGCATTTGATTAAAACTGAAAAAAAAATGCTTTTTTTTCTCAGAGCAAGTGTATCTTAAAATTATTTCACTTAGAGAATAAAACATGTCATACTGCACACATGTAGGAGAACACTGTATAAACTCTGTGCAGAAAGATTTTTGCTTCCAGAACAGTTTGCCTAGGAGAAAACCAAAGCATTTAAATCATACATTAAACTGAAAAAAAATGCTTTTTTTTCTCAGAGCAAGTGTATCTTAAAATTATTTCACTTAGAGAATAAAACATGTCATACTGCACAGATGTAGGAGAACACTGTATAAACTCTGTGCAGAATAATTTTTGCTTCCAGAACAGTTTGCCTAGGAGAAAACCACAGCATTTGAATCATACATTAAACTGAAAAAAATGCTTTTTTTTTTCAGAGCAAGTGTATCTTAAAATTATTTCACTTAGAAATTAAAACTTGTCTTACTGCACACATGTAGGAGAACACTGTATAAACTTGGTGCACAAAGATTTTTGCTTCCAGAACAGTTTGCCTAGGAGAAAATCAAAGCATTTGAATCATACATTAAACTGAAAAAAATGCTTTTTTTTTTCAGAGCAAGTGTATCTTAAAATTATTTAACTTAGAAATTAAAACTTTTCTTACTGCACACATGTAGGAGAACACTGTATAAACTCTGTGAACAAAGATTTTTCCTTCCAGAACAGTTTGCCTAGGAGAAAAGCAATGCATTTGAATCATACATTAAACTGAAAAAAATGCTTTTTTTTTTCAGAGCAAATGTATCTTAAAATTATTTCACTTAGAAATTAAAACTTGTCTTGCTGCACACATGTAGGAGAACACTGTATAAACTCGGTGCAGAAAGATTTTTGCTTCCAGAACAGTTTGCCTAGGAGAAAATCAAAGCATTTGAATCATACATTAAACTGAAAAAAAATGCTTTTTTTTCTCAGAGCAAGTGTATCTTAAAATTATTTCACTTAGAGAATAAAACATGTCTTAATGCACACATGTAGGAGAACACTGTATAAACTCGGTGCAGAAAGATTTTTCTTTTCAGAACAGTTTCCCTAGGAGAAAATCAAAGCATTTGAATCATACATTAAACTGAAAAAAATGCTTTTTTTTCTCAGAGCAAGTGTATCTTAAAATTATTTCACTTAGAGAATAAAACATGTCATACTGCACATATGTAGGAGAACACTGTATAAACTCTGTGCAGAAAGATTTTTGCTTCCAGAACAGTTTGCCTAGGAGAAAATCAAAGCATTTCAATCATACATTAAACTGAAAAAAATGCTTTTTTTTTTCAGAGCAAGTGTATCTTAAAATTATTTAACTTAGAAATTAAAACATGTCATACTGCACAAATGTAGGAGAACACTGTATAAACTCTGTGCAGAAACATTTTGGCTTCCAGAACAGTTTCCCTAGGAGAAAATCAAAGCATGTGAATCATACATTGAACTGAAAAAAATGCTTTTTTTTATCAGAGCAAATGTATCTTAAAATTATTTCACTTAGAAATTAAAACTTGTCTTGCTGCACACATGTAGGAGAACACTGTATAAACTCGGTGCAGAAAGATTTTTCTTTTCAGAACAGTTTCCCTAGGAGAAAATCAATGCATTTGAATCATACATTAAACTGAAAAAAATGCTTTTTTTTTTCAGAGCAAGTGTATCTTAAAATTATTTCACTTAGAAATTAAAACTTGTCTTACTGCACACATGTAGGAGAACACTGTATAAACTTGGTGCACAAAGATTTTTGCTTCCAGAACAGTTTGCCTAGGAGAAAATCAAAGCATTTGAATCATACATTAAACTGAAAAAAATGCTTTTTTTTTTCAGAGCAAGTGTATCTTAAAATTATTTCACTTATAAATTAAAACTTTTCTTACTGCACACATGTAGGAGAACACTGTATAAACTCTGTGAACAAAGATTTTTCCTTCCAGAACAGTTTGCCTAGGAGAAAAGCAATGCATTTGAATCATACATTAAACTGAAAAAAATGCTTTTTTTTTTCAGAGCAAATGTATCTTAAAATTATTTCACTTAGAAATTAAAACTTGTCTTGCTGCACACATGTAGGAGAACACTGTATAAACTCGGTGCAGAAAGATTTTTGCTTCCAGAACAGTTTGCCTAGGAGAAAATCAAAGCATTTGAATCATACATTAAACTGAAAAAAAATGCTTTTTTTTCTCAGAGCAAGTGTATCTTAAAATTATTTCACTTAGAGAATAAAACATGTCTTAATGCACAAATGTAGGAGAACACTATATAAACTCGGTGCAGAAAGATTTTTCTTTTCAGAACAGTTTCCCTAGGAGAAAATCAAAGCATTTGAATCATACATTAAACTGAAAAAAATGCTTTTTTTTTTCAGAGCAAGTGTATCTTAAAATTATTTCACTTAGAGAATAAAACATGTCATACTGCACAGATGTAGGAGAACACTGTATAAACTCTGTGCAGAAAGATTTTTGCTTCCAGAACAGTTTGCCTAGGAGAAAATCAAAGCATTTCAATCATACATTAAACTGAAAAAAATGCTTTTTTTTTTCAGATGAAGTGTATCTTAAAATTATTTAACTTAGAAATTAAAACATGTCATACTGCACAAATGTAGGAGAACACTGTATAAACTCTGTGCAGAAACATTTTGGCTTCCAGAACAGTTTCCCTAGGAGAAAATCAAAGCATGTGAATCATACATTGAACTGAAAAAAATGCTTTTTTTTTATCAGAGCAAATGTATCTTAAAATTATTTCACTTAGAAATTAAAACTTGTCTTGCTGCACACATGTAGGAGAACACTGTATAAACTCTGTGCAGAAAGATTTTTGCTTCCAGAACAGTTTGCCTGTGAGAAAATCAAAGCATTTGAATTATATATTAAACTGAAAAAAAAATGCTTTTTTTTTTCAGAGCAAGTGTATCTTAAAATTATTTCACTTAGAAATTAAAACTTGTCTTGCTGCACACATGTAGGAGAACACTGTATAAACTCTGTGCAGAAAGATTTTTGCTTCCAGAACAGTTTGCCTAGGAGAAAATCAAAGCATTTGAATCATACATTAAACTGAAAAAAATGCTTTTTTTTCTCAGAGCAAGTGTATCTTAAAATTATTTCACTTAGAGAATAAAACATGTCATACTGCACACATGTAGGAGAACACTGTATAAACTCTGTGCAGAAACATTTTGGCTTCCAGAACAGTTTCCCTAGGAGAAAATCAAAGCATGTGAATCATACATTGAACTGAAAAAAATGCTTTTTTTTATCAGAGCAAATGTATCTTAAAATTATTTCACTTAGAAAATAAAACTTGTCTTGCTGCACACATGTAGGAGAACACTGTATAAACTCTGTGCAGAAAGATTTTTGCTTCCAGAACAGTTTGCCTGTGAGAAAATCAAAGCATTTAAATCATACATTAAACTGCAAAAAAATGCTTTTTTTTTTCAGAGCAAGTGTATCTTAAAATTATTTCACTTAGAAATTAAAACTTGTCTTGCTGCACACATGTAGGAGAACACTGTATAAACTCTGCGCAGAAAGATTTTAGCTTCCAGAACAGTTTGCCTAGGAGAAAATCAAAGCATTTGATTAAAACTGAAAAAAAAATGCTTTTTTTTCTCAGAGCAAGTGTATCTTAAAATTATTTCACTTAGAGAATAAAACATGTCATACTGCACACATGTAGGAGAACACTGTATAAACTCAGTGCAGAAAGATTTTTGCTTCCAGAACAGTTTGCCTAGGAGAAAATCAAAGCATTTCAATGCTACATTAAACTGAAAATAATGCGCTTTTTTTTTTCAGAACAAGTGTATCTTAAAATTATTTCACTTAGAGAATAAAACATGTCATACTGCACACATGTAGGAGAACACTGTATAAACTCTATGCAGAAAGATCTTTGCTTCCAGAACAGTTTGCCTAGGAGAAAATCAAAGCATTTGAATCATACATTAAACTGAAAAAAATGCTTTTTTTTTCAGAGCAAGTGTATCTTAAAATTATTTCACTTAGAAAATAAAACATGTCATACTGCACACATGTAAGAGAACTCTGTATAAACTCGGTGCAGAAAGATTTTTGCTTGCAGAACAGTTTGCCTAGGAGAAAATCAAAGCATTTGAATCATACATTAAACTGAAAAAAAATGTTTTTTTTCTCAGAGCAAGTGTATCTTAAAATTATTTCACTTAGAGAATAAAACATGTCATACTGCACAAATGTAGGAGAACACTGTATAAACTCTGTGCAGAAACATTTTGGCTTCCAGAACAGTTTGCCTAGGAGAAAATCAAAGCATTTCAATCATACATTAAACTGAAAAAAATGCTTTTTTTTTCAGAGCAAGTGTATCTTAAAATTATTTAACTTAGAAATTAAAACTTGTCTTACTGCACACATGTAGGAGAACACTGTATAAACTCGGTGCAGAAAGATTTTGGCTTCCAGAACAGTTTGCCTAGGAGAAAATCAATGCATTTAAGTTATGCATTGAACTGAAAAAAATGTTTTTTTTTTTTCAGAGCAAGTGTATCTTAAAATTATTTCACTTAGAGAATAAAACATGTCTTACTGCACACATGTAGGAGAACACTATATAAACTCTGTGCAGAAAGATTTTTGCTTCCAGAACAGTTTGCCTAGGAGAAAATCAAAGCATTTAAATCATACATTAAACTGAAAAAAAATGCTTTTTTTTTTCAGAGCAAGTGTATCTTAAAATTATTTTACTTAGAGATTAAAACTTGTCTTGCTGCACACATGTAGGAGAACACTGTATAAACTCTGTGCAGAATAATTTTTGCTTCCAGAACAGTTTGCCTAGGAGAAAACCACAGCATTTGAATCATACATTAAACTGAAAAAAATGCTTTTTTTTTTTTCAGAGCAAGTGTATCTTAAAATTATTTCACTTAGAAATTAAAACTTGTCTTACTGCACACATGTAGGAGAACACTGTATAAACTCGGTGCACAAAAAATTTTGCTTCCAGAACAGTTTGCCTAGGAGAAAATCAAAGCATTTGAATCTTACATTAAACTGAAAAAAATTATTTTTTTCTCAGAGCAAGTGTATCTTAAAATTATTTCACTTAGAGAATAAAACATGTCATACTGCACACATGTAGGAGAACACTGTATAAACTCTGTGCAGAAACATTTTGGCTTTCAGAACAGTTTGCCTAGGAGAAAATCAAAGCATTTGAATCATACATTAAACTGAAAAAAAATGCTTTTTTTTTCTCAGAGCAAGTGTATCTTAAAATTATTTCACTTATAAATTAAAACTTGTCTTGCTGCAGAGATGTAGGAGAACACTGTATAAACTCTGTGCAGAATAATTTTTGCTTCCAGAACAGTTTGCCTAGGAGAAAATCAAAGCATTTGAATCATACATTAAACAGAAAAAATGCTTTTTTTTTTCAGAGCAAGTGTATCTTAAAATTATTTCACTTATAAATTAAAACATGTCATACTGCACAAATGTAGGAGAACACTGTATAAACTCTGTGCAGAAACATTTTGGCTTCCAGAACAGTTTGCCTAGGAGAAAATCAAAGCATTTGAATCATACATTAAACTGAAAAAAAATGCTTTTTTTTCTCAGAGCAAGTGTATCTTAAAATTATTTCACTTAGAGAATAAAACATGTCATACTGCACACATGTAGGAGAACACTGTATAAACTCTGTGCAGAAACATTTTGGCTTCCAGAACAGTTTCCCTAGGAGAAAATAAATGCATGTGAATCATACATTGTACTGAAAAAAATGCTTTTTTTTTCAGAGCAAATGTATCCTAAAATTATTTCACTTAGAAATTAAAACTTGTCTTACTGCACACATGTAGGAGAACTCTGTATAAACTCGGTGCAGAAAGATTTTTGCTTCCAGAACAGTTTGCTTTGGAGAAAATCAAAGCATTTGAATCATACATTAAACTAAAAAAAAATGCTTTTTTTTCTCAGAGCAAGTGTATCTTAAAATTAAATCACTTAGGGCCTCATTCTATTAGCGGCCGCAGCCGTTGCGGGGCCGCAAGGACCGGCCGCAAGCTATTCGGCTATTCTAATCCCCTCCGGCCGAGGATTCCGGCAGGCTTGCGGCCGGTGCCTTGCTATCTATTGCGGCCGCTCGCGCAGGAGGAAATCCTTTGATCTTAAACGGCCGCAAGGAAATCAGCCGTAAGAAATTCCTATTTGCAATTCAATTGCTCCGGGAACCCTCTCTGCAAGGCTAAAAGCGAGCCGCAGCTTACTTGCAGGAAAGAGGTCCCGCTAGCACCAATTAAGCACATAAAATAGCCCAAATAAAGCCATCCTGCACTTTGCAGAGTCTATAAAGTGATATTCGGTGTTAGCAAAAATAGCACATAATTACCCTATACTCAAATCCGTAAAACATTTTTTTTTTTATATCCGTAAAATATCCATGTAAAAAGTCCGGAGGGCTTGGAGCACCTCAGACCCGCCCACGCCGCAGCTGGAAAATAAACAGTTAATTTGAACTCGGGTTTGGGCTGATGTGCAAGCTTGAGAGTGGGTTACTTTTAATCCTCATGTCCCCCAATATGATCCCTAGCATTTACAGAGCTGTACAGTGTAAGCTTGAATTTATTTTTGCGTTTTTAGATTTCTGAGCTTACGGCCGGTTCCAAGATATGCGGCCGGCCGTAAGAGGAGATCATTGCGGGGCCGTATAATAGAATCGCAAGTTAAAAGAACCCCCGCAAGGAATCGCAGCCTTACGGCCGATTTACGGCCGGTAATAGAATGAGGCCCTTAGAGAATAAAACATGTCATACTGCACAAATGTAGGAGAACACTGTATAAACTCTGTGCAGAAACATTTTGGCTTCCAGAACAGTTTGCCTAGGAGAAAATCAAAGCATTTGAATCATACATTAAACTGAAAAAAAAGCTTTTTTTTTTCAGAGCAAGTGTATCTTAAAATTATTTTACTTAGAAATTAAAACTTGTCTTACTGCACACATGTAGGAGAACACTGTATAAACTCTGTGCAGAAACATTTTAGCATCCAGAACAGTTTGCCTAGGAGAAAATCAAAGCATTTGAATCATACATTAAACTGAAAAAAAAGCTTTTTTTTTTCAGAGCAAGTGTATCTTAAAATTATTTCACTTAGAAATGAAAACTTGTCTTGCTGCACACATGTAGGAGAACACTGTATAAACTCTGTGCAGAAATATTTTTGCTTCCAGAACAGTTTGCCTAGGAGAAAATCAAAGCATTTGAATCATACATTAAACTGAAAAAAAATGCTTTTTTTTCTCAGAGCAAGTGTATCTTAAAATTATTTCACTTAGAGAATAAAACATGTCATACTGCACAAATGTAGAACACTGTATAAACTCTGTGCAGAAACATTTTGGTTTCCAGAACAGTTTGCCTAGGAGAAAATCAAAGCATTTGAATCATACATTAAACTGAAAAAAATGCTTTTTTTTTTCAGAGCAAGTGTATGTTAAAATTATTTTACTTAGAAATTAAAACTTGTCTTACTGCACACATGTAGGAGAACACTGTATAAACTCTGTGCAGAAACATTTTAGCATCCAGAACAGTTTGCCTAGGAGAAAATCAAAGCATTTGAATCATACATTAAACTGAAAAAAAAGCTTTTTTTTTCAGAGCAAGTGTATCTTAAAATTATGTCACTTAGAAATGAAAACTTCTCTTGCTGCACACATGTAGGAGAACACTGTATAAACTCTGTGCAGAAAGATTTTTGCTTCCAGAACAATTTGCCTAGGAGAAAATCAAAGCATTTGAATCATACATTAAACTGAAAAAAAATGCTTTTTTTTCTCAGAGCAAGTGTATCTTAAAATTATTTCACTTAGAGAATAAAACATGTCATACTGCACAAATGTAGAACACTGTATAAACACTGTGCAGAAAGATTTTTGCTTCCAGAACAGTTTCCCTAGGAGAAAATCAAAGCATTTGAATCTTACATTAAACTGAAAAAAATGCTTTTTTTTCTCAGAGCAAGTGTATCTTAAAATTATTTCACTTAGAGAATAAAACATGTCATACTGCACAAATGTAGGAGAACACTGTATAAACTCTGTGCAGAAACATTTTGGTTTCCAGAACAGTTTGCCTAGGAGAAAATCAAAGCATTTGAATCATACATTAAACTGAAAAAAATGCTTTTTTTTTCAGAGCAAGTGTATCTTAAAATTATTTCACTTAGAAATTAAAACTTATCTTACAGCACACATGTAGGAGAACATTGTATAAACTCGGTGCAGAAAGATTTTTGCTTCCAGAACAGTTTGCCTAGGAGTAAATCAAAGCATTTGAATCATACATTAAACTTAAAAAAAATGCTTTTTTTTCTCAGAGCAAGTGTATCTTAAAATTATTTCACTTAGAAATTAAATACATACATACATACATATACATATATATATATATATATACACATATATATATATATACATACATATATATATACATACATATATATATATATATATATATATATATACATACATATATATATATATATACATACATATACATATATATATATATATATATATATACATACATATATATATATATATATACATACATATACATATATATATATATATATACATACATACATATATATATATACATACATATACATATACATATATATATATATATATATATATATATACATACATATATAGTAAATTAAAAGTACATCTGTGTTCACATTTGAATGTCTAAAGCAAGTTAAAAAACCTGCTTCGAGCTCAGAGTTCCGAGAAAAACAGTTATTACACTGCATTCTGGGAAGTTGAGCTGGGACACACAAATATGGACACAAATGCCTCGCTCTTCATTCCGTAGCCATTATCAATCATGGCTTCCTTTAAGCTTATGCATGCTGTATTACACAGCTTTAATGCAAAGCCAAGGTTGGAATAAACACAGGCTGAGTATCCAATCCATGTACAGCTGTTTCAAGCTTACTGGCTATCATCAGCATGGAGCGGGATCTCAGCCTGTGTTGTGGAAATTATGAGTAGGTAGTTCACCACAACAATCATTTATAATATGGTGGGCAAAAGAGCGATAGAAGCCCTCCACCGTACAGTAGTACAGTAAATTAAAAGTACATCTGTGTTCACATTTGAATGTCTAAAGCAAGTTAAAAAACCTGCTTCGAGCTCAGAGTTCCGAGAAAAACAGTTATTACACTGCATTCTGGGAAGTTGAGCTGGGACACACAAATATGGACACAAATGCCTCGCTCTTCATTCCGTAGCCATTATCAATCATGGCTTCCTTTAAGCTTATGCATGCTGTATTACACAGCTTTAATGCAAAGCCAAGGTTGGAATAAACACAGGCTGAGTATCCAATCCATGTACAGCTGTTTCAAGCTTACTGGCTATCATCAGCATGGAGCGGGATCTCAGCCTGTGTTGTGGAAATTATGAGTAGGTAGTTCACCACAACAATCATTTATAATATGGTGGGCAAAAGAGTGATAGAAGCCCTCCACCGTACAGTAGTACAGTAAATTAAAAGTACATCTGTGTTCACATTTGAATGTCTAAAGCAAGTTAAAAAACCTGCTTCGAGCTCAGAGTTCCGAGAAAAACAGTTATTACACTGCATTCTGGGAAGTTGAGCTGGGACACACAAATATGGACACAAATGCCTCGCTCTTCATTCCGTAGCCATTATCAATCATGGCTTCCTTTAAGCTTATGCATGCTGTATTACTCAGAACAAACCAGCCTTTGAGAAAGTCGCATGAGCGAAGAAACCGGTCAGGCAAAAAAGGCATCTACATAGAAGTAGAATATCTTTGGGGATTTATTCTGTCAAGCACAGTACACTTTATGGATTAAAGGAAGAAGGAACAAGGAAGGACATTGGTATCGTATTCTCTTTATCTTTTCCAACCTATTTCAATGGCATGTGTATTTGCCCTCTACACTGGCAATGTGAAAAGAACCCGCTAAATTATCTGTGAGAGGGGGTGATCTCTACCTAAGCTGATTGTATCTTTCAGAATTGAACTGTGCCCATTTAGAGCCGAATTATTTAAACTGCTCTGCACTAATACACAACTGAATCAATCACTCGTCTTACTTAAGACTCTAGGAAATGCCCTATAAAAAAGTAACTTCCTAACATACTTGCACAGCACCCTAAGGAATTGGCTTTTCATACTGGACTAAACTGGATGTATTGCAAATCATTGCGAAATATTTGAATAGGTTCCCAAACTGGATGTATCATAGCTCTTACCACGCATTGCAACTATACCATGTTATGCACTCTCTATATTTTATATTTGATATACGGGTTTATGGCACTTATAGGACCCATTTAAAGCATTTATAGGATCGCTCTGCACACAGCAAGCACCTGAATTCAGTGACCTGCAGCACCTGCCTCAAGCAGCACCTGCTTTAAACATCGGATATACTACATTAGAT
>CM050165.1:162765639-162773139 GCA_027410445.1 Discoglossus pictus
AATCCTAAATACATACACAGACCCTAATACTAAAATAAAATAAAATAATTACAGTCCTAACTACATACACAGACCCTTATTCTAAAATAAAATAAAATAATTACAGTCCTAACTACACAGACCCTAATTCTAAGCTAAAATCAATAAATTAAGACCACTTACCTTTAAGATGTTGCTTCAGATCACTAACCTATGGGTCAAACAAAAAAAAAATTAGTACAAAACATTAACATCCAATAAATAAACATTATATACATTCTAAATATTCAACTCACCTTTACAGCATGTCCCGTCACTGTTTAGCTCTTACGGCGCGGCACTGTTAAAAAAAAAACACAATACATGAATACATTAATACAATATATAAACAATAAATAAAATACACAAATAAACATCTAAATATACATTTAACTTACCTCCCCGTGATGTCCCCGGCCTTCTCTCCTTCAGCCCCGGCTGGGCCGCGGAACCATCCGCACTCTAAAAAAAAAAAAAAAAAAAAAAACTAACGGAGGTCTGCCAGTGCAGACCTCCCCGACGCTAATGAACCTCCCGGAGTCGTTTCCGGGAGGAAATTGGCATTGGCAGCTTGTGATTGGCTGAAAAAGCTGTCAGCCAATCAAAAGTCGTCAATGTAGGAGCCAATCAGGATGCGCAGATGTCTTCTACCAATCACTCCGTGGGGGTGTATCCCATAGTGATTGGCTGAAGGCATCTGAGCGTTGTGATTGGTTCCCAGAAAGATAGACAAGTGTTTTAGCCAATCAGGGTGGGATATTGGGGTGTATCCCATCCTGATTGGCTCACACATTGACGACTTTTGATTGGCTGAAATTGATAGACAGCTTTTTCAGCCAATCACAAGCCGCCAATGCCAATTTCCTCCCGGAAACGACTCCTGGAGGTTCATTAGCGTCGGGGAGATCTGCCAGTGCAGACCTCCGTTAGTTTTTTTTTTTTTTTTTTTTTTAGAGCGCGGATGGTTCCGCGGCCCAGCCGGGGCTGAAGGAGAGAAGGCCGGGGACATCGCGGGGAGGTAAGTTAAATGTATATTTAGATGTTTATTTGTGTATTTTATTTATTGTTTATATATTGTATTAATGTATTCATGTATTGTGTTTTTTTTTTAACAGGGCCGCGCCGGAAGAGCTAAACAGTGACGGGACATGCTGTAAAGGTGAGTTGAATATTTAGAATGTATAGAATGTTTATTTATTGGATGTTAATGTTTTGTACTAATTTTTTTGTTTTGTTTGACCCATAGGTTAGTGATCTGAAGCAAGGTAAGTGGTCTTAATTTATTGATTTTAGCTTAGAATTAGGGTCTGTGTCGTTAGGACTGTAATTATTTTATTTTAGTTTAGAATAAGGGTCTGTGTATGTAGTTAGGACTGTAATTATTTTATTTTAGTTTAGAATAAGGGTCTGTGTATGTAGTTAGGACTGTAATTATTTTATTTTATTTTAGAATAAAGGTCTGTGTATGTAGTTAGGATTTTTTGTATATTAGATAGATAGGGGGATGTATTTGATATAGTTAGGCCCTCATTCAATTGCGATTTTGCAAATTGAATACGGCTCTAAATAAGCACATAATATATATTTTTTAAAGAAGTTTTTAGTTAGTGAAAACCGTGCTTTTGGATAGATGCTTAATAACTAAAAACTTCTTTAAAAAATACATGTGATGTGCTTATTTAGACCCCTATTCAATTTGCAACATTGCAATTGAATGAGGGCCTTAGGATTTATTTTAAATTAAATAGATTGTATGTTAGATAGATAGGGGGTATTTGATTTGGACTATATGTAATATATTATATGTAATATATTATATTTAATATATTATATGTAATATATTATATGTAATGTATGTAATGTCATGTATTGTATGTAATGTATTATATTTAATATATTATATTTAATATATTATATGTAATATATTATATGTAATGTATGTAATGTCTTGTATTGTATGTAATGTATGTAATGTATTATATTTAATATATTATATGTAATATATTATATGTAATATATTATATTTAATATATTATATGTAATATATTATATGTAATATATTATATGTAATGTATGTAATGTCATGTATTGTATGTAATGTCTGTAATGTATTATATGTATGTATTGTATTTTGTTTATCTGTCTTTCCTTTTCAGGTGTGTAATTTTTTTATTTTCTGTAGTGGGGGGTGGGGTTGTAATGTATTTTTTTGTTTTCTATAGTGGGGGGTGGGGTTGTAATTTTTTTTTTTTCTGTACTGTAGTTTTTTTTGTTTTTTGTACTGTAGGTTTTTTGTTTTCTGTACTGTAGGTTTTTTGTTTTTTGTAATTAGAGTGTTGGGGAGGTTTATTAGGGGGTAGGTAGTGTAGGTAGGTAGTGTAAGTGTTAATAGATTAGTGTAGAGGGGGGTTAGTTTAGATTAAATGGTTTATTGGGGGTTATAGTGTAGTGTTTGTAGTTAGTGTCATGATGGTCCTTGAGGACCATCATGGCACTTATGTGGTTAATGTTGGGTTGTAACAGGCCCATAATGGTAATAATATACCCTTATGGGACTGATGGGGTTAAATAGAGCCTTATGGTGGTCTGTATTGACCATCATGAGTTAATGGGTTAATTTAGGCCTTATGGTGGTCTGTATTGACCATCATGAGTTAATGGGTTAATTTAGGCCTTATGGTGGTCTGTATTGACCATCATGAGTTAATGGGTTAATTTAGGCCTTATGGTGGTCTGTATTGACCATCATGAGTTAATGGGTTAATTTAGGCCTTATGGTGGTCTGTATTGACCATCATGAGTTAATGGGTTAATTTAGGCCTTATGGTGGTCTGTATTGACCATCATGAGTTAATGGGTTAATTTAGGCCTTATGGTGGTCTGTATTGACCATCATGAGTTAATGGTGTAATTATAGTTGTCTGGGGTTAATATTTTTAGTGCGAGTCCTTTCAGGACCTTTACGGTCCTTTGAGGACCCGCGAGGCGGGAAATTTAAAATTGAATTGCAGCAGGGTCACGATCGGTGCCGATCGGTGCCCCCCGCTGCAGGGGGTTTATGTGGGGACACTTCGGGGGTCCCGATGGGGACCCCCAGCATAGAGGGGGGTTAATTTTAAGTGCCGCGGCCGGGATTGGGTAATAGTGTGCCGCGGCCCCTTTAAGGAGCTGCGGCAGGGAATTTAAAAGTTTTAAATGCAGCGGGGGGCCTGATCTATGCAGATCGGGGACCCCCCCTGCAATGGGTTTATGTGGGGACACTTCGGGGGTCCCGATGGGGACCCCCAGCATAGAGGGGGGGTTAATTTTAAGTGCCGCGGCCGGGATTGGGTAATAGTGTGCCGCGGCCCCTTTAAGGAGCCGCGGCGGGGAATTTAAAAGTTTTAAATGCAGCGGGGGGCCTGATCTATGCAGATCGGGGACCCTTGCTACAAGAGGTTAATGTGGGGGTGCTGCAGGGGTCCTGATAGAGACCCCTGTAGCATGGGGATGTGTATAGGGTGCAGGGGGGAGCCTCACACTGCTGTCTCGGGCTGTTCCGAGGCAGCACGTAGAGGCTTTCGGATCCCCTGCGTGGACTTTTTGTCCACGTAGGGATTCTTACGATATGCGAGACTCGTGCATAGATTTAAGGCTACGTAGCTCTCTCGGAGCCTATTCTCGGCCATTTTCTCGCAGTCATATCGCAAAGCAGGCTGCGAGAGATTCGGTTCTCGCAAACAGCAGGAAAACTGCCTTTTGCGAGCACCGAGAGAACTACGAGGGAGAATTTAATAGGGCCCTCAGTTTATTATTTCAGATCCAGTACCTTTTAACAACTTTCCACACCCATCAGCTAACTCCTCTCAGACCCATCCCTCCTTTCATAGCCCCATGTTTTTCTCTGGTTTTCCGGTCTTTACTCACACCAGCTGTCTCAGGCTATGAAAGGAGGGATGGGTTTGAGAGGAGTTAGCTGATGGGTGTGGAAAGTTGTTAAAAGGTACTGGATCTGAAATAATAAACTGAGTCTCCTCGAACTACACAACGATATGGATGTTCTTTTTTTTGTCCTAAACCAAGGGATGTAAGAGGGACAGATTAAACATACATCAGCACTGTGTATGAGTTAATCTGGAAAGATAGCATAACTATGGCATTGGATCCTATCTGATACTTTGCTCCTACACACTGGGAGAACTCTGCTGACTCGGATTCCTGACAGTCCTGGGTACTGTTATGCTGTGTTGAATTCATTGCTGCTTAAAGGGATTGGCAAAAGAACACTTGGTCCTACAGTGGTAGAGTAGGATCATAACAGTTGGTCGGCAGTGTTGGGATCCCTGTAAATATAACAAGCAGGATGTCCAGATATGATAGCATGTCATCTGGTGCCCTCAGGGACCTGATCCAGGAGAGGGGGCTCAACAGCACAAAGGCTACTACCAGGGCAGACATGATCCAAGAGCTCTTGTCGGTGGATGAGCTCCAGCAGGTGGAGCAAAGTATGGTAACACGGGAGGAGGTTACAGAACCTGACCCAGAGCCAGTTCCAGAGATGGGGCTTACTGCAGAGGAGGAGGATGAGGTATTCCGGAGATTCCAGAGGTGGAGGTCAGTCATTCCAGAGGCACAAGTGATGACCCTCCGGACCCAATTAAGTCGTGAAGTACGGCTACAAAACAGAAAAGAGACTGTCCATTCCTCTCTAGAATCCAAGGAGGGGAAGGATATAGGGGCAGCCAGATTAAAAATGGCATACAGCAGTGTCAAGCACTTCTGTGGTGAGAAAGGGGACATTGATGGTTTCCTACAGGACTTTGAACAACAGTGTGACTTGCATCAAGTGCCAGAGAAGGAGTGGATTACACTGTTGGCTAGCAGACTAAGTGGGAGAGCCAGTGAGGCATTCAGGGCAATTCCCAAGGAGCAGAAGACCTATGCTGAGGCCCGGAGAGTGTTGCTAAATAGGTATGCTGTTACCCCTGAGACTTACCTGCACAAATTCCGCACGTACACCAAGGGTCCCGGGGACACCTACTCTGAAGTGATGTGTCGGATGAGGCATGCCTGCATCAGTTGGTGGAAAGGGAAGGGGGCAACCACATTTGAGGAAATTTTGGATTTGGTCCTCATTGAACAATTGTATTTTATTTGTCCTGATGAACTGAGAGCATGGGTACAAGATCGAAACCCCACTACAGGGGAGAAGGCTGCCCACCTAGCTGATCATTTTGTGGCTACCAGGAGTGAGACCAGGAATAGGGGCTTCAACAACACTACCAACGGGGGCTCCCCAGTCCCAGCACTAGTCCCCGGCCGCCCTGTAGCCAACCACTCTAACCCTGCTACTTTCCAAGATGGCAGCCGACCTCAGGTGGCCACTGGAGTGGCCCCTCATCCCACAGTACTTACCAGCTCGCGTCCTGTCACGCGGAACACAAGGGGTGGCGAATGTTATGGTTGTCATCAACCAGGGCATATGAAAAGAGAATGCCCCAATGTGCCACGCAGGGAAAACAGACACCCCACTAAGCCTGTCTACTATCTTGGGGAGTGGGATGTGGACCTTGAGGAGTCTGGAGGGATCCAGACCAGACCAAGAGAGGAGGATTTCTATCACCCCATCCATGCTGTGCAAACCAGATCAGATGGCAACAGGAACCAGCATTTCCAAAAGGTTTTGGTCCAGGGAAAGGCGGCAACAGGATTTCGAGATACAGGAGCTGCAGTGACTGTGGTACATCCGGATATAGTACCACACGCAGCCATGCTCCCTAAGACCATGGAGGTCATGGTGGCTGGAGGACAAAAATTTTCCATCCCAGTCGCCCGCTTGCAGTTGGATTGGGGCACTGGGAAAGGAGTTCGTGAAGTGGGAGTTATGCATGGGCTGCCAGCTGAGGTTTTGTTGGGCAATGATTTGGGGCATCTAGAGAGCCGGTATGTCAATGTTGTGACCAGATCGCAAGCTGCCAAGGTCACCAGGGATGGTCTAAGCGACGAGGATGAGGCCGGGCACCTGGAAACTGGGGTAAGTCAATTACCTGCTAGCAAACTGGGCCGGGGGTGGGCTACTGCCGGCGAGGTGAAAGTCGCCTTATGGGAGGATGAAACCTTGGTTGGGGCTAGGCAAAGGGCTAACAAGAGAGAGAAGGTTCCTGAGGGAGATGAGTATGTGTGGGAAGAAGGATTGCTGTACAGGATTACATCTGAACCTGAGGGAGATGGGATGAGAGAGGTTAAGAAGCAGCTAGTTGTACCGCAAAAGTTTAGAGCGAGATTGCTAGAGATAGCTCACGAGGTACCATTAGCTGGACACATGGGGGTGAAGAAGACCCGGGATCGCCTTACCAGGGTGTTCTACTGGCCGGGGTGAATAGGGATGTTACTACTTACTGTAGCTCCTGTAATGCCTGCCAGCGATATGGCCGACAAGGAAGGGGTAGCCGCGTCCCTCTTCAACCATTACCAGTAATAGATACCCCATTTCAGAGAGTGGCTATTGACTTGATAGGACCCTTGGCTAGGAGCAGCAGGACTGGGAAGAAGTTCATTCTGACCATAGTAGACTATGCCACCCGATATCCTGAAGCTGTTCCCTTGTCTAAGATCTCAGCTACCAAGGTAGCAGAGGCTTTATTGGAGGTTTTCTCCCGAATGGGGTTCCCTAAAGAGATCCTGTCTGACCGGGGTACCCAGTTTATGGCTACAGTAACCCAACAATTATGGAAGTTATGTGGTATCAAACACCTGAGTTCCTCTCCATACCATCCCCAGACCAATGGCCTTTGTGAGAGGTTCAATGGTACCCTTAAGAAAATGCTCTGTACGTTCACAGAGCAAGAGAAGGATTGGGAGCGTCTACTCCCCTACCTTCTCTTTGCCTACAGGGAAGTACCACAGGAGTCCACAGGGTTCTCTCCCTTTGAACTCCTTTATGGTAGACAGATAAGGGGACCTTTGAACGTGATCAGAGAAGCATGGGAAGGTGACTATGGGCAACACCAGGTTTCGGTAGCCTCATACGTCCTAGCTTTCAGGGAGAAACTTGCCATGTTAACTGGTTTGGTTAGGGACCACATGCAAGTGGCTCAGGCCAAAGCCAAGAAATACTATGATAGGGGAACAAAAGACAGGGAACTGGAGGTAGGACAAGACATTTTGATGTTAGTCCCTCATCCCCAGGATAAGCTCAAGGCAATCTGGGAAGGGCCCTATTTTAAGTGCAGCCCACCAAATGCAGCTAATGGACACTCTGGCCCCCTATCAAGCCCTATTCTCTACTAGCCCGGGGTGTACCCCTTTAGCAGTGCATGAGGTCCTAACAGAAGGTTGCCCCCCATTAAAACAGCCCTCCTACCGGGTACCAGAGGCAGGGCGGGCCAATATTTCTGATGAGCTGCGGGAAATGCTAAGATTAGGGGTGATTGAACATTCCAGTAGCCCGTGGGCTTCCCCAGTAGTACTGGTGCCTAAAAAAGATGGGACCACTCGTTTCTG